>JAGFZM010000224.1:293131-440825 GCA_017657215.1 Limnothrissa miodon
AGAGAGAGAGAGAGAGAGAGAGAGAGAGAGAGAGAGAGAGAGAGAGAAATCTGTTAAACAAGTGGTTGGTTCTTCTAAAAGACTCCAATACCCAATATACTTCAATATCTAAAAAGTGAAATTTGAATGGTTTACTCAAAAAGTAAAGAAAAAAAGTGAAACAGATGGAGTTGATAGGACATTATGGCCAAGGCAATTAAAAGTAGCCTACACAATGGTGCCTTTCCATCGCTCCATTGATTATCATCAATCAGCACAACCCTAGTTAATAATGGCTGATTTATATTTTACTTTAGTACATACATTTATCGCCAAAATACATACACATTAACACAAAAATCAAAGAACTAATCAATACAAATACAAAAATTGATATGTGTAGTTTGAACATCAACATTGCCTTAGAGATGCCTGATATCCCATGCATTTGTGGTGTTCTTTACAGTGGGCTGTTCCAATGGACAGTGTTACCTGTCCAATACACGAGGAGTATTTTTTCTAAACAGTAACTGGAAAAAAAAAGAAAGCTGTCTGGTTCACCAGATTTTAATACATTAATAAAAATGTCTTTATGTCTTAGGCTGCCTATCTGCCAGCTTTTTCATCCTTGGGCTTGTCCCGACTGATTTGGGACTGTCAAGTGCACATAAAAAGATGATCACTATGTGCTCACTTCAAGCTAAACACTGCATAGCCATCTCAGGGAAATCCATGGAAGCACCTTATGCTAACAGGGTAGGCCTAAGCTACATAGTTTCTACGAAGTATGAGGTATATCCGCCCAGATATGATTGAAGATGCATAGATTTTACAGTTACACTTTATAACAGTTTTGAAAGCAGTGTGTGTGTGTTTGTTGTGTGGTGATTTATGTTTGCAAGTTTGGTAAACCCAATAAATAAAATTATATTAAAAAAACAACAAAGAAATGCATTTATATGTATGGAACCAATAACAAAAATACTAATTTCTTTTAATATCACGGCGAACAACTGCTCTCCAGCATACGCAAAACAGCAACAATTGCATAACTACTATTAACATGACACACACACTGACTAATAATACCAAGACCATCGATTTGAGGCATAGCCTACGAGGTCGCAGGTGACAATGCCACGTTAGTTGCATCCAGCTTGAGACACAGACAACTTGGTACGC
Source organism: Limnothrissa miodon (assembly GCA_017657215.1). NCBI lineage: Eukaryota > Metazoa > Chordata > Actinopteri > Clupeiformes > Clupeidae > Limnothrissa > Limnothrissa miodon. The sequence goes on from JAGFZM010000224.1 coordinate 294,293, forward strand.
GCCTAATATCACTTTACCACTATGCTTTCTGATCACTGACAGGTCTTGCTTCAAGGTAATTAATGGTTTAGGCTACCTGATGATACCACTTGTTTAGGCTAGGTCATAACACTGTAGCCTACTGAAAGTTAAAAAGCGCTTTCCTTCGCCACTCGACATTTAACACTTAGCTTTGCCTCATAGCCTGCTGACTTGGCCTTTCTGGGGAGAGAATCACTTAAGTTTTCCATGTGCCAAACACTCCACTTTGTAGTAAAAATAAACTATACTAGGGCCTAACCTATAATAGCCTAGTCTTAGTAAGTATATACATATTCAATGAAACATAGCTATGTTGCAGTACTGTGTTGTGCTGGAAAGCACTGCCATTTATGAATACTTCAGCTTATATAGGCGCACATGATGGACGGAGACATGGGCATTGATCTTGATGGGCTAATTTGTCAGGAACTTCTGTGGTGCATAACACACTTTGTTTTGGATTTGCTTTCCTCCCTCTCTGTCAGTATCCTCAGCTGACGTCATGTGTATTATTAACTGCAAGGCACACAATAACACACATCGGCCTACTCGTCGTGTTTTTTTTAATATCGCACGCACTTGTATGAACATGGCCTACTTGGCCTACTTTCATTTCGTTTTAGCGTAAATTCTTTAACATGCGTTTAAACGAAATCACCCTAAATGACACCAATAAGCTAACCTAACCTAGGTTCTAAGAAAGGAAATGCACTTACCAGCAGTAATCACGTTAGAGTAACTGGAGGAAATGTAAAAAAGAATATGGTAGAACGCTGAAATTTCCCAGTTTTACGTAGGCTTTGTTTTGCGGTTGACCAAAATGCGCCCACAATTGTGCGAGACGTAATCCCGCTTTGACACCATCTTCTGGCTAAACTTACATGCCATAACCGAACCATAAAGTTAACTGCCTTTTTTATAGCTTATGATAAGTATGCCACAATTAAGCCATACTTTGGCCTTGCTTTTTTTACATTACCATAGGTCAGCCCAAGTTGCACTTGCATGCTCAACTTCAAAATGCTCTCCTACCCCTGTAGTCTGTATTCGGCTGTGATAGAAAACAGCCGGGAAAAACGAGCGAATCAGAAGAGCCGTGCAAGCCTACGTCACATTGAACATTAGCTATGCAGTTAGCCCACCCTCCAGAAAACATTTGGCCGTTTCTCAATACCAAGAAAGCCAAGAACGGACTTGTGTAGAAGGCCTGGCAAAATCGATTCCTCTTCAGGATTCGGGTTATTCTGAGTCACTCACTCAATTGATCCGGGTTATGCGAGTCACTTGAGTCAGTATTGCTAAATCGACAAGAAAACTCAGTTCTAGTGTACAATGGTTTTTACCCCTGCTGGATCTACTAGTAACTTATTATTCTAGGCTAATTATGGGATAATAACATAGCCTACATTATATAGACTGCTAATAGAAGACAACTAATGATGTTATCAATATTAGGCCTAGAGTGATTGTGTTTTCTTGAATTTCACCCAGGGGGTTTTACCAGGGATTATGTGGAGTAAAAATGACGTAGTCATAGCATCCATGTTACTGATCAATCATGCAGCTGCTCAGGAAAGCCATTTAGTGACGGAAAAGAAAGCATTTTTAGCCATTCTGTTTAATTATTGCATTACTTTAATGTAACTTAACCTAAACAATAGGCTATATAGGTCTAGGTGTTCAATGTAGACGGAAACATAGAAACAGGAACGGAGGAATGCCAGTGCATAGATTATTATTATTATTATTGTTATTATGCCTAGCTATTATTATTATTAGTAGTACTATTATTATTATTATTATTATTATTATTATTATGCCTCACACGAACTTATGCACCGAAAAATCAATGTTGACCAGTAGAGGTCGCTCACACCACAAATGACATTAAAGTTAATAGAAGCTGTTCCAAAAAAGAGATAGAAACACTAACATCAGTAAAATAGAGTAAACTGTATAATAATTAAGGTCATAACAACATCTATGGGCTACGTGCAGAACAGTATGTTATTTCAGAAGTGGAAAAAATTGCGTTTGTTGTGGATTTGCTTTTCCTAACACGAGGAGAGACTCACTCTGGCGCTAACCGGATGACTCAAGATCCAAGTGATCCAACCACGTAACCGCGGTTACGCGAGTTTCCTCATGTAGCTGGATGACTCAAGATCCAAGTGATCCAATACGCGATTACGCAAGTTTCCTCATGTAGCCGGTTAATTCTGCTGACCCGGGGATTCAAGAGTCCCCATCTACAGTTTGCAATGTTTCGGACTGTCTACCGGAGCAAATTAACAATTTTATTTTAATACATTACATCTATAGGCTATGTGCAGAGCATTATGTTATTTCAGAAGTGAAAAAAATTACGTTTGTTGTGGAGTTGCTTTTCCTAACACGAGGAGAGACGCACCCTCGCAGTAACCGGCTGACTGATGACTCAACTGATCCAACGTAACTGCGGTTCCCGGTTAATTTGCGCGACCCTAGGGACTCAAGATCCAGGAGTTCCCGTCTACGAGCTTCGCAGTTTCCGGCTCTGCGGGAAGTCCTTATCTTGGACTGCCTGTGCACATTGTCACTTGTGGAGCTGTGGTTGCCTACGAAATTGTAAGTTATAAATCTTATGGCAGCTAAGATGTCTAGGGCTAGCTAATGTTGCAAGAGGTTTGTGTGTGGCGCTGTTTATCATTTTATATCGAACCTAGGACTCAAGTGATCCGGGTTAATGATACCAGAGAATTGCGAATCATGAGTTAAAGGCGCTCTAAGTGATGCTGTTTCACGTCACTTCTTATTGACGTTCGAAGTATTGTCAAACAAAACAGACGATAGCTCCAGAGAGGGTTCAAGCGTTATAAGTTAGCTTACTCCTCCCCCTCCCTCCCATGCCTCCCGAAAGACTCATGAACCTTGTCGTTTATTGGCTGGAACACTGTTATGTTTAGTTTTCGTTTGTTATGCTAGGTTTGCCCACTGTGTTATGTTGCCGTTTGTGGAGCCTGGGCTGTCTACAGAGACCGCGTTTTTTTACAGTGTGTTCAGGGGACAGGCAGCTAGCAGATTGTGAGGAGATGTTTGCTGTATGTAACAACACGTTTTAGTCCTAAAAACGTGTCACATCGCTTAGAGCACCTTTAATATAAAGATACGGGTGAAAGATCCGATTGAATCAAGATTCAACCAGGTCTATTGTGTAGTGTGTACTTTCAAGTTTAAACTTGTGAAGTCAAGAACGGGAGTGCAAACTTACAAGAAGGCGAGGAAACAGTAAGCCCAAAGAGCAATTTGAGACAGTTGCGTTCTTGTTAAACATAATTACATTCAGGTGTTCAGAAGCTGCTGAATAGCCGTGATGGTTAAAGGGATAGTTCGGTTTTTAACACATTGAGCCCCTTTCACAGGTTGTCTAAAATGAAATAAAGTGGTTGACACCAAAATCTTGATGATTGCTCCTGTCTCAGCTATTTGGGAAATATAGAATCGCCTCTGCCTGACTTTAAAATGGCTAGCAATGGGCATGTGTTGTTTCTATCCTTAAAACACTGGTTTTGAAAAAGTGCTACTCATGGAGTGATTAGTGGCATTTGCTGATGTTCCAACCCATCGTAGCAAAATACAGTTTCTGCCATGTTTTATTTGCCATTTTGTAAGTCCCATAGGGATCTATTTGCTCCTTCATATAAACACAGTGCCAAATAAAACATGACAGAAGCTTTATTTCGTTACGATACATGTTTTGGAACATCATTGAGCACCACACCACTTGGTGAGTAGCACTTTTTTTAAAACCAGTGTTTTAAGGATAGAAACAACACATGCCCATTGCTAGCCATTTTGAAGGCAGGCAGAGGCGATTCTACATTTCCCAAATAGCTGAGACAGAAGCAATCGTCATAATTTCGATGTCAACCACATTATTGCATTTTAGACAACCTGTGAAAGGGGCTTAATGGGTTAAAAACCGAACTATCCCTTTAAGCTTGTTGTTGTGATTGTTGATCCAAACAATTTAACAGTCACCATTTCTCGTCCCATTTTACAAAATAGGCTACACAGCCATAAATTCCAAACTTATTAGTTTAAAACATAAATTGTTATCGTTGTGTTAGCTCCATTTTAATTTTTTTGATTCACGTTCTGTTTGGATGCAGAAATGCATTGTGGGCGGAATGGTCCATAAGATAACAGAAGTCACCATCCAATGCATTCTTGATAAAATGGCTGAATCAAGAAAACATCCGGGAATTTCGTGCGTTCTTGAGTTTATGCGAACGGTACTTCAGCTGTGTTTAATGACGTTTCACAAGTTCACGAGAAAGCAAGAACACAAAAGAATGGATATTGAGAAACGGCCAATTATTAAGCTGCCTGCAGACAGACCCACTAGAAGGAGCGTCGCAGAAACAAGACAACTACAGCATATTTTTATCGAAACCAACTCTCATGACATTATTTTAGACAAGAGACCACCACAAAATTAATGAAAATACGATGGAATGAGACCTTTAAACTACTTGTGGTCAACCACAACAGTATAAACCACAGGTCCTACCCTGCATACTTTTGAGCCAAAATTATACCAAAAAATGCCAGACACATGCCAAACTACAGTCAAAATCTGTTATGTGGGATAAGATTAGGTAAACATGCACTTGCCATCATAGTGGATTAGCAACGTATCTGCCTACCATGAATCTGATAAGGGCCCAATTTACCTGGACGATTGGACTCCATCTACTGAAGCAAGTAAGCAACTGGTCCGTATGGGCGGTTGGGCAACGTACTGGTTTAAGATGGTCCTGAATCTTATTGTAAACCAAGTACTGAACACCGAGTGAAACTCCTTGGGCGAAATGCACGTTCCCAGGCTGTCCCAGTTCGACAGTCCTTTGCTCAGACTCTAACACAGAGTGTTTTTTTATAGCGTTTGGCCTAAGTGGGTGTGTGGAGGTGGGTGACATTCATTGGATACTGCAAAGCATAAAAAGCCTACGTATTAAAATTTCATCTGTACCACAGTCATGATATAATCCACCTATTTCAGTAATATATATATATATATATATATATATATATATATATATATATATTTTTTTTTTTTATTTATTTCCCGACTGGTCAGTCCGATTTTCTGCGTGTGTATGACATAACATTTTTTCAACAAAATGCATTGAATCTGCAAATAATTTGTCTGTACACTTAAGCTGCTAGCTTTCTCCTCTAAATATCTACAGCCTTTATGTACAATATAAAAAACAGGGTTACAACTTTTTGTACTTCTGTTGCCCAAATGGCCAGGAGTTAGATTTTATTTTGTCATTTCTTTATTGTTGTATTATCGCTTTGAAAAGAACCAATACCAATCCCGAAATGGCAAAAAGCCAAGTCCCAGTACTTTTAGTGAAAAATAATTTATAATAATAATAATAATAATTTATTTAACAAAGAAAAAAAAATTCAAAACACTACAACCTTAACACATAGACACACATCTTTCATATCTTGTAGCAAGCCATTGCTTACTTTTTAGACACTTGTTTATACACACACAAAACAGATTCATTTTTTTAAACCATGTTACATATTCAGAGTGTGTCTGGTGAATAAAAATATTCAGTTGCACCTTAAGTTTCTATATAATTGTAAAGTTCAGGTCTATTTGGGAGTTGCACTTGATATGGTCAGCCCCAGGTGCTTAGTTAAGTTCAAACTGCCAAACTGCCTGGCTAACTTTGCTCTGGGAAAAGTTGAACCTGGACCTGGTCTGAGAGAGCTTCATTTTCCCTGTATATGTAAAGGGAGGACTTTTCACTGGAAAGGGAAGAAGCAGAGGAGAGCAGGTCACGAAAAGAGGCCACACAAGGGTCCTGCTCCTGCAGTGCTGATGGGTAACGGGGGGCAGATCTCTCAATGCGCACTGAACGGCGTACAGGTGTGAGGAAGCGGACTTCCTGCCCATCCACACGCAAGGGCTCCTGATGCTGACTCCTTCGGCCCCTGCAAGTAAAAGAAACAAATGGGTAGAAGGGAAAAAATAATGCAGTGTTCTTTGGTATTCACTTACAACTAGTTTTTCATTTTATCCTTAGGCCACAACAATAAAATGAATTGGTTCTCGGCTTGCCGCTTGAAAAAAAAATGCAAAATGAAATAAAAATAAAATTGAATTCGAACTCACACGAACATAAAAAACACAGTGGCTGATAGCTATAATACTGAAAACAGCAGGCTGCGTTCACGTGACGTCAAAAATCGTGCCTATCACTTCAGAGCGCAAGAGACATGATATGAGGAAAGATGCCGGTGGAAGGAGATCCTGCTAGGCCAGTGTTTGCAATTATTAGAATATTTGATCAGAGAAAAACATTTGACAAGTGCATTGAAATTAAAGAGGATGAGAGAGCAGTGTGCTTGTGCAACTCTGAGTTTGTCATTTCATTGATTGAGGGGCGAAAAAAAAAAAAAAAAAATTCAAAGTGTTGCCATCAAAATTAATCAATAAATAAATGAATAGCATGTGCCTACACACTCACATCCGCACACACACACTTCTGTTTCTCATGCAAAAAATCGTCTCTTTTCTAGATTCACGTGACTGCACGTTGATGAATATTCATCTCCGTTGCGCTGATCACAGAGTTTTAGTCACTATCTAATTGCTATCTGGTGAATCAATGCGATTTTGACGTTCTAATGCCCTGTGATGAACTGTGACAAAATGAGTTTGAACGTAGGCTACAGCAGCCTAGTAGCCTACATTATATGTCATACCTCAATTCCACCGCCAGCTTGCTTGGTGCTTAGATTCACAAACTCTTAAATAAATGGCAACATGTCAAACCTTTACATAACATAGAATGACAGAATTATGAATTTTCGTACATTGCCTAAAACCTGACAAAATTGTGAGGTGTGAAAGTTAAGTTTATAAATTAGGCAACATTTAGTTTTTCCTAAATGTCTTTAATGAACATTAACTGTGAATGTGCTAATTTACCTTCAGAACATTTTTTTATTTTTATTTTTATTTCACTTACTTGCTCCATATTTTTCCTGAAAAAATCAGAGAACCAACTAATTTTATTGGTTTGGACTTAGTGTTTGTATGCATTTGCAAGCAGTGCACAGAATTCATATCTAATCACGTTAAGAATAGGATAATGCTAAGACACTAAAAATAAGATGATCACTCTCCCAAACACCATTATCCAGAAACATACAAAAAATGATTTCACACGGGAGTAAAAGAAATATGACAAAGTCTGAGGTTGCACAGTGTGGTAGCAATACATACCCTGGAGTGGCTGTGATTTTGTATTTTACAACAGATGAGTCTCCCTTCACACCACGGATGAAAGCGCCCACATTCTTAGGAGTGAACAGGACGTCATCTTGTTCCTCAATTTTCACTGCTGCCTCCTTCTCTATGGTCTCCTTGGAGAGGTGTGTCCCTGAAGTAGAGATAAACATTTGAATGAATCATGTGTCAAGAGCACGTGTCAAAGTCATAGCCCACGGGCGGGATACGGCCGGCAAAGGTATAATCTACAGCCCACGTGTTAGAACTGGTCCGCATGCCGCAGCCGCCTGCTTCTGACTCTGTTGATGACTTACTCAACACTTTTAACTCTTTCATCTTTCACATAATGGATGGTATTGCGCCGCTAAAAGAAGAAGAAGAAGAAGAAAAAAAGTCACATATATACAGATAGCACCACGGAAACTTGACCCAACAGTCAAAAAGACAAAAAGGGAATGTCGAAGAACGGAAAAATGGCGCAAATCAAAACTCCATATTAATTTCCAATTACACACACACAAAAAAAACCCCACTGTGCCAATATAATTCAGAACTTTGCAGGGCAAGGCAGTCTAACTTTTCAAAGATCAACAACAAGAATACAAACTATGCCTGTGCACTATTTGAAACATTTGGCTCGTTAAAATTCATTCTAGACTCTCTATCCGACCACATGAAGACCTCGGGATACTTCGGTTTGGCTTTAGGGACCCTCTACTCACTACTACGTAAGTGTAATGTTGTTTGGAACTGTAGAGGAGGTATAAAAATAGCGTTTCATATCAGTGGCAATGATATGCCCGGGTCCGGGAATGACATGATTTTGATGTGAACTCAACGCATGTACTCCAATCATCTGTAAATTGATCTAAAGTGTATTTTACTCCGGATAATCGCTTTAACAAATCCCCGTCAATTGACCTATGGCTAAGCCACGCCCCTTCCACTCACTCGGACAAACAATCAACATTCGGTAACCGGCGCTATGGCAGCCGTCACTGTGGCTGACATTTCTCAGGAGGCAATAGATGATTTTTGGAGTCAGAAAGATCAAATTTCATCTCGAAGTCACCAAAAGGGTCTGACTTATTCAATGGAGGGGTATGTTAATGACGTTGTTGTTGAAACATTTGGTATAAATTAAAATTACAGCTCCAGGCAAAAGCGTACAGGTCACAGTGCAAACTCAAAAAACTGCATCTCATAGCCATCACCATCGCGGACAACAAGATAGCGAATCAGCACTGGTTGTGCACTGCAGGGTATGAATGAATACTTTAAATGTATTCATTTATAATTACTTTCAATTTATCTTCTTCTTTACCAAGACTAGCAGCAATCTCTCCTGGTGTTACAGTAGGCTATTAGTACTACATGAATAATTCAGCACAACATTGATAACATTTGTTATCTCGGTTATTTACAGATACGTTGATGAACCTAAGATCCAAAAATTAACATTAGTATATCTACAGCCCTTTGGACAACAGCTAACCATTATGTATGATTGATAAAAGTACAAAAACTAGCATAACTATGCTATAACCAGTCAATGAACTCCCATGTAAACAAAGTGACATGATTAAGCTGACGTTAGGCTAACATTTTCTTCTTAAAAGCTAACGTTACGTTAGACATGTTAAAGATAATACGTTGTTGACTTAACTTAGACGTACACATCTTTGTTGATTTTCTCCACGTTTAACTGGTGTTGTGGTCAACCGCATAATTTTATCCAGAGCAGACACTTAGACACTTAAGATGTGGCTTTGGAAAGGGTAAAAAATAAATACCGTTGCCCAACCTCTTGGGGTATTTTGTGTCAGAGTTGCATGTACCCCATGCACACCGTTTGACCATTTTAAACTTAAAATTCAAAGAAAAAAATTTTGAAAAACAACCGAAAACTGACCACCTTCTATGCATTTGAATGGACGTGGAAGCCGAGAATGTCCGAGTGTATTGGGTTAGCTATGCGCACGGTGATTGGCTCATTGCGTTCGGGGGCGTGGTTTAGCCATAGGTCAATTAGCACCTGAGCTTATCTCCACAGGAAAATGTGAAGAGTTTGCAGCATATTTCACTGGCAAAATTGAAAAAATAAGACAGAATATGAGGTCCCAGCTGCAACCAACCAGCCAAAATCTAAGTTCCACAAAGCCTTTGGTTGTAATGTCAAAATTCAACCCGATTGATTATGAGACTCTAAAAGAAGCTCATCCACCTCTAAACAGGATACTCTACCGACTACTTTCTTCAAATCTGTTTTCCACCTCATTGCAGTAGATGTACTCCAGATTAGGGCTGGGCAATTAATCGAAAAGTAATCGTAATCGACATGCAGAACCTATAATCAATAAAAAATTTCCAGGTCAATTATTTCATTTAATTTCCCTTTCAAAACACTACCGCGTGTGGAATTACATGACCCTGCTCTGTTACATTAAAGGTCTCATTCCATCTTCTTTTCATTAATTTTGTGGTGGTCTCTTGTCTAAAATAATGTCATGAGAGTTGGTTTCGACAAAAATATGCTGTAGTTGTCTTGTTTCAAGCTATTTTAGTTAGGTGAAAACGAGAGCAGGGATAGCTCGAGAGGATTCTTATGAATATTAATGATATGCAAATGTATCGCCTCTGATTGGCTAACAACACTGTGACGCTCCCTCTAGTGGGTCTGTCTGCAGGCAGCCTAACATTTTCTTGAGGGCGGGCTAACTGCATAGCTAATATTCAATGTGACGTAGGTTTGCACGGCTTTTCCGATTCTCTCGTTTTTCCCGGCACTTTTCTATCACAGGCGAATACAGACTACAGGGGTAGGAGAGCATTTTGAAGTTGAGCAAAGAAGTACAACTTGGGCTGACCTATGGTAATGTAAAAAAAATCAAGTCTTAAACGGTTTATTTTGGAAGGAGACCTTTAAGCTCTGCATGTTCGACATGTTGGTGGAATAAACACTGAGAAAATGTAGATCTCCCACTTGAGCATATTTACTGTACCAAACTTGTCAGTGAACTATGAGGGCAAAATAATAAAATAAATAAAATAATCGTTCATTAATCGTAATCAAGATTAAATGTTTAATTAATCGAGATTTGAAGTTTAGGACAAATCGCCCAGCCCTACTCCAGATTATAAACACATCCTTAAGGCCTATACACACACCAAGTCTGATTTTTCGGACGGAATATTCGCACGAAATTACGCAGGCTATTAAACACATGTATTCCAATTAGTATGTACATATCGAGGGCGAAGTTTGTTGCGACGAAAAAAAAAGAAAGAAAAAAAAAAAACTTTTGGTGCGGTCTTATTTGATTTTAAATTTCGCATGCGAAAAAGGGCTCTAAACCAATCAAATAATGACTTTGCAGCCATTGATAGTGATTTAAATTTTAATAACCACATGAAACTGGTCACCAAATCTGCTTTTTATTAAGAAAAAAAAATATTGCTAGATTAAGTAGTCTCATATCAAAGGGTGACCTAGAGAAACTTATCCATGCTTTTATTTCTAGTAGGGTTGACTACTGCAACTGCAACTCATAGGACTACCAAAAAAGACCATCAGAAAGCTTCAAATGATACAAAAAAAATCCTAACTAAAACAAGAAGAAATGAGCATACTACCCCAGTTAGTGTGTAGGTGGACACGTATAAGGAGGAACTGAGTGGTTGCTTCTTTGCGACAGATTGGGAAGTTTTTTTATCAGGAGGAAGACCTGGACAATACAGTGGCTGTAATCACTGATTATATCCACTTGTGTGTCCAGACTGTGGTGCCCAGAAAGAACATAAAAATCTACCCCAATAATAAAGACTATATTACGCCCAACATAAACGAGCTTTCCGGAATAATTATACAGTGGAATTAAAAGTCTCCTTCCAAAATAAACTGTTTAATACTTTAATTTTTTTACATTACCATAGGTCAGCCCAAGTTGCACTTGCATGCTCAACTTCAAAATGCTCTCCTACCCCTGTAGTCTATATTCGCCTGTGATAGAAAACAGCCGGGAAAAACGAGCGAATCGGAAAAGCCGTGCAAGCCTACGTCACTTTGAACATTAGCTACGCAGTTAGCCCGCCCTCAAGAAAACATTATTAGGCTGCCTGCACAGACCCACTAGAGGGAGCGTCACAGTGCTGTTAGCCAATCAAAGGCGATACGTTTGCATATCATTAATATTAATAAGAATCCTCTTGCACTATCCCTGCACGCGTTTTCACCCAACTAAAATACATTTACATTTTACATTTATGCATTTAGCAGACGCTTTTATCCAAAGCGACTAATTTTGTGGTGGTCTCTTGTCTAAAATAATGTCATGAGAGTTGGTTTCGACAAAAAAATATGCTGTGGTTGTCTCAATTTTCTATCACAGGCGAATACAGACTACAGGGGTAGGAGAGCATTTTGAAGTTGAGCATAGAAGTACAACTAGGCCTGACCTATGGTAATGTAAAAACATCAAGTGTTAAATGGTTTATTTTGGAAGGAGACCTTTAAAAGAGCATAGTGCTAGGGAATAGCGCTTCAGTTCAATTTACTGCTAGGATAGAAGATGTTCTCTGAATAGCTGGGTCTTTCAGAGCTTTTTGAAGGCCTCCAGAGATGGCCCTGTTCTGATTGTTTTTGGTAGGTCATTCCACCAGCGTGGGACGACACTTGAGAAGAGTCTGGATTGCCTTGGGCGAGGTGCCGGGACTGCCAGTCGACAGTCATTGGAGGACCGGAGTTGTCGGGGGGGTAGCATGAGCCTTTATGAGAGTGCTTAGATAAAAAGGGGCAGATCCTTTAAGCACTTTGTAAGTCAGCATCAGTGATTTGAATTTGATGCGAGCTGCCAGAGGCAACCAGTGGAGCTCGATTAGCAGAGGGGTGACATGCGTCTTCTTCGGGTGATTGAAGATGAGATGCGTCGCAGTATTTTGGATCATCTGAAGTGGCTTGACGGCACAGGCAGGAAGTCTTGCCAGAAGGGCATTGCAGTAGTCAAGGCGTGAGAGGACCATAGTTTGAACCAGCAATTGGGAGGCTTGTTGAGTTAGGTATGGTCTGATCTTTTTGATATTGAATAGTGCAAAGCGGCAGGCCCGGGCAACAGCGGCAACATGGTCATTGAAGGTTAGCTGGTCATCAATCATAACACCTAGGTTCCTGGCTACCCGTGAGGGAGCAAGAGACAAGGAGCCAGAGTTGATGCAGATGTTGTGGTGAATAGTTGGTTTAGTGGGGAGGACTAGCAGTTCGATTTTTGAGAGGTTCAGCTGGAGATGATGGTCTTGCATCCATGCAGAGATGTCAGAGAGGCAATCTGAGATTCGCGTTGGGATGGTTGGGTCATCGGGTGAGAATGACAGATAGAGCTGGGTATCATCGGCATAGCAGTTGTAAGAGAAGCCGTGCTGGTGAATGATTAGGCCCAAAGAAGTGGTATAGATGGAGAAAAGAAGGTCACAGATCCTTGGGGCACTCCAGTAGCAAGGTGGTAAGGTGCAGACGTGTGTCCTAGCCAGGATATTTTGAACAATCGCCCAGTGAAGTAGGATTTGAACCAGCAGTATGCATCACCCTTGATGCCCATGTTTGACAGTATAGATAATAGAAAACTGTGGTTTACCGTATCAAATGCAGCTGACCGGTCAAGCAGGATGAGTACAGATGATTTTGATTCCGCTCTGGCTTCTTTTAAGGCTTCAACCACAGATAGTAGAGCTGTTTCAGTGGAGTGGCCGCTCTTAAAGCCAGACAGATTGGTTGTGGTCGAATAGATTCTGTTGGCTCAAGAATTCAGTTATCTGTTTTAATACCGCCCTTTCAATAGCTTTAACAAGGAAGGGAAGGAGAGAGACCGGCCTGTAGTTTCCCACCTGGTCAGGAGCAAGAGAGGTTTTTTTGAGTAGAGGTGTTACTTGAGCATGGTTGAATGCAGTGGGGAAGATTCCTGTTGATGTTTCAGCTCTCTGTAGATACACATAGTATACCCACATTGTGGAAGAAAGCAATAATAATTCCTGTATCTAAGAAACCTTGTCCACGAGAGAACAATGACTTTAGACCAGTTGCTCTAACGTCAGTTGTAATGAAGTCATTTGAGCGTATTATGCTGGGTGAGTCACGAACATAGGTTCAACATCTCCTTGACCCCTGTCAGTTTCCTTACAGGGAAAGGAGAAGTACTGCTGACGCCTTACGCACCACATCCCACCTCATACTCAAGCACCTAGAAAACACCAGAGCGTATGCAAGGTTACTTTTCATGGACTTTAGTTCTGCATTCAATACAATACAAAAGTTACAACGAATGGAAGTCAACCCTGTCATGATAAATGATGGTACAAAGCTTTTCTCACTGGTAGAACACAGCAGGTCAGAATTAACTCCATCAACAATCAATCAACACTGGAGTCCCACAGGGCTGTGTTAGCTCTCTGTTTTTTTAAACTGTATACTAATGAATGTAGAAATCACCCAAATAATTATATAATTACGTTTTCAGATGACACAGTCATTCTTAGTCTACTGATGCAGGACTCTGATGCCTCTGTATATCAGTCAGAAATAGACAGGGTTGTGTTATGGTGCAAATCAAATAACTTGGTTCTAAATGTGAACAAAACAAAAGAAATGGAACAGGTAGCCACATACAAATACCTGGGTGTAGTGTTTGACTTTCAACTAAAATGGGGTCAGCATGTTGATTTTTTATGTTCAAGGATGAGCCAGCGTCTCCATTTTTTTTTAAGAAGGCTGAGAGTGTTTGGCATAGAGAGAGATATTATGATGGCCTTTTATAGGGCGTCTATTGAATCCATCATCAGATATGGCATCATAGTATGGTATGGAAACCTCGCTGTTAAATGGAAAGTTGAACTGCAAACCCTTATTAAAAGAGCTGGGATAAGTATGGGCGTGGCCCCTCCCACGTCACTTCAAGACTTATTTGACGAAACAGTGAGGAGGCAAGGATTGAAAATCTCAGTAGATAATGAGCATGCTCTGTCTGGCAAATATGAGTTGCTACCCTCAGGTAGAAGATTTAGGGTTCCAAGCTATAAAACAAATAGGTTTAAGTTTTCAATGGTCCCTTGGTCAATTAAACTACTCAATAGTAAGTCTTTTTTAGTAGGAGTCTTTTTTAGTATTCTCTTAGTTTTCTTAGTCTTTAAGACTTTTACTTTTTTTTTTGGGATGGGTCCAATACCAGACAGGGACTGTGTATGTGTGTGTTTTTGGGGGAATAGGTAAGGGTCTACAGTATGTTGCATGTTCTTTGTCTTGTTGACCATTTGTGTATGTATGTGTAATCATAATCTGTCATTGCCCAAGACAAATTTCTCTTTTAAAGAGAACCACAGATCACAAAACACAAATCTTTTAGTTAAACCCTTGGTTAAAACAAAATGTGGCGAGGCAGCTTTAAGTTTCTACGCAGCCCAGCTCTGGAACCAACTTCCCACTGAAATAGAAAAAAAAATAAAAATAAAAAAATTGCACCCACAGTATCTAGTTTTAAATCCAAACTTAAGACTAAGCTTTTTACTGATGCCTAATGGATGACCATATTTCATCGTTTAGTTATTTATTGCTTCATCTTAACCTCTTATTTTTTATAATTAATTTTTTCTCTCTTAGATAATTTTTGCTTCCATTTCTTATCCTATGTATTTTTTAAGTCTTTTTACCCTTTGTTTTTAACATTAATTTTAATCTTTTCATATATTCATCAATTTTTTTTTTTTTTTTTTTAGTGCTTTGGCTACCCCATTTTTAGTTAGTTGTATAACTATTTATATTTTATTCTTTCCCCATCCTATTTATTTATTACTTCTTTTTACCCATTGTTTTTAACTACTCCACACTTCGTTGGTAGATTTCTGAGAGCCCTGACATTTAAAACGAGACAATGAGAATTTTTAAAGTGTACAGGTACTTTATTAAAAAGCCAGTTAATAAAGAGACAGTACCTTCTCAGAATTTCCCGGACACCGCTATCTTGAAATTAAATCCCGATAAGTCGATTGACGAGCTGCAACTTTATAAATGTCTTTGGTCAAGTTTCATAATTTGTTGGTGCTTTAGTGCTCATGTAGATAGTCACCATATATTTTCAGATGAAATCCAAGCACTTCAACAGAATATAATTTTCAATCTGTTCCCCTGTTCTATCTGTTTGTCAATCGACTTATCGTGATTTAATTTCAAGATGGCGGTGACCGGGAAATTCTGAGAAGGTACTGTCTTTATAAACTGTCTTTTAAACCTGTACACTTCCAAAATTCTCAATGTCTCGTTTTAAATGTCAGGGCCCTCAGAAGTCTACCAACGAAGTGTGGAGTTACTTTGAACCTTGTTAATGGTGTAAAAATAGCGATTTAGCTGCATAGGCAAAGTGATGCCCTATAGCTAGCAGTGTAAGGTTAATGAAAGCTTCGGCTAAAAACGGTTTACTGCGGAATGCTGGGGGTGAACGGAGGTGGGCATTGGATATATGTTTGTACTCGGTAACATCTTTCAGTACAGTCCAGGTCCAAATCACACCGGCCTTCTCCTTTAATAAATAATGATTCTTTCATATGGCATAGGCATATTTTGTCTTTAATTCATTTCATCAGTGAATTTAAATATTCTTACGTGCAGGAAGAGCTGGGACGAATGAAACGGGGGACGAATGAAACATTGAGATTTTCTCGTAAACCATTCACAATTCAAACATGAAATTGTCATCCCATACAGCTTGCAATACTAGCCAGACCCAGGGAAAATCGTGTCGATATACGCAATACAGATCTGAAGTTAGACCCGGGAGGTGATAAGGGCGGAATGCCGTTTTTTTTATACGTCATGTTTTTGTTTGCGACATAATATACTCTTATCACTTTTAAACAACAGATTAATTGATGGTCTAACATATCCTACAGTATGAAAGGTCAATGTTGTTTAGTTAGTAGTGCTGAGGTGTTTGCTATGGTGATGGCGCTGTACGATGGCTGCCATTAGCTGTACCTCCACTTTATTTTTCACCCTCTCTGGGCTTTTTATGTTTTTCTTTTTCATTTCTGGCACTGTACTGTAGCCTACAGGGGGCCTTAAATGTGGTTGTCACTTTGTTTGGTTCGGCGGAGTCTCTGTGAATTTAGGAGCTTGATGGTTTTGGACATTTTTTTTTGCGAAGTGAGTGTGTTTACTTTGAATGATGTGTTCCGACCAACCGTCGTTTTCTCTGTCTGCCCTGCCGTCTTTGTCTGCGGAGCTTGGAGGAGGTCAGGCGGAGACCCGTCGTGAGTGTTGGATGTGGAGGGCTGCGTAGGTTGCCTATGGAGTGGAGTACAGGAACTCACGTGAGGGCTGTGTTTGGAGGAGGGCGGCGCTGCCTGCAGATCGGCTGCTGTCCAGTGGTCTCCGACGCGATGTCATCCTTGGTGTCGCTCCTGTGTCCCGACTTCAGCTGTGAATCCACGACCTCAAAGTCATCTTAGCTCGCCTTCTACATGGATCCTGAGTCCTGTTTGTTTGAATGAACTATTTATGTACAGTGGCTAAATGGCAATGGCTATTTATTTTGTTTTCTTCTTTCCCTTTATCCATCTTCTCTTCAATGCAATTTCACTGCATGTTTTGCGTTAGTGACTCATGTATGTGGCAAATAAACTCCTTGAATCCTTGAGAGCAGGCTCTGTCAGGACGATTGAAACACTTGTTTCAACCCAGTAGGTCGTGCAAGTAGTCAAAGCAGTAGCCTACGTTTTGCGGTCAGTGCATTAACATTTTGAAATAATAAGCGTTTGCAATAACAAAGAAGTACTTACAACTATAACAAATAATTTTATTGGCTCTCCATCCTTCCTCATCGATCACCATCCATTAATGTACAATTTGGAACCTGTTTATGCCCTTTACTCCACTATTTTGTTCCAGTATTTCAATACGATCACGTATAGACATTTTTCTCAGTATAAAGCATTAAAACAACTAGAAATATGAAGATGTAATCATAGGATGACGGCAGCCAAGCTCGTTTAAAGGGAGTTCGGTAATAATTCCAAATTGAATTTGCCTGCAACAAAGACTGTTTGATAACTACTTTACTATTACGAGAACTTGCTTGAAAATTGAGCAGCATTGATACATCACATAAAAAAGGGGATCATTTTTAAGGTTACCTTATATTTTATACCGTTTCATTTGTCCCACCGTTTCAAACGTCCCAGCCAATTGGGACGAATGAAACAAATGACCAATTCTATTCAAAGATAAATTACACCACAATCGCCGTCCATCTATATGAATGAACACAAGACTTTCAGAGTTAAAAGTGTTACTATCTGTAACGTTGTCTGCAAAAACGGAATTTAATCGAAGTGTTTCATCCGTCCCGGCTCTCTGATCAATAGAGGAATGACTAGACTAATTTAAAAATTGACAATAAATACCGCTTTATTTATCATTCATTACAGAAATTATTACATAACTACTTATTTGCAATAACCATTAACAAAAACATTCTGCTTTTGTTTACTCTTGGAAAGGTTGCTATGCTTTATATGCCCTCATTGGATGAAACATATGAGAACGTTTCAGACTTAATGGGTGGAATTCTCCGATAAGCGCGTAAGTCTGTTTTTACGCGATTTCAATTAAGCGCCTTTGTACTGCACGTATTCTCCACTTTAGGTGCTTGCTCCTCCTACAGCGCTTAACTCGAATTCCAGGCGGGTTTAGGAACAGGGGCGTTATTAAGCCAAAATGAAGGCAGTCTCTGTGCCAAGGTGGCTATCAGGAAAACATGGAATAAGGACTTTCGGATTACCAATGATAAAGCAGTTGAAGTCGACAGAAAGTGCAAACCATGACTTTAAATCGGAATAGGCATATCACATGACAAGATTAAATGTCTGTGCCTGTAAGCTAAGCTATCAAAGTCAAAGTAAGACCTCAAATCAATTAACACATTGACATAATATTTCATCCACGCAAAACGTTTGCGAATACAATTGAACAATACAATTTCATTGAATTCATAAACTGTACGCAATGACAAAAATAAGAAGTAATTAATTTAGCACTTCTTAACTAGCGAAAAACATTTAAAATGTGCTCCTTCTACCTTAGCCTGTTTGTTCCATGGAGGACAGGGAGCAAAAATAAAGATAAGATTGTAGTCACACACAAAAAACGATCTCATTGAAAGTGATGTCATTTCGAAATTGTGCACTTCTCAAACTACTACGAAATCCGTTGTGTGATTTAAGATTATGCAGTAGAACTCCCTGGAACAGCCCAGATCCCAGAATCGCTTGTGACAATGATGATCACCGCCCGGTTTAGTGGATCATTGCTGCGAAAGCATAGCTGATTTCCTCCAAAGGCCTCACGGTCCAAAAAAGCGCAGAGTGGGGTGTCTGTGAGTTTGAGTCATACTCGCAGGACTCAATGTGTGGCTGTCTGCGTGCTTCTCTCGTTCCCACTCAAGCAAGGCAGTGCAGGACTAGCATTTTGGTTTTAATTTTTGAGAACATGGTAGAAATATCGTTGTACTCTCTTATTTTAATTGAACAATATTTAAAACAGGAGACAGACGAGGATTATAAAAAAAAACAGTAACAGAGTTGATGATTTTGTCTGATAATTTCTTGTGGTTGTGTTAAATGTAGTGTAGAAAGTGTAGAAATGTAATGTCTAATAACAACGTCTCGAACATTGGCATGGTCAAAATCGGCCGTGACCGACATCAAACGCAATTTACTATTTCACCATATAGTGCCGCTTGACCTTAATACAGCCCTCAAAGGTGCGTAACAGAAAAAAGACTTAAGTCAGGAGGAGAATACGCCTAAGGAAACTTTCCATGAGGAACGCCCTGGTTTTAGGGTTGCTCCGCCTAGAGCGCGCAACTGGGCTTTTGGCGCGCAAGTGACTCATTTGAGCCTATGGCAGAATGTGTGCAGGCTGAAAAGCGCGCAGCTACGTGCTTTTTTTGACTTAAGCACCCCGGAGAATTCCGCCCAATATGAATAACAGTGTTGGACTGGCTCGTTGGGTTTCGTGGCGTGACCAGTGTCAAAGACGCGTTTTCTGTACCGCTCTGGGCTTGATTCTTGAACGAACGAATGAACGACCGATAACGAGAAACGACGAACCAGTTTGTGTCGGTCATCCCCAAAAAAAAAAAACGTTCAAAAGAACCGGTTCATTTGTGAACGACACAAGCCTATTGTAAAGATGTACAAGCACGCCGCTAACCATTTCTTGTGTAGGCTGCCGGCACGTTGCTAGCCATTTCTTACTACAGGAGTATTTCTCAAAGTATGGTTCGCCACTGACCTATAGTGGTCCTATAGATATGTACAGGCAAGTTGCTGGCTTTTTCTTATTTCGTGAAAGATATGTAGCACAAAGCTGTGAGTTTGTTTTTGTCTGTGAGCCTGTTTTCACTTGAAATTACTGAAAGAGTGAGTGCCGTGGCGTCCAGAGGCAAAAAGCTGTGTTAGGTCTTGGTTCTGTAGGTTATGTGCAATTGTTTTAATATGTTATAATAAACATTGAACCAGTCCAACTATCAGCTTGTAGTAAATTTAGTTTGAGTTTTTTGACTGACATCACTACTCAAGAGTCACCACTTTATTTAGGGATCCTACAGATTTCATCAAGTTAAGGCCACACCAATAAAATTAGTAGGTTCTCGGATTCGCCGCTTGAAAAAAATGCAAAATTAAATAAAAATAAAATTGAATTCGAACTCCGTAGCTGATAGCTAATACTGAAAACAGCATGCTGCGTTCATGTGACGTAGAAAACCAAATAAATCGCGCCTTTCACGCAAGAGACATGAGACATGATATGACAAAAGATGCCGTTGGTAGGGGATCCTGCTAGGCCAGTGTTTGTAATTATTAGAATATTTGATCAGAAGAGAAAAACATTTGACAAGTGCATTGAAATTAGAGAGGATGAGAACTTTACGCAGTTGTACTCACGGTGCCGAGAGCAGTCTGTGCAACTCTGTGGGGGTGAGTTTGATATTTCATTGATTTTGATGGCAACACTTTGAATGGGTTATTTTTCGCCTCTCAATCAATAAATAAATGAATAACATGTGCCTACACACTCACATCCTCGCACGCACACACACGCTTCTGTTTCTCATGCAAAAAAAAGTTTCTTTTCTAGATTTTCGTGACTGCACGTTGATGAATATTCACCTCCGTTGCGCTGATCACGGAGTTTTAGTCTAATTGCTATCTGGTGAATCGATGCGATTTTGATGTTCTTATGCCCTGTGATGAACAGTGACAAAATGAGTTTGAACGTAGGCTACAGGGGCCGGTTGCACCAACAGGGCGTAAGCCTGGTCTTAAGCTATTTTGGTCGTAACTCAACATTCTAAGACCAACTTGATTGTTACGCCGGTTGCACCAAGTGGGCTTAAGCCATTTACTCGCTAAGACCGGTCGCAAGTTTTACGCCTTGTGAGGGGTTGGCGTAAATATTAAAATATGGCCTAGTTGCCATAGTTATGACGAAAACTGCAATCTAATTGTAATAAACATTGCACGTCTGATACATAGGATGTACAACGAGAGAGCGTTTAGACATGAAAGAATAATTAGGGACAGGAGTAATCCCCTAGATTTGTATAACGACAATGAATTCAATGAAAGTTTCCAATTCGGCAGAAAAGACCTGCAAGTGCTTATAAGATTGCGATTTCAGGCAAACAATGCCTTTCAAAACACTGTAGGGCAGTGTTTCTCAATCTATGGGCACAGTTGTTTTAATCTGCCGGTGCCGGTCCGTGAGAAGATTACAGTCGGGCCGCGGGCCGACCTTGATTGCCTTCTTTTATTTTATAACTTTAAAACAACTGTCACTGTAAATCAGATTATGAAGAGCGATGCTGGCTGGCTGGCTCTGCTATCAGTGTCTTTGCGTCACCTACATCGCCCCTACCACGTTTAACGTTGTAGAATGTTGAAAACTGTTCCCACTGTCTGCCGTCGGCACGTTTGCACTAATCTGTCCTGTCTATCCACACGCATGTTCAAAGCAAGCTAGTCTTGACTCTTTCTTTGAGAAACGTTCATCTGGCACTGCATATTCACATGACACAGAGGCAAAAGAACATTGCACTGTTACTTGCAATTACGACCCTTCATACATTAAATTCGGCTTCATTTCAAGTTATGGTTACCCCCAAAACCAATTTGTGTCATCTGCCAAACAATGTTAAGCAACGAGGCCATGAAGCCGCCCAAATAAGCCAGCTGGAAACAAAACACCCGAATCTATCTAAATCTGAAATCACCCGAATCTAAATAAATCTGAAGCTTTTTTTTTTCCAAACGAAAGAGTGACGAATTGGCTACCCAAACGAATATTTTAGTAGCCTAATTTGGCAGTCAAATGAAAGGTTAACCATGGCATCATACCTGGTTTCGCCCCACATTTCTAAGTGACTGGCAACTTTTACAATTTGCGAGATGCTACTTATGACTTTGATACTGCATGTTGTCAGGCTGCCACCTTGGTGCAGGTCAGGATAAACTTTTGGAGCTCTCGTGCAATGCTGGTCTGCAGTCTATATTTACTCGACTTTGTCTGAATTCTGGTCGTCATGCTGCGATGAATATCCCCAGCAGAGTGAAATGGCAGTGAAAACGATACCTTTCAATTCAACATACCTCCGCGTATGTATTTTCATATTTGACAAAGACAAAATACCAAAACAGATGCAACTTAGAAAACACACTTCGAATGTCCTTGTCACCCTGTCTTCCTCGTTTTGACCTGATAGTTGCGAGAAAGCAGGCGCACCCTTTGCATTAGAATGTTGGTTTTTCTTTTTTCTGCAATATTTCTGTGGATGACAGTGCCTCTCATTTATTTGAGGTTTATGGTCAGCATGCAGGCTACGTTCAATTCTCCCTTTAAGTTCATACTGGGAATGCAATCTGTAGCCTAAATGGGGCTATACAGTCTCTTGTCGGTTTGATGTTCCAGGCACTGCAGTAGCAGCCTACTTGAAGTTCAACAAAAAAATCTAAACAAAAACAAAAAGTGAAAAAGAGACGTGATAATAGGTAATACTACTGCTACTTCTAACAATAGACCTAATAGTAATAATAATAGTTGTAGTACATGTAATGACAAAAGTCAAATTATTAGGCCTACATATCTGTAACTACCACAATAATCTCAAAGCCAAAGCTGTTGGGTCTCCTTGTTTAATAATAACCTACAGTAGTTTAGACCTGTAATAATAATAATAATCATTATTCATGATTATTATTATTATTATTATTATTATTATAATGATAATGGCAACATTAATAATAGTAAACTATCTATCCATCTATCTATCTAAGGGCGCCCATGGCGGCGGGCGTTGGGCGGGTGTTCAGGGGGCGTGCAGAGGCCTATGCAGGGCCTTGGAACACCAAGGCCTAATATCACAGGGCCCAGAGCAAAAACGTTTGAGAAACCCTGCTGTAGGGGACATGATTGGTATTTACAAATGCCTGTCATGTCATTCGCAGAAAATCTTTGTCACTGAGTCGCCATATCTTCCGTGCTATGCTCACCAACGCGAAGTCTGCAGCAATTTCGCCTTTTGTCGTTTATTGTATCTTAGCAACGCTCATTCTTAGTTCTAATTCCGAATCCTCACATGGACGCGCATCGCTAAGACCGGGCGTAGTTAAGACCAGGCGTAAATTGTGTTGGTGCAACCGACTTAAATTCTATTGTAAAGATTGATCTTAACAAAGACCAATTTGACTTTAAGACCAGGCTTAGCTAAGACCAGTTGGTGCAACCGGCCCCAGAAGTCTAGACGTAGTCTATATTATATGTCATACTTCAATTCCACAGCCAGCTTGCTTGGTGTTTAGATTCACAAACTCTGAAATAAATGACAAACCGTCAAACCTTTACATAACATAGAATGACAGAATTATGAATTTTCGTCCATTGCCCAAAACCTGCATGACAAAAAGTGAGCTGTGAGGTGTGAAAGTTAAGTTTATAAATTAGGCCACATTTAGTTTACTCAATGTTATTTAGAGTAAATGTCTTTAAAGCCACTATGTGTAGGATTTATCTTCGTCTTTTATTAAAAATATATTTTCAAAATGAGGACCATGGGAAATGAGGACCATGGGAAGGGGAGGGCTAATACATTTTATTCAAACGTGTGCAGTATGCCACTTCGCCGATAGATGGGAGAAATTCTCATACGAAAAACAATAAAACTTACACATAGTGGGTTTAAAAGAACATTAACTGTGAATTAGAGGCCTGCACCCAACGCAAAACAGTGCAATGCGGGAATAAATTTGAAAGCTCATCGCGGTCGCGGGCAGGAGCGGGATGATAAACTGCAGTCCCACAAACACAATATGTGTGTAAAATAAAATATACAAATGATTGATGTAGTGCCTAGCATAGGCTACATAATTTGTGCTGAATATTTTATTTACTGTTACTAAAATCATTAAAACTTGCAGATGTAGGCCTACCAGATAGCAAACGACATTGGTTGTTGGTTGGAAAGATAGGTATCCATCAGACGACCGAAATTCAATGTTGAATCAACGTGATGGACGGTCGTAGTGGTACACCCACGGGAGTACAGAGCTCTGCGATAAACTTCAAAAAGTTCAGCCAATTAAGAGGCCTTTCAGTGAGATAGAAATTAAGCCAACGTCCTTCTTGCAGGATTTTTGCGGGCAGGAGCGGGACAAAATATTGCTGGTGCGGGTGGGAGTGAAAATTACAATTCTTTGCAGGTGCGGGCGGGAGCGGGATAGCACAATGCGGGTGCGGGCGGGAGAAGGACTGATAATTCTGTCCCGCGCAGACCTCTACTGTGAATAGGGTTGGGTATCGGTTGGGTTTTATCCGATACCAGTGCCTCCTCGGTATTGTTTAAACGGTTCCGGTGCTTAAACAGTTCTCAAACCGGTACTTAAAAAAACCTAACCAAACACACTTTGTCAAAAAACAATACCCTTTTATTTTCATTTAACACAATATTAACTTAAATCTTTAAACAAAATAAATACAAGTACCATATGGTGGTAATAATAATAATAATAATAATAATGATAATAATAATAAATAAACCAATATAAAATAAAAACATTAAAATTATGCTGTATACAAATAAAACAATATTGTATCAATATTGTATTATACTGGAATACTTTTAAAATAGATACAAATAAAAACACAAATATTAAATAAGATATTGCACAACAGTATTGCACATTCAAAGAGGCTTTTGTGACTGGTGAGGACACTTTGCATCAGCCCTCTCGATATAGTCTCAAACACAGGTATACCTTACCAACCTTCCTATAGGCTACGTTTCTGATTATAAATTCAACATTTTGTCTTCACATACTATGACTTTTACTTTAAGCAGGGAAATATCAGACAGTAATCAGTAGCAGAAATATTTAATACACAGTATAGCCTCGTATATCGACTGTAACCCATAGGTGAAACCTCAAACACAGGTAACGTTAATGTAACGTTAACAGTTGGCCTTCAATCGTTAGCTAACGTTAACCTGTTAATAACGTTAACCTGTTAATAACGTTAACGTTAATCTGTTTCGTCCCAGTGTAGTTGCAAATTGCGCCTGCTAAATCGGGCGTTGAAACTTAGTTAAAAAGATTCTGCATACATACACAAGTTGTTCTGAGTTTCATATTAAGCAGAAAGTCAGCGGACACTGAATGGACATAGCAAACGTTGTCACTCACGCTGTTGAATGGCAACGTTTTCTAGCCTACTTGACGTGCATGATTTGCGGTTGCCATTAATTACTAGACTTACATGAAGAGGAAAGGCTGCTGTCATCATCATCGGTGATGTCCACCACCACACTGGCAGGGCTGGGACTCGCTTCAATTTGTCCGGCGAGGCCGACACTGCCTGCGGCTGCTGCTGAAGTGCTTGGCCTTGCGTCACGTAGGTTATCAAACACGGTGCATTGTTCGGCTTTTAAATAAACTCCACGTGTCGCCAGATGTTTCATCAAATTCGACGTGTTACCTCCCTTGCATGCACATGTTTCATGGCATCTGTTGCATGTCGCAGAGTCTGCATCTTCAGATGTGAAATGCAGCCAAACCTTTGAGCGTTTTGCCTTCAGTATGTTTACTGACCCTTTCACTTATCAGTTCTGATCAACAAGTATGAGTAGTGGCACTGACGTCACGCAAATTGACACCGGAACACCAGGGGGCGGGAAAAAAAAAAAAGAGTCAAGCACCGAAATGAGGCACCGAAATTTTCGTTCTTATTCGGTCTGGTTACTACCGTTTCTGTCGGACCCGGTTCCCTATTGGTACCGCGTTTCGGTACCCAACCCTAACTGTGAATGTGCTAATTTACCTTCAAAACATTTTTTTTTTCATTACTTTTATTTCGCTCGCTCGCTCCATATTTTTCCTGAAAAAATTTTGGAGAACCAACTAATTTTATTGGTGTGGCCTAAATTGAAGTCTTTTTAATGGCCGTTAAGCCGTACAATTTTCACTTTCTCCTCCTCTACGCTTCTTTCTCTCTCTCTCATCACTTAGCCAACATCTATACATGATTGCAATATAACTCACATTCTCTGAAATCTGATGGGGACTGTTCTAACTCATCTCTTCTCTGACTTTCCATGTCATTACCACCCAGCCTTGAGTCATCACTGCCTTGTACTGCCTGACCCTGCACCTCTTGCCTCCTGGGTACCCAACCAACCCCACCGAACATGCCATCCTGCTGAGGACCTTCTTCCTACGTTTGATCCGGCGGCACTCCTGAATGGTCCTCAACCCACTCACAACTGAGTGCACACAATTGTTCTGTGGATCATGAATCCACTACTGTTACTGCGCCAACTGCCAATAAGGAAAAACGGAGGCATGTTCCTTTAAGACCATTTACCGGTATGTAAAAACCTAATACCTACTTCACATTCTTAACAGAGAAAAGCAAAATCTTTGAATTTGTGTTGATTCATTTCTCAAACTGCAAAAGGAACTGCGGAAATGTGGACACCTCATTGCAGCATAGTAGTGAGTGCACAACACCACTACTGCCATGTAGAGGTACATATACATATATTTTTAATAAGACCACAAGAAAGTTTGACTAACTCTTATTTTATTCATTTATTTTTTACATTGGTTACGTTCATAAGGGGGATTTGGTGGGAACGGGGACATGACTCAAATCAATCAAACTCAATCAATCAAAAAAAAAAAAATTCTCACCCTGTTTGGATATGATAATGTCACTGTTGTTCCAAGTCTCTCACTGCTTATTTAATTCAATGGTTTTATTTTTGTCCATCCTGCTTATACTGCCATGTTGGGCCACTAACGCTGTGCTACTCCTGTTGGGCTTGTCTGCTGCTAAGTTGCTGCTGAGCTGTGCAGTGGTGCTGATGCTAGACTGAGCTGAGCTGTTGAAATTTAGCTAGGGTGCAACTACTGATGCTGCTCTAGGGTATGTTCTTGCATGCCTTCATTCCCATAATAATAGTGAAAATATAGAATATGGTAAATGATTAAATCAGCATTTATGACTAAATTGGTAAAAATTGGATCCATTCACATGGATACTTGACACACTAAAAGTTATATTTAACACTAAATTATGTATTGTTAATTTCATTAGGCTAATCATCATTATTAGGGCTCACAAATGATGAATGATGTTTAGTAGAGATTAATCTCAAAGCTCTCAGCATCACAGTAGACTTTATCTATAGCATAGCAGTTTAATTTCTTCCATGCATGTTCCAAGTCCATGGTTAGCTTTGACGACCTGAATAACACAACCATAAGGCCATTTCCTGATTTGTTGGGTTATCAGCTATTTGTTGGGTTATCAGCATTCTTCCAATTCTGTATTCAGGATTTTCATACCCTTGAAAATAAGTGGTTTACCTTTGCGTCCTGTCTTCTTTTCTCCCTTCCCCATGTTAATGAAGATGTTAATCAGCCTACTATTTTTTTTCCCAAATCATAGTAAAAGTAAAAGTATTTAAAATAATATGTCAGGAAGGCAGGAGACACAGGCTACTTTTCATTTGATGAATAATGCAAGATGAGACCTGTAAATCTCTAGACCATCAGATAACGCTCTTCACCTCAACTGATGGTATGCAGGTGAAAGATTTATTTGGCTTTCCATTTACTGCTCTTCTGTGCTGCCTTTCTGCTCACTGCCACTGTTGTGCAGAATGTGCAATGAGAAAACAAACTAACCTTGTCCTGGATTTTCCTTGGTCTCCTTTTTCTTCAGAACTTCAAATACCACAGCCCGTAAATCATCTACTGGCTATGAGAGAGAGAGAGAGAGAGAGAGAGAGAGAGAGAGAGAGAGATAAACCAATAAAGATGTTATACTTAGGTATACAGACATCTAGTAAAATCAGAAGTTGATTGAAGTCAAGTTTATAAACCGGGGTGCCCATAACATTTTTAGCAAGCTCAGGAGAGATAGGTATGAGTTTGGTACTCACCCCATACGTAGGATAATCTTAATAATAAAGCGTCAGTTCTTCATTTACTTAGTGTCGCTATCTATTAAGTGGACGACAGGACATTTCTTCTAGGCTAGCTTTATTTGAAATGACTTAGGTCACATTCACGTGCTCTTTTCATGTTTGTCAAATAAAGTATGGCTAAATTCTTTGAGCCTTTGTAAAACACACCTGAGGTGCGTTCAGAGTAGGCAAATGTTCGCAGCGAAGGCGTTGACATTAAACAATTCATTTTGAACGATTTTTCTAAAAAGTTAGTAACTGTAAACAAACTGGAAGTGAAAAAAAAAATGGCGACAAATAAAGACATGTTATTAGCTGCAGCCTCAATGTTAATGGAAGAGTTTACGGAAGACGGTACAATTGAAGTGATAGATCTCGTTGAGACCATAGCCTACTGCAGACAACAAGAATTGAGGGCTACGTCACCGACGTTATTCCCACTGGCAACATTTAAATCGCATTTTAGGACGCACAAGATAACAGTTGAAGTCAGGGTGTAGATAGGCTATAATTTTATCTATTGCTTTCTGTTTAGGAATATTGCAGTAGGCCTACTGCAGAAATCACATCTCTCGCAGTCCCTGGTCCATGTTCGTTTGTGGAGAACTACCTCTTCAGACAGTTTGCCTATGTTCGCAAACGCTCGCAAACGTTATATTTGCTCAACGGCATAGTTCGCGAACGTTCACCTATGTTCGCATATGTTCGCCTACTCTGAACGCACCTCTGCTTTGTCTGCTAGATGTGGATGCGTTTGGCAAGTTTTGCACCACATTTCAGTGCTCTTACAGTTAGCTTCAAGCCATGACATCTTGGAGTTACTTTTCCAAAAGTCTTTTTTTTTTGGCTCTGGCACCGGTTGACATATAGCCAATGGCAAAACTGCAAACAAGGTACTTAATGTCAGTTGGACATTTAGTAGGTGGCAAGCAACATCTGTAAGATCAAATGAGATGAGATAACGTGATGGTCAAGTACTCAAAGGTGTGCGTTCCTAATTTTTTGTTACGCATGCATACCAGTTATGTACACCCCTGTTTGTAAATCTGAAAACAAGTTTAATTCTCTCACCTCACGCACAAGGCGGACAGCTTCTTCAAAGAGGGGAAGAACCTCATAGTTACCCTCTCGCTGCATCAACCTAACCTGGCACATCCAGTACTTGCAGAACTTTTGAGCCATTGGGATACGAGACAATACTTCTACCACCCGTTCTGAGGAACAGCCCTTTGAAAGAAAAGAAAGAGGTATAAGAGGAAGCTGACTGATGCTTCATGGGGAACAATCCAAGAAGAGCTGGTAAAGCAATGTCATCAATGATCCATTGAAGAGATCCAATGAAGAGAACACAGAGAAACTACAGTTAAGTCTTGAAATATTTTTTTAAAATTTGGACTTTCACAACAAATTTAAATGAAACATTTTAAATGCAGTTGAAGATTTTCAGCCTTACTGGAATTATTTATATGAAGTATATGAAGGGCTGGGCAATTTTACCAAAAATAAAAATCTCCAATTTTTTTTTATTCCAGTTTCGATTCGATTTTCAATTTTTTAATTTTATTTTAGTGTTCCCTTTTTTTTTTTTTGAGTAGTGTATACACACACTGACAATACAAGGTAAATTGGGCTCTGTGTCATTCAACAATCAGATTTGAGGTTTTAACCCTTGCTTTTAAGTTTTAAACCTTGCATTTCAACAGAATGGGCAGCATGAATTTACAGTGTGTAACGTGATGGCCTTTCCATCCCGCTCCCTTTTTATCATAGGGCACGCAATTTGTAAAAGTCTCCTCTTGGGATGGCAAAAACTAAAAAGTACCCCTGACCGACCACCGTGTCTCATTAGTCCGTTGAAACCAGTTAACCTGTCTGATGCGTTATGACAGCGTTAAGCCAAGCCGTCAAAATACAATTATAAGACCGGTTTATTTTTTAGAATGTTGATGCCTACGGCAGATGCGACTTATACTTCAACTGTACACATTGGTAACGTAAGCTATCAGGTGTAGCAACCTGTTTGAAGCTAATTTGAAACATTGCCGTGGCTCATAGGAAAATGACCGCTCTGATGAGACCCTGCAAGCGGAGTTTGAGGAGACGGTAGTGCTACTAATAATAAAGCAGTTGATCATCATTACCTTATCTGTTAACACTGAAGATCATGATAGTAGTCATTTCCAATTCACATTCCTAACAGTGGACTAGTAATGCTGTTTTTGATTTTTTTTTTTTGTTATAACTACCCTTGAACTTCAAGTAGGCTGCTACTGCAGTGCCTGGAACCTCAAACCGACAAGAGACTGTAGCCCCATTTAGGTTACAGATTTCATTCCCGGTATGAACTTAAAGGGAGAATTGAACGTAGCCTGCATGCTGACCATAAACCTCAAATAAATGAGAGGCCCAGTCATCCACAGAAATATCGCAGGAAAAAGAAAAAAATCAAATTCTAATGCGAAGGGTGCGCCTACTTTCTCGCAACTATCAGGTGAAAATCGCTTTCACTGCCATTTCACTCTGCTGGGGATATTCATCGCAGCATGACGACCAGAATTCAGACAGAGAAAGTCGAGTAAATATAGACTGCAGACCAGCATCGCACGAGAGCTCCAAAAGTTCATCCTGACCTGCACATAGGTGGCAGCCGGAAAACATGCCGTATCAAAGGCATAATTAGCATCTCGCAAATTGTAAAAGTTGCCTGGCAAAACCAGGTATGATGCCATGGTTAACTTTTCATTTCACTGCCAAATTAGGCTACTAAAATATTTGTTTGGGTAGCCAAATCTTCAGATTTATCTTTTAGATTCGGGTGTTTTGTCTCCAGCTGGCTTATTTGGGCGGCTTCATGGCCTCGTTACTTAACATTGTTTTGCAGATAACACAAATTGGTTTTGGGGGGTAACCACCACTTTAAATGGAGCCGAATTTAAAGTATGAAGGGTCGTAATTGCAAGTAAAAGCGCAATGTTTTTTTTTGCCTCTGTGTCATGTGAATATGCAGTGCTAGATGAACGTTTCCCAAAGAAAGAGAATAGCTTGCTTTGAACATGCCATTGGTCACGTGAAACTTGTATGCGTGTGGATAGACAGGACGGTGGATAGACAGTGGGAAGATGGCTCAGAGAACTGGGATTTCATTACACTCATGGAAACTCCCATGACCTCATCACAAGGTGCTAGTGTTTCTTTAACAGTCACAAACTTTGTTTTTACAAGATAACTTTAGTATTTTCTTTGATGCATGCATGTACCCTTATGTTCAAAATGGAACTCAACTTCAAACATCAGGTTTGAAAAAAGAAACAAATACATAAGGTTGTTCTTTTAAAGGTCTCATTCCATCGTATTTTCATTAATTTTGTGGTGGTCTCTTGTCTAAAATAATGTCATGAGAGTTGGTTTCGACAAAAAATATGCTGTGGTTGTCTTGTTTCAAGCTATTTTAGTAGAATATTAATGATATGCAAATGTATCGCCTCTGATTGGCTAACAACACTTTGACGCTCACTCTAGTGGGTCTGTCTGCAGGCAGCCTAACGTTTCTTGAGGGCGGGTTAACTGCATAGCAAATGTTCAAATTGGTGTACATTTGTACGGCTTTTCCGATTTGCTCGTTTTTCCCGGCAGTTTTCTATCACAGGCGAATACAGACTACAGGGGTAGGAGAGCATTTTGAAGTTGAGCATAGAAGTACAACTTGGGCTGACCTATGGTACTGTAAAAACATCAAGTCTTAAACGGTTTATTTTGGAAGGAGACCTTTAAATATACACGCCACCGTCAATATTTAACCATGTACTTCCCTCAAAACGTAGGCATAAAAAAATGTTGGCAAAAAATGTTTAGTTACTAATCCCCAATTTTGAGGGGCTAAAAAACATCCAACTGACCGCATTTTTTGACCATCATAAAATGTTCTTTGAGCCTCAATAATTGCGTATGCAAATTTGTGCGGCTGAAAAAGACCCAGGAGCATTTCTAGGCTGTCTATTCCATGCTCAGAAATGTATACTCATTAATTATTTTCGTATTTACCACCCTTTGGCCAGTTTCCCGCCCCCTGGCGCTGATTGGCTAGTTCATTGTGAGGCCTGTTGGCTGTTTTTTTCGCTGAAGCAGATTGGCTCCCTAGTTTCATTGATACTCTTAACGTTACTGCTAGAAAACAAATTCAACTACATGTGACTCCAACTGTAGGCTATACAGACTGCATTCACGTTTTCGGCTTCTCAAGTTCAGAGAACCGAGGACACGATAGTAGATTATTTTAATCGCACTACGTTTGCGCCTACGCTACAAGCAAGCAGCAGGTCAATATGCTGCAACGGTAGCCCCAAATGGAGCCTAACGTCAAATTAGAGCTGCTCAATTTGTAGCATAATGACATTTGTTTTTAAGAACTTAACGCAGACTAAAGAAGTGAACAGCCACTTGCAAGAACTCTGCCCCAAAGATAAATTATGCTGGCTCAACAACTTTGAACTTCATCAAGGAATCTCAGGACGCACAAGGATAGGTCAGTGAATCTTGTTTAGGGGAAGGGGAAATTTAGCTTGAAGGTAGCGTTACTGCTACCGCTACAAAAAAAATCCAAGTCTGACCCCAACTGTAGGCTATATAGACTGTATGCAGATTAGTTTTATCGCTCCCCTTTTAACATTACCGTTTTATTTTACATCGCGTTATGTTTGCGCCTACGCTACAAGCAAGCGGCAGGTCTGTTTCTCAGCAGTACATCGGTTAACTATCTGAGCTAAATAAACACGCAATAGGATGTCAGCCTTTATGAAAACGTTATGCAGAACCATTTACCATTTAATATTATGTAGGCATAGGCTACGTTTTAGTTTCAGCACTAATGTCTGAGGTTATGATATCCTATGATAGACGGCGATATGCATCTTTACCGGGAAATTAACGTAAGCTATTACTTTTCTATAGTAAACATTCCAAGTACACCTAAAACCCCGGTGTTAAAACTTGGTAATGGAAATGCAACACTGGGGCTAAATAAGCACAGAAGCCTGGGGGAAATGCGACATTAGTATCTGTTGTTATGCTTGCTAGCCTACCAACACTTTAGTGACAGTGTGCAGCAACTTTTTTTTTTGCTTCGCAATAACCTAGATATCCAAGTAGCATCAAGTAGGCAAACTGTTATAAGGCCATAGAAATACCAGTCTATAATTCTAAGGTTATGGCGACCAAACAACACTGAATTCTAGCGTGGTTCCATCCAGTACATCCTGGAACGTTACAAGCGGGTGCTGACATTTTTTTCGTATGTTCTCCAGTTAAACAGAAATTCAACATGCACTTATTTCAATCAGGAATTCAACATGCACTTATTTTTCTTAGAGCCGTTAGCCGTTCTCAATGTTAGCTAGCTATTACATAGACTACAGTGCGTTTATAGCCTACCGCCGAAGCAACAGGGGGCTGGACAAAAGACTGTTCCGAACAATTTTGATAGGACCAAAGATCCTAGAGCTAGAGGTTTTTGGATTGGACAATGTAATGGAGGTGGTGTAGCTTTGCGCTGTCTTCGTACACCGAGCACTAGTTTCAGATTGTTTTTTTTTCAGCCCGGCAAATTCTAGCCTGAAAGTTACATATAGAAGGAGGCGGAAGATGGTGTTGGGAGTTTTGGTATGGTCCTTGGGAACCTTAAGCTACCTAAATTCAACAACAAAAAGGTAAATGTGGTTTTGCATTCTATGGGCTCTAACAAATGCATCCACAAATTACTCAGTTAAAGAAGGGCTAAGCAACGTTTTGTTTTTTTCTCTCACAAGCTCCCTCTAAAGACCACTGTCTTGCATTGTATTGCACTGCATTCTATTGGAGTATTGGACCGCTGCTGTTGAACATTGAAAATGCTGTATCTCCCGTCAGGGTTTCCCCTATGTACATTTTACTGTGGCTGGCCGCCACACCTTAATTTTTTGCCACTGCACCTTCAGAAGCTCTCTGCAATACCGCTCTATGCTAGCATTTCTCTTTTCAGCGCCTGTGGGTGTCATGCACGTTTTGATGGATGCATCTGGTTTAGTCACAGAACAGAACATTTACAAACAGACCTTAATTTTTGGTGAAGGCTTCCATTGGTAGAATGGCTCGAAATGAGCCATCTTCAGGTCATGTTGGCAGAAAGAGTGCCATTAAGGGCCAAGTTGTTTCTTGTCTTAGTTTTGTTAAGGGCCACCACAGAAAACACCCTCTCACAGAAAACACTTTCATTAGGTCATGGCTACTCATCTCCCTACAATGCTAGTCAGGATGATCCCATTGAGCTGATTTTCTCACATTCAGTGAACAGGGGGGAAGAGTTGTCAAAGCTGAGCTAGATACTATTACAAATATTTTAGAACTTCAGGGGCTGGTTCTACTACCAGTCTACCTGAATAAAATTCAAGATATTTCAAATAATTTAACACATTATCTCTACAAACTAGTCGTTTAACAAATTTCATGACAGAGTTCTTAACCAAAAGTCTAAAAAGTAGTCTGTTAAAACTACTGCTACTCTAACTTAGCCTACTCAACATAGTTGAGAGTGTACAATATAAATTAAGTCCTTAGCTGTGACATTCCTGCAGCTCATCCTGCTAACATGACAATTTGCGACTTTGCTACAAAGCTTTATTGTCATGTGCACAGACAGAAACAAGTTTCCCAGTAGGCTACAATGAAATTCTTACTCCGCCACTCCGTTCTGTATGTATGACAATATATAAACTCGGTATTAACATGACTTGCACCGTTCTTTTACAATACAACACAAACCGTTCTTTAATAGGCTACATAATATCCCTATAACTCGTTCAGAAGACTTAAACATCTAATGATAACGTTAGCTACCAAATACAGCCTACTGTATCTGTGATGAGCTCAGCTCAACCAGAGCTCTCGGCATTATATCAGAAGAACGCATAGGCTGAAATCAATTAAGAAACCCTATTTTAAGTTTGGACGCAACACACTGGCCTGTATACGTTCCTGTTTGAGATCTTCAACAGCTTGCACCTGAGAATTTTTAATAGGCACGGGCTCTTCCACCTTCTCAAACTGGCGCATCCATTGGTGAAAGTTGGAGATGCCAAGGTCCGCCTTCTGATTTGTTTACATTGCGTGGTGCCTTCACGTAGTTGTTAGAAGGGTTGCCACTTAATTGGTTATCTCGGTCAGTCAATCAGAGTCACTCGGACTACGGCAAGGCGAGGACCAAAGTTTATTATGAAAAAAAAAAGAAAATATTGAATGGGGAAATAAGCGTGAGAAATGTCAAGTGTGGCGTGTGGTGTCAGAATGTGTCGAATTGCGTGACAGTCACACTCAAAGCGTGAGACTTGGCAACCCTGATGGTGTGAAATGTTCAGGGGGTTGGGGGTGTTGGTTGGTTGGTTGATTTAGTCTCCCCCACTGTCTTGTAAACTGCCTGGCTCTGCAGGTTATGCTTGTTACGGGTATATTAAGACTAGGTTTATTCATTTATTTCCATTTAGGGTGTTTTTTGTACATTTGGTGTCGGGGTCTTTGAGCCGTGGACCTTGCCCCCGCACCTTCAAAGACATCCTAGGGGAAACACTGTACCGTTGTAGGCCACAGTGGTGCATTCTACACCGTTTGTTCGCCGTGTAATGACTCATTTTAGCATCCTAAACTGGGCTCCAGAGTGCGACCAATTTGGTTGCATATGCGACCGAAATTTTTAAAAGCGTGACTGGGGGCGGAGTGACGTAACGAACCTGATGGCTGCTTGATAGAGTGGCTCCCTGTCTTTTGACCATTTTTATACATTTAAAGTAGGCAATTGTTCCCCTAACTTCACTAAACTGCGTAATAAAGCCACAATGACTCACCAGCGGAAAGGAAGACAGAATAAACCACAGGAGGGAGAAAAGTCTAAGTATTTCAAAGATAGCAGAGCTTCACCAGTGGAAGTAGCTTCGGATGATGCTTGCAATGTTCCACCATCTCAAAGCAGTGATATTAGCATCACCATTATCATTGAACTCGACTCGAAATTTCGACAATAAGTTAACAAAACACTTGACAAACTCTCTGAACAATTAATAAGTTTGGACCAGACAGTCCGTGCACTAGGAGACCGAGTTTCAGAGGCAGAGGATCGTGTGGGTACTCTGGAGGACGGTCATAACAGACACACTCGGCTGGTCTCATTTCTCTTGCATCGAGATAGACAGCTGGAGGCTAGGTGCGAGGCCTTGGAAAATGCTCAGAGACAGGACAATCTGAGAATTTACGGGATTAAAGAAGGTTCCGAGGAGGGCAATACAGTCCAGTGGGTCGAGGACTTCCTCCATAAACTCTTGAATTTACCAGCCGGGTTCGAGTTAAAAATAGAACGTGCCCACAGGTCCCTACAGCAAAAGCCCACTGATCCAGCGGCTAGCCCCAGGTCTTTTGGGCCAAAATTCAACAGTTTCAAGACCAAGCAGTTTATACTTCAGACGGCATGGCAGGCAAAGAATTTAACATACAAAGGGGGGTGAATTACGATGAACCATGACTACTCACCATCATTACAGCGGAAAAGACGGGAATATGCGGACATTAAGAAACAGCTGAAAGCAAAGCAGATCAGATTCCAAAGTCCCTACCCTGCCATTCTGAGGGTCTTCTCAGATGGAGAAACGTTAACCTTCAACTCTGCTTGGGAAGCAGCTGACGGCTTGCAGCATTTGGGAATCAACGCAGCGCTATCCGAACAAGAACGGCTGGAGAAAGACCTACTTCGTGTGGGTTGGAATGTCGCCGGTATGAAGAGCAACCACACGCGAGTGGATTGCAACTTGCTGCAAGTCATGGAGGGATTTTTTGACAAGCCTGGTGAGACCGTTTCAAATAGTGCAGTTTAGTGTAAGTGCAGTATGTCTAATTCATTTGCCGTTATGCATTTGCTAACGCGAACTTGGGGACTCATGTTTTTTGTTTATGATTTGGGTCATTTCAGAGCCTTGATATTTTGGCACAGACTTAACAATTTATTCCGGGTCTGTTTGGCTTGTAGCCTATTTTTATTTATTTATTCATTTTTTTAAATCCCATTCTCTTCACGTTTGAAGTTTACCTTTTTTAGCAGGCCGTTTTATGTGTGTTTTATGTGTGGTCACGGGACAGGGTTACAGACACTT
Organism: Limnothrissa miodon; assembly: GCA_017657215.1. Lineage (NCBI taxonomy): Eukaryota > Metazoa > Chordata > Actinopteri > Clupeiformes > Clupeidae > Limnothrissa > Limnothrissa miodon. Next base: position 331,339 of record JAGFZM010000224.1, read on the forward strand.
TGAAAGTGGTTAGTGTGGGACTCGTCATATTCACGCATTGACCTACTGTTTACTCCTAAAGGTGAGATGCATAGAATATCAGAGTGTAAAATACTCCCAACCACTCTCTCGGACCATTCTCCCGTACTGATCGAGTGGCACCTGTGTAAAAGAAACTTATCAAAATGCTGGAGACTCAATACATCCCTCCTCAACGATCCTGATTTTGTGCAGTTTGTAAAAACTGAGCTAGATGAATATTTGAAACTAAACTCACTCCAGGACACCTCTCGATTAATTTTATGGGATTGTGCAAAAGCATATTTAAAAGGCACACCCCAATTTTTCCTTTTTTTCAAAACAACGGCATACCCAAATTGAAAGCTTGACAGTTCCTACATAGTTTTAGACTCAGGGATGTGCCTCATACCATTGGAAAGGTGACACCCTCAAGTTTTTTCTAGAGGAATATGTATGTTTCTGTGACATATGGACACAGAGTTATAGAGGTTGGAACTAAGTTTTTTTCCCCGCTCATTTCAAATGTCTATGAACTAACTAAGATATGAAGGTACCATCCATATGATACCCCCAAATAAAAAAATCTAAGTCCTAACTCCATCTCTCAACCTGTTACACAAAAGATTTGAAGTAAAAAGACCAAAAATATGATTTTTGAATATACATTTTTGAAAAATATGTTTATGCGTTGATTGGGACCCCTATGTAAATTCCCATAGAGACTTTTTGTAAACAAGAGGGCCTACTGACATCCAAAAGTTTATAACTTGAAAACCCCTTTACCTAGAAACATAAAATTGGTTTCAAATGAAAGCCAAGACCCTGGTCTTTCATGTCAGTTTGCTTGATTTGAATTACTCCTTCTGGCATTGAATGACACAAGCATAACCATCAAAAAAACAAAAAAGCGGAGGGGGAGGGGCGTCCCATATATGGGCGGGTGTGCCTTAAGGGGTTAAGAGGACGTATAATAGCTTTTTGTAGTGCTAAAAAGAAGGAAAAAGATTTTGAACGTAAAAGGTTAGAAAGTAAAATTAAGGATCTTGAACAGCAGCATAAGACTACCCAATCCCCGGACTTACTGGAATCACTGTTGGAAGCGCGCAGCCTACTTGACTCTTCATTTACTGACAAAGCTGAGCGATGCTTGCGATTTACTAGGCAAAGATATTATGAACATGGGGCAAGGGCAAGCCGCTTGCTTGCATTTCAGTTAAGAAAACAACAGTCCTCCCGGGTTGTGACAAAAATTAAAACAAACACCCCTCCCAAAATGCTGACAGATCCAGTTGAAATTTCTGAAGCATTTGCTCATTTTTATAAGACTTTATTCACCAACTCAGGGGTCTCTACCTGTGAAAATGAGATAAAAACATTTCTAGAACAAGTGAATATAACACAGCTATCAGCCGATGCTAGAGCAGATTTGGATAGGCCTATTGCCCCCAGTGAACTGGAAGAGGTTATCAGAGATCTTAAAAATAATAAAACCCCTGGCCCGGATGGTTACGTTAATGAGTTTTATAAAACTTTCAAAGACATACTGTCTCCTTTGTTATTAGATGCATACAACTGCATATTAGAAAAAAAGACACTTGCCTCATCGTGGCGAGATGCTATTGTAGTAGTACTGCATAAAGAAGGCAAAGATCCCTCTGAGTGTAGTGCATATAGGCCCATTTCTCTCCTTAACGGGGATCTGTGCCTCCTTTCATCTATATTGGCCCACAGACTAAACAGATATCTGAAATTATACATCCAGACCAAACCGGATTTATTCCTGGATGGTACTCTGGGAATAATGCGCGAAGACTGCTACACATCATGACCCATACATCCACTCAGACATCTGAAGCCATGGTCTTATCTTTAGATGCGGAAAAAGCATTTGACCGTGTGTCATGGAAATATTTATTTCAAACCTTAGTGCGATTTGGGTTTGGTAAAAAGTTTGTTACATGGATCCGTATCCCCTATTCTAGTGTTTCTCAATCTATGGGCCACGGACTGGCACCGGGCCGCGAGAAGATTACCGTCGGGCCGCGGGCCGACCTTGATTGCCTTCTTTTATTTTATAACTTTAAAACAACTGTCACTGTAAATCAGATTATGAAGAAGAGCGATGCTGGCTGGCTGGCTCTGCTATCAGTGTCTTTGCGTCACCTACACCCCTCCCCTCCCACGTTTAACGTTGTAGAATGTTGAAAACTGTTCCCACTATCTGGCGTCCAAACGTTTGCACTAATCCGTCCTGTCTGTCCACACGCATACGTTTCACGAGACCAATGGCATGTTCAAAGCAAGCTAGTCTTGACTCTTTCTTTAGGAAACGTTCATCTAGCACTGCATAATCACATGACACAGAGGCAAAAAACATCGCGCTTTTAGGCTACTTGCAATTACGACCCTTCATACATTAAATTCGGCTTCATTTCAAGTGATGGTTACCCCCCCAAAATCAATTTGTGTCATCTGCCAAACAATGTTAAGCAACGAGGCCATGAAGCCGCCCAAATACATGAATCTAAAAGATAAATCTGAAGATTTTTTTTTCAAACAAATTGGCTACCCAAACAAATATTTTAGTAGCCTAAATTGGCAGTCAAATGAAAAGTTAACCATGACATCATACCTGGTTTCGCCCCACATTTCTTAGTGCCAGGCAACTTTTACAGTTTGCGAGATGCTAATTAGGATATGCCTTCGATACGGCTGCCACCTAGGTGCAGGTCAGGATAAACTTTTGGAGTTCTCGTGCGATGCTGGTCTGCAGTCTAGATTTACTCGACTTTCTCTGTCTAAATTCTGGTCGTCATGCTGCGATGAATATCCCCAGCAGAGTGAAATGGCAGTGAAAACGATACCTTTCAATTCAACATACCTCCGCGTATGTACTTTCACATTTGACAAAGACAAAATACCGAAACAGGCGCAACTTAGAAAACACGCTCCGAATGTCCTTGTCACCCTGTCTTCCTCGTTTTCACCTGATAGTTGCGAGAAAGCAGGCGCACCCTTCGCATTAGAATGTTGATTTTTCTTTTTCCTGCGATATTTCTGTGGATGACTGGGCCTCTCATTTATTTGAGGTTTATGGTCAGCATGCAGGCTACGTTCAATTCTCCCTTTAAGTTCATACTGGGAATGCAATCTGTAGCCTAAATGGGGCTACAGTCTCTTGTCGGTTTGAGGTTCCAGGCACTGCAGTAGCAGCCTATTTGAAGTTCAAGGGTAGTTATAAGAAAAAAATAAAAAATAAACAAAAAGTGAAAAAAAAAGACGTGATAATACTACAGCTACTTCTAACAATAGACCTAATAGTAATAATAATAGTTGTAGTACATGTAATGATAAAAGTAAAATTATTAACTACCACAATAATCTCAAAGCCAAAGCTGTTAGGTCTCCTTGTTTAATAATAACCTAGTTTAGACCTGTAGTAATAATAATAATAATGATAATAATGGCAACATTAATAATAGTAAACTATCTATCCATCTATCTATCTAAGGGCGCCCATGGCGGCGGGCGTTGGGCGGGTGTTAAGGGGGCGTGCAGAGGCCTATGCATGCCTAATATCACAGGGCCCCCAGAGCAAAAAAGTTTGAGAAACCCTGCCCTATTCTAATCCTAGGGCAGCGGTTAGGGTCAATGGCCATCTGTCGGACCCTTTCAATCTTGAAAGAGGCACACGCCAAGGCTGTCCTCTGTCACCTGCCCTCTTTGCCCTGTGTATCGAGCCATTTTTTGCTGCACAATTAAAGCCCTTGGCGGCTTGGGTTACAAATGACATTTCTACCAGATGGTTGAACATGGAAATATCACAATGTGAGTGTGCACTACAACAATTAGCATTTTCTAATATGTCTCTGAAATCGTGTAAAGCTAGTGCATGGTCCAAAAACACTGCACAGACTTGGAGGGATGTACAGAAAAAGTACAAGTTAGCAAACTCCACTTCTAGTCTGACCTTAATTAAGTCTACTCCTGATTTTAAACCTTTACAACTAGATGTGAGGTTCAAACAGTGGGCTAATTATGGCCTCATATACATTCAGCTGAAGGACACTCATCAGCTGACAGAAACTCACAATTGGGCAATTAGCAGGTAAGCAGAAACTCTGGACTGAAAATCACCAGCTCCTCCCACTGTTAGGCCTTTTCTTTGTCTGGTCTCTTGGTGGGTGGTCTCAGCGGGTGCAATTAGCAACTGACTTGCATATCCATAGTGATCTTCCCTGGAGCGCCAGCTCTGGTGTTCAGCCCTTCTCTTGTGTAGACATTCGAAGGTAAAGACATACGTGTCAACCTGTGGGTGTCTACCGAGCAGGGGCTCTGAGCATAGCAAAAATAATCCATCCAAGCGGTCAGCATGTGTCTCTACCCAATCCCTACATGGTCCAGATCTCGCAGGAGGTATCGCTTTGTCAGAAGACGTCGCAACCAAGGTGACCTCCGGTTGCTAAAGCAAGCCTCTGAGAATCGCTCGGCACTCTCAATAGGACTCTGGAATTGTCAGTCGGCCGTCAACAAAGCGGACTTCATCTCTGCCTACGCTAAACACTTAGCCTTAGACGTCCTGGCCCTCACCGAAACATGGATCAAACCTGGAAACAATGCAACCCCAGCGGCACTTTCTGTCAACCATACTTTCTCCCACACCTCTCGTCCAGCTGGACGGGGCGGTGGGACGGGCCTGCTCATCTCCAACAACTGGGAATACAACCAACTGATACCCACAGCTACCTACAACTCCTTTGAATACCATGCCATACTGGTGACAGCACCTGTCAAAATCTACCTGGTTGTCTTGTATCGCCCTCCTGGCCAACTAGGAGACTTCTTAGACGAGTTTGATACACTGCTCTCATCCATTCCTGAGCACGACTGCCCCTTGGTTGTCTTTGGCGATATGAATCTACATCTGGACAACCCAAGCTCTTCTGACTTCCTCTCACTCATCCATTCCTTTGATCTACAGCTGATTCATAGTCCTCCAACTCACAAAGCAGGCAAGGTACTGGATCTTGTACTTTTCTACGGAATCCCTGACTATAACACCTCTGCACCTCTCGGACCACTACTTCATTCAGTTCAGCTTACGCCTCCCTGTAGTATCTCGGACCGTCCCTCCTCTGGTATCGTTCCGCCGCAATCTCCGCAATCTCTCTCCCTCTCACTTTGCTTCTCTTGCTGCCTCTGCTCTTCCACCAGCATGTACATTCTCCTCACTTGAGGTCAATGATGCCACTGAGTCTCTGTGCTCTACCCTGAGGATGTGTCTTGATAGGCTATGTCCCCTATCCACCAAACCGGCTCGGCCCTCCCAACCGCATCCTTGGCTTGAGGATTCCATCCGTCGACAGCGTACAAACCTCAGAGCTGCTGAAAGGCAATGGCGCAAATCAAGAAATCCTTCTGACTTAAACAGGTTCCAGGCACTGCTCTCTTCCTTCTCATCTGATGTCACTGCTGCAAAGAAGGCTTTCTATAATGACAAAATTCAAAATGCCACAGAAACCAGGAGACTATTCTCAACCTTCAAAACTTTACTCAACCCCCCACCACCATCTCCTGCTACCAATCTGACAGCTGACTCTTTTGCTTCTTTCTTCAACGACAAAGTAGCTGCCATCAGTAGGCAGTTCTCTGAACCAACTGCAAAGGCTACAACTGGACCACATACTAGCGGAAGCACCTCCGATTGCAATAGTCCTGCCGCGACATTTGCTTCATTCAAACCCCTCACCGAAATGGATGTGTCCAAACTTCTCACTTGCAGCCGTCCTACAACGTGCCCTCTGGACCCGATTCCAGCCAACCTCTTGCAATCCATAGCTCCAACTATCACACATGTGATCAACGCTTCACTATCAACAGGAATCTTCCCCTCTGCATTCAAGCATGCTCAGGTAACACCTCTACTCAAAAAACCCTCTCTTGCTCCCGACCAAGTGGGTAACTACAGGCCGGTCTCTCTCCTTCCGTTCCTTGCTAAAACTATTGAAAGGGCGGTATTCAAACAGGTTACTGAATTCTTGAGCCAACAGAATCTACTCGACCACAACCAATCTGGCTTTAAGAGCGGCCACTCCACTGAAACAGCTCTACTATCTGTGGTTGAAGCCTTAAAAGAAGCCAGAGCGGAATCAAGGTCATCTGTACTCATCCTGCTTGACCTGTCAGCTGCGTTTGATACGGTAAACCACAGTATTCTATTGTCTATACTGTCAAACATGGGCATCAAGGGCGATGCATACTGCTGGTTCGAATCCTACCTCACTGGGCGACTGTTCAAAGTGTCCTGGCTAGGACACACCTCTGCGCCTTACCACCTTGCTACTGGAGTACCCCAAGGATCTGTGTTGGGCCTCCTTCTTTTCTCCATCTATACCACTTCTTTGGGCCAAATCATCCGCCAGCACGGCTTCTCTTACCACTGCTACGCCGATGATACCCAGCTCTATCTGTCATTCTCACCCGATGACCCAACCATCCAAACACGAATCTCGGATTGCCTCTCTGACATCTCTGCATGGATGCAAGACCATCATCTCCAGCTGAACCTCTCAAAAACCGAGCTGCTGGTCCTCCCAGCTAAACCAACTATTCACCACAACATTTGCATTAACTCTGGCTCCTTGTCTCTTGCTCCCTCACGGGACTGATTCTAATTTTCTTCATACCTTTTGGTCCTGTGAAAGGCTAAGGAAATACTGGGACGATATATTTTCAGCCTTAACTGATATATTTAGCAGAAATATCCCGAAAGAACCCCTATACGCTTTACTAGGAGCAACCCCTCAGGGTTTTGAATGCCGGGATGATATGTACCTCTTACAAATCCTCTTGGTAGCTGCGGTTAAAGGGATCACTGTAAACTGGTTAAAATCCACTGTCCCGACATTTCAGTCTTGGAAAGATTGAGTATGGGAAATCTATAGGATGGAAGATATAACTTCAAAAGGCTTCAAAAGGAGAAACTCCTAAGGAGATGGACTCCTTTACTGCTTGTAATGTACTGAGTCTAGTGAACAAGTACCCCCCCCCCCTTTCTTCTTTATATTTTATTTTGTTTATATATAATATATATATATATATATATTTTTTTTTTTTTTTTTTTACTTCATTTTAAATAATGCATCTTTTATTGGTTTAGACCACGATACAATCAGGATAACCAGAGGATAACACAGAGAGATGCTGCACTTGCGAAATAAATTCATGTTTTCGCCTGAGCAACATCAGGTGCACCAGTGCGACCGCAATTTTTTTTCAGTCACGCTTTTTTTTTTTTTTTTTTAACTTATTTCGCAAGTGCAGCATCTCTCTGTGTTATCCTCTGGTTATTCTGATTGTATCGTGGTCTAAACCAATAAAAGACAGAGTTCGGGCGGGTCCTTGCCACTGATCAGGTACAGTAAAGAACATAAGTCAGTGCATTCGTTGAAGGGTCGACAACGTTCCGTCATATGAAAGGAGGGATAAAAAGGTGACCTTTTGGTATTAAAGGCGACGTAATAAAAAAATGTGGGTGCACCAAAAAAAAAAAAAGAAGAAGTTAGGCGCACCAGTGCAACCAACACAAAAAGTTAGTCTGGAGCCCTGCTAAACAGAATGAAACTGATTAATTAACTTAAAAATGTTGCTTAGTGGGCCTTTAACTCTTAGTGGAGATTATTATTTAGTGACTCATATACCCTGTGAATAACTCAATTTTGTCAACTCATATTCTCTGAAAAAACAGTGTAAAATTATATTTACTTTTTTTTTTTTTCATAATGTGAAACACATTTAAAAAGCCTAAACTAATTTCTCAATCACCAAAGGCAGTTAGGTTTGATACAGATGCAACTATTTGATGTATCACTTCAAACAAATCAGTTTGTTCCACATGTGACCCAGCATTCAGATGGGACACCTGTAGTAGGTAATCACTCAAAAACCATAGCAACAGCCCTCCCTTAGCCAACAAATGACCATGTTAACAATTAGGGTTGCAGGACAAGTCATGTAAATTCCTCAGTCATATACCAAATTTGATGATATTCCAAAAAGCTGAGTAAACTCTCTACCATACACATGTGAAAAACAGAATACCGTGTCATGTTAACCTTAATCAGAATTAGAGAAAAGTTTGTGTCACACTGTTTTAGTTTGTTATGGAGTGATTGTTGTGCGAGTGCTGCGCTCTGTACCGGTATGATACGCTAGAACGCTTGGGAGAAGTGGACTTGGGTACCAGTTCAGCTGGACTCGGGTGCGGTATGCATGTAGTGTGATCACAAACATACCCGAGCACGGAAAAACATTTATGACAGAATAAACAATAATCAATTAAAATTTCATCTCATAGAATATTCAGAGTGACTGGTTGCTATAGTAACAAAAACACGCCAAATGTAAAGATTCCAGAACACAGCAACTCAATCATGCCCAAGTACGGTTTGATACGTGCAGTGTGAGTGTGGCCCAGGAACAAAAAACAATAAGGCCCTTAGAAAGTGGTTTAAGGTTAAGAGATCTCATGGAAAAAAAAGGATCACAGAAAACGAATGGTCCCTGATATTTGAATTCACAAGCATTGCCTGGGTCTTGTGCAGGAACCGCAAGTTAGCTGAAATGTTTGGAATTTAGGCTCGGAAATGAAGTGACGCTGATGGAAGGCTGTACTGAGTACTGAGCACCAGTAGCGGTAACTGGACACGCACACAGGAAATAAAACTCACCTCCTGAAGCAACTGCAGGCAGTCAGCTAATGACCGGTCTACAGCACACACCAGGCTGTGTAGGTCATCCTCTTCTTCCATTGCTGCCCAGTAGTGCTGAGGCAAGGCAACAGCAGACTTCCTCATAGACTTCCGTATTGGCATAGGAGGACGTTTGTAAGAGATACCCTTCGCTTCACGCCACTCCTGAAGTTTCCGACTAGAATAGACAAATAATCAAAAAGTAGTATTAGAACAGAGGTTCTCTTTCTGACAGCAAAGCATGACCTAGAGTCGGATTACGTCATTAGAGCCTCCGCAAACCATCCAGAAATAGTTACATGATGAACCAAACCTTACCTACAGTACTGTGCAAAAGTTATATGAACTCCACATTTTGTATTACAGATGTTCTGTAGTGCTGTAAAGACAACAGCCTACATATTTATCTCAGTTTATATTTAACACATAATGCCTCACTGAGACCCTTTTGATATTACCCATTGGGCAGCCTCTGAATAGGGTGAAAAAAGCAGCTGACCAATTATTACACATTGCAGTGAAAAGGTATTACATTTTTACTATCAAGCTACATCTTTACAAATAGAGGGAACAAATTATCATGCAGGAACAAAGCCATGATTACACTTACAGTCGGTCCTGCTGTGCTGCTGTAGGCTTTTTCTGAGCTGACTTCAATTCTGTCCTGGGCCTGGCAGTCAGAGGTCTGCTCTGGGTCGCAGGGGTCTTCAGGTACTCTGGGACCAGCACGGGGCCTGTGTTTGTCGCGAGGCGCTGGACCGCCTTGGTTAAGGCTGCAGGTGCTGTGGCAGGTCTATAACAGGGTTTACAAGACTTTGGGGGAGGCTGACGAAGGGTGGATGGCTTGGCAGTTGTGTCGGCCTTACGTTGCATGTCTGCTGGTGCCATGGGTGCACTTGTATTGATCTTGGGTACGTTTAATGAAGCTGGAGTTTTGTTGGACCTGAGAGGTTCGTTTAATGACAATGGGGCTATACTGGCCCTGAGGATAGCTGTGCCTGGAGGCTTGCTGAGAACTGAACTGGGAGGTCTTCTACCCAGAGTTGTGGGTTTCTGGTTGTCTTTTGAGAGACCTGATCTCAAAGTGGAGAGTCTGGATTTTTCCTTTATTTGAGTAGATCCATCATTTAGAGGCCTCAAGCTTAGAGTATGGCTGACCTTACTTGGGGCCTGTGACAAGGCTGTAGTTCTTACAGTCCTTTTCTTTATTTTGTGATCTACAGATTTACTAGATAAATCCTTAGAATTAGTGGAGGGCTTAGAATTCAGTGTCTGTCCAGATATTTTCAGTGATTTTGAAATTACTGTACAAGTCTTAGAGGTCACACAGCTTTTTTGTGCAAATTCTCTGTTAGCACAAACATAAACAGTTTTGAGGGCTTCCTGGGGTGTATTTTGAGTCTCAACCTTTCTCTGTGAGGTTTGTGACCCGATTGTGGCCTGTTTGTGGAGTGTCCTGGCAAAAGGCATTTTATTTGTACACAAAGGAACTTTGGTTACCTCCGACGAGCTGCACGTTGCTCGAGATGAGGAGTCATGCTTGTTTTGGTGACTACTCTGCAGTTTGTTAGGAACTATGCCAGCGTGGGATGACAATGGTTGTTGTCGTGACTGCATTTTCTTAACCATTCCACTGGCCGTACCAGGAGCACGTGAAGCAATGACTTCAGTACTCCTAGGGATTTTCAAATCAGAGAGAACACAAATGCGGGTTTGTCTAGTTACAACTTGACATGAAACCAAGGGAGGCCTCTTGAAGACTCCAGAGGTTGACGCCTGCTTTGGCACCTTGGGTTTGGAAACAGTTTTTCCCGTTTGACTACAAGAGTGTTTTGAGAAATTTGGCACCTGGTTTTCCTTGTCCTTATTAAGCTGAAAAAAAGAAAAACACTTGAATGAATGCAGGATGTGATCCAACCCATCTTGATTGTAATATTTGGAACTTACAACAATAAATTACAAGTTCAGCTAATGAAATAAGCCTACAGCTCAGGAGGAATATTCCAGAGCATTTTAACACTCTTTCCAATAATTTATGATGACATACTATGGTTGCTTAACACATTGATAAAGAACGTCTCGTGATATATATAGCAACATCATTACATTTTTGTGGTACTGAATAAAAGACAGGAACAGACAAGCCAAACAAAAATGTTCCCAACTCAAGACAGGTAAAATTAACCTTAAAAAAGGTTAAATCCTTGTACATCAAGGCCCAACACAGGCTACGTCTGTTATTATTAGGACATGGGCACAATTTCAGGTGAGCCATTGTGAAAAAACGAACCCCATTCACATTCAGGCTACACAGCACTGTGTGTAGCCTACACACAAAGCAGTTTACTACCTTTCCCATATGCATAATGAAATAGCATTCACATTTGGCAGCATGAATGGTGCAATGTGAGCTCCCTACCCTTGCCTTCAATGTGATTTGAAATTTGCCACCCTGGTTTTCAAGTCTGTAAGATATAGATTGCTAGCACTAGAACCTGTGGAAGCTAAAGCAATTATTGCAAAAACCTAAAATTGATTTTAGGAAGGCTATGGAAAGTCTTTGACCTTCCTGCCATCACCGGTAATCATGGTGCTAAACAGACCAGTGCCTGCGATTGTGAAACTGACAAAACTCTTCGCCATCTGGTGGTGGGACAAGGTCAGTAACATTAAGATAACTTTTTTTAATCCAGCATTCACACGATCTTTGATTAAGCCCCAAAGTAAATTACTATTTGCCAACAAGACTCTCGTCCCTTTCCCAAAAGGTTTGAGAACACACACAAAAGCAGTTCTAATCTAACTACCGAACTGCAGAGACCGCTAACTGTGTGATGACAATGCAGCTGCTGAGTTTGTAATGTTACTTACTTGGTTGTCCGCTTTTTTAAGATCCAAGTTATTTCGAAGATAAGGCCTGAAATAGGAAATAACATATTTCAAATGTACCTGACATTACAGGAGCTAACACAATAGAACACAACTCAGGGCTAGCATTCTTAACCTGGTGCGAACTTACTTTGGATTGGGAGGCTTCAGCCTGCCTTTTGACGCCAAGTACTCCATCAGTTTTTGCTTCCGCAAATCTAGGTAAAGAAATGTACAGTCAACATTTCCCTACAGCATGATGGCATATATTTTCAAATATTCGATTTCGAAAAATCTTGCATGCTAGCTGCGTCGACGTTAACGTTACCTGCTCTAGAGAACTTGGATATAACTTCTGTTCCATTCATTTTCTCACAAAAAGAAGAGATACAACTCCTAATCCAGAAGCCCCAAAAGAAACAAATGCAAACAGCGAAACGGCAAACAGCGAATGTAAAATGGATTGTTCAAACTATCCAAAGTAAACAGTTCTTAACACACTTTCCCGTCAGTTTTAACGCCCCTTTCCGGGTAGCCAATTCGAATATTTGAAAGAACCACTCAGGTTTTTAGAAACGCTACCGATGCATTAGATTGGATAGTTACACTATCAACAAAGTCTGTGATTGGATAACACAACGGTATGTATGGCTCTGGGTAGGAAAATTATTTCTAAAAATTGTAGTTGGTCACGATTCAACATTCAGTTATTAATCGACGTTTTAGTGTTGTCCAATGAATAGGCTATAGAAATAACAATACAGATTATCTGCAAAACTTTGCAGGGTGTTCTCAGTTATGCAAGATAGACTTTCCATATCTTGCCACCTATACACATTTGAGGAGAGAGATTGGAAAAAATGTCAGATAAGCCTAATTATGACAGAACTGATAGAGGGATGGGATAGTGGAGACTGACAGTGTTGTGACAGCTAACATTGTGAGGTTTTGGTTCCAGTTTAAATACACGGTTAACAGAACAGGACCTACTTTAAGAAAATCACACAAATGGGTTTAAACTCTTTTACACTTACATTTGTTTTTGTTTTTGCTTCTTTGGCAGATCACATTTTCACCTAGTAAAAGAGGGGACGTAGTTCTTAAACATTTATATGCTCCATAATATGGCACACTACTGCAAAAAATAAATTTTGTCCACATCTCATTCTTTCTTGCACAGAGGCATGATGTCTGATAGCCCTATTGTTTTCAAAGCTATAGATGTTTAATGTCCCATATAGGTTTGCTAAGCAGCTTCACACAAAATCTTCTTTGTGACAGCACAGTGAAAATATTTTTTATCTACTTATTACTGACACCCATTTATAAGTCTAGTAGATGAGCATTCCTTACAGAATTCTATGTTATTACACCAATATCAACCTTAACATTTAAAACAGCTTTTAAAATGTAAGAACTCCAGATAAAATTAGTTAAGACCCTCAAGTTCACATTTTTGATAGTAGTACCTGTTAAAGTAAAATGCCAAATGAGTTAAAAAGGGAACTTGCTTAAAATAAACATGTTACAAATAAACCTTTTAATAGAGAAATATATCTCAGGTTTATTACGGACATCTCAATTCCAAAATTCGGTTAAGACAGTAGTTATAAAACATTATATACATTTTTAAATTAAAGCTTGTGAAAACAGAGAGGACTGTACATTTGCCACTCCACAAACACACACACACAAAAAAAAAACATTTTTTTTTTGCACAGTTACATTCTGATTTTTAGGCTAATGAACATGCATGTGTTCTGTTCATACTGTTATGGAGTGTCAGTACAAGGATCAAGCTGCAGTTATGTTCCATTGAAACTGAAAATACAATATGATGCTTCTTCCTTGAAAATGCAAAGAACATATCCACAAGAAAAATATTGGCAAGTAATGTGATAACTTTGAACCACTTGCCTTGCTAGAGTGTTTCAGTGAGTAGTGTCTCAATTTGAACCTCTTCCGGAAATGACAAAATGTTATTTTAAAAAAACAAAAAACAAAAACAAAACATATACATAAAGTTCTTTGGACCAGATTTGTTTGACACATGGACTATTCCTTAGAGGGTTGTAGAAATGAACGCAGCAACATTCCAGTCACAGAAAAACATCAAACTACAGGCCATGAAACTGCACAAATCCTTTAAGAGGATCCATTAACTACGGCAAAACAATAATCATGAAGGGGCCATAACTACAGGCCATAGAGTTTTCTGGCAATACTGTACCAAAAATATTAAGGCAGGACAAAGCCCACAAACATATACAATAAACAATACATTATGACTTCTTTTAAGCTTCTTTTTAGGAGGAATGTGTTTACAGTATTGTGAAGTCATGAACATGGTCCATTGTAAAATTGTCTGTAGATGTCGGTGTGTGAATACATAGGCCGAATAGAGCTTGCACCAAAAAACAAAACAAAAAAACATGAAAACATAAAAAACTGGTCAAAAATTTGGTGCAAAGTTTGTAAAAGCTGTGGTTGAAAGCATGTATAAAATGTGTTATACAACTGTGAAGCTAAAATTTAACATCACATGGTTTTGCCACTTTGGTTACAAGGTATCCTAATTCACTCCCAATGTTTAAATGTTGCACACACAAATTTTTCTTTTTTAGTCCCAGTCTCGTTCAAATAAAGTTTGTGCCTACTATTAATATGCTTACTTTGTGTGTGATGGTAAAAGTGCTTAAATCAATCCCCCTTCCACAAAGCAAGCATGGAGTTTATATTTTGGTTCAATTTTTAGCATGAGCTTGCTTTGTTAAACAAAAAAAACCTGAACCAGTCAGTGCAAATTCAGTCTCTTATTGTCACAGGACTGTGGATGCAAACAACAGAGCATCCACCTTATCTATTCAATTAAACATTGCTTTTATCAGCTTTATTTGGTATTGCTGTGACAAAATGATTGTGAAGGCAGCCTGCCAGGTAAAACTAAAGCAACTGTAGTAAAAATGAATCAATAACTAAAATGTGGATGTCCAAGTGGTGGGTGGCGGTGAAGTGAGGCGTTAAATTGGCACACATGGTCATGAGGCATTCGTTAACCAATTAATTTGCTGCCTTGTGTGACGTCCAGTACCAACCTTCATCAACAGTGATGCGCTACTGGCATGGTTCAAAGTATGCAGAGCAGGAACGGGACTCTTTAAATACTCGTGGGCTACAGGGATTAGGATTGGGTGGGGGTGGGGCAGGAGATTGTCTTTGCAATGTGGTGGGTAAGCAATCAGTACCAGGAATGGTCAGTAGGATAGTTTCCTTGTGTTTACCCTTCACACATTCATTTAACAAAGATAAAGATTAAAATACACACAGATGTGCAACAAGTTATAAGTTATGTACAACAAAACACACAATTCCAAAAATATACAACCTGAATTTGATGCAAAATAAATACCGCTCACATATGAATTTTTAATCAATATATTGTCTAATCTTGTTTGGTTCTTTTCAAGTCTGCTAGCTGGACAGACACGTATCCATCCTTAGACCACCACAGATTCCTGTGGTGGGAACCATCAACTTCTTCCCTCTTCCCATTTACCTCTGCTGATTTTATTTACCTGAAAATTTCCCTGACCAACTGGTGACATATTGTTCGGTCTGTTCCAGTGGCCAAATCCCTGCCCGCCTTTGGCATTAAAACAAAGAAACAACAACAAAAAAGGAAAAGAAAAAAAAAGAGAGACTACGGCCATTTCAACAAGAATACTCTCCTTGAGGTTTCTGAAAACACATTTGTACAGAAATGCACAAGTGTGACTTAATAATACCCACCCTCCCCAAACACACACACACCTCACTCCCAGTTTTCTGTTATGTGCACAACTGTGTACTCAATGCCTGTTGCATAAGGAGTTGAGAATTATTCTGTGACAATCTGTGATGATCTAGATGGCTAAGTTCCTCTGTAATGGTTCCTTGAGTCTTGGTTCTCAAGGGAGCAATAAAGAGGGATGAGACACACACACACACACACACACACACCTTCTCAAAAATGCTAACAAACACTGTCTCACACACACGGTCATTGGAAGTGCACTCAATGGATAATGTCACTGTTCCACTGAGACAACAGAACAAAATCTTGAAGTGTATTGCCATCTCTCTTTTTTTGAAAGTCAATAAGAAAAATAAACGGCTCTTATTGTATTTGTAAAAAAAATATATTGGATTGCAAAGCATCTATAAAATCCATACCCTTGCATGAATTTGACTGCAAATTATCAATCTGATTCCGCCTTTACTATTACCCCATCTTCATCTCACATACATGCGCGCACACACAATTACAGACGCATGCATTCCCACATGCTCACACACACAGATAATCTTTGGATCAAGCTCAGCTAGTCCTAAAATGGAAAAGGTGTCGCTATAAAACCACAATAACTCTCCTGAATTCATACCCCTTACCTTTATGCCTCTATGTCCACAGACACATCAAAAAAGAATTTGAGTCATACCACAAGAGGCACTACCCTCTTGTGTGTATGTGCGTGTGTGTGTGTGTTTGTGCGTGTGTGCATGCATTCATGTGGATCAAACATCGCTGGCTGTGTAGGTGTTGTGGTTGGTCTGGTTGGTGGGCAGCTGGTTCTGGTCGTTCAGGAGGGAGGTGGTCTCATCAGCTCCTGCCTCAAGCGCCTCAGTTTGCGGGGTGGAGACTGAATCCTGCCTGGTGTGTCCACTCTCAGGAGACTGGGGGGAACTGTCCAATCTCGAAGCCATCAAGCCATTTTGGTACTGGGAGCGTGTGATCTGACAGAGGAACAGGGAGAAAGAGACATTAATGCCTTGACAAAACAGAGACACAGCCTGAGTTATCAGTCCAATTAAAATAGCGTACTAGCGTACTAGAAACAACACAAACAAAACACAAAGAACTAACCTAGGGTCATGAGAAACAGACAGTTTTCCATTCAAACACCACATAGGGGCTTTAAATCACACTAGGCTATGGCATGCATAGTAACTAGTAACCTGTCAAAGTGAAAATGGTCCTTGTCAACAGACACACTTACCTTGGCATACTGCAGGTCTGAGAGAGCCCTGACGCCGAAGTCAGGGATGTACTGTGGATTGGCGGGGCTGTTGAGCTGACTGTTGCTGCCGTTGAAGGTCAGGTGCTCGGCGCGGTCAGTCAGGCTGATGGAGGCCGAGTGGTTCAGGCCGCCCATGTGAGATGGAGAGCGGAAGGCTGCAAAGCAGGTAAGCAGGAATGTGAGTCCAACACATTCTCACACACACACACATATACACATGCACAGATGATCTTGCATACAGGCATAGGCGCAAACAGAAGGACACACTCATATGTGCACCAGGACATGCACAACACACACGCTCACACACACGCGCAATTAATTTTCTGCACCAGTACACACACTTGGCTTTCACACAGCTGCACAAACAAAGGTAGGCTCACCACTAATGGCACGCTCACACGCATGTACAACATATGTGCAATACTGTAACATGGTCAGAATTCACTGGTTTAATAAAGACTATAAGGGCCTGACAGGACACACATACACACAGATAAACGCAGTATAGCTACAAGATGAGAGGAGAAAATGCAGAGAAACACTTTGGTACACTATGGTAACACTATTGTAAGACGTCTGAGGTCAATCTGTGGCATGTACAAAACATCAGACAGAATAGATAACAGTCATCACAGGGAGTGAGGCGTTGGAATGCATGGGATGGTGCAAAGAGCACACTCGCGCACACACACATATACACACAGATATGCATGGAATAGGGCATGAGTATATGAGAGAGATGAGAGAAAAGGAAAAGAGGTGAGAAAGGGGCTGCTGGGAAAACTGAAGTTGTGTGACCACACAACCACTCCATGTTCTCCATGGCCAGAAAACCACTTCCTGTGTCCAACTCTCATTTTATCACCACCACCGCTTACTCGCTACTAGAGGTCCTCGTACAGAAGATTCACAAAAAGGGAATAGTTGACAAAAACTGCCCTACACTGGTATAGAGTAAAGGGGGACTACTACACGCTTTGTAACTTGGAGAAATAGATCAACTCAAATTAAATGGTCCTGGTTGTCTGTCCCTTTCTGAGTAACTTTCTTGCTTTGATGTGTAAACACTGTTTAGTTTCAAAACACACCATCACTGAGTTTGCAGGGGTGTGATGGACTACCGCCACTGTAGTTGACTATGCACTTGGACTGCCACACCAACAAGCCTGGCTCTTTGGTGTTGAGGTCCAGTTGTACGTTTAGCACTGGAGTGGGTGGGGGTAGCGTTGTTGCTCTATCCCACTGTGGCAAAGGGCATCAAACAACAAAGATTGAAAAACAACAAAGTTTGATAAAGCATAGACAACATAATAAATCTGGCACAGCAGATTACTTCCAGTTTCATTTTACTTAGTTAACATTACGGCGGTGGTGGCGCAGGTGGTAGAGGAGCCGTTCGGTGACCGCAAGGTTGCAGGTTCGAGCCCCAGTCTACTGAGCCCATCGAAGTGTCCTTGAGCAAGACACTGAACCCTGGTGTGTGACTGTGTGATTGGGTGAATGTCATTGCAGGCGGTGCGTGTAGACGCAGCGGCCTCTGGCTCTCCTGACCATGCGCATCACTGTGGGATAGCTAGAAATGTAATTCCGATTCCTCTGTATGTCCAGTATATGTAGAGAAATTGACAATAAAGAGACTTAACTTAACTTAGTTATTCAGTTGCATCAGTTATTCCTGTTCTTTTTTTCTATGGACAGTATGTTGACTATGAATAACAGGGCTGATTCACACTGGATTCACACTGGATTTCGTCTCTTCCACCCGAAAGAATCTCTTCTCTGACTGCTCCCTCACCCGGCACCACAGCGAGTAAGATTCAATTAGAGAAACGCCTAATCAAATTCAAATGTCCAACACCGGATGTCGGACATTTGCCTGATGGTAGGGTAGGTGGTGCTCTGCCTAAACTACTGTTTGACTAGCCTTTTGAAGGCCATGCTGCTAAGGCCTTCCCAAGTGCTCCCCAAGCCATTAGCCTTGAAAGATTTAACGTGCAAGAACTGACTCCAGCATTGGCTGAATTTACTCATGGCAGTTAAGCATTTGAGAGTTTAAACGTAGGGGTTAGGCAGAATTTTGGTAGTCTTAGGGACGGTGACACATGCTTGACATTTCCTTGACCTGCCTGTCATCTGCCACACTGCAAAAAGTTGCATTCCATGACTTCCTGAACCAGTCTTTAAGAGGGAATGCATACATCTGCACAAGTGGTCAGTGCATAGTGGAGACAGGGGATGACTTAAATGTCATCTCATCTGGCACTGCCCATATGAACTGTCCTCCAACATTGACCAACATTTTGCATCTGTTTGGACAACAGTAGGGGGAAAAAGTTATATGTTAATGTCCATGTGCAAAGCCATGACTGCAGAAGTAAAGTGCCATGCTAAGCCTTACCTATGCAACCTTCGTGGGCTGCTGATGACGGGGGTGTCAGCAATGGTTAATTTGTGAGAACATCATGGTGATGAGTGAGTTAGAGTGGGTACAAATGAGTGAGAAGAACCTCCGCTTTCCCCATGGAAATGTGACTGAGAGCACCTTCTTCCTGTTGTTAATAACAATAAGCTGCATACTACTTCCTCTTCAGAGAGGAGCCTTGACCCAGCCAGATCACCATAATGATTTTCATTCAGCTATTACTAGTCTACGCTTCAGAGATTCCTGGTCTGCCTGTTCTCCAGCATATTTGATTACTATGCTGTCTGACCATTGCCATTTTCAACCTGACAAATGGCAAATCAAGCCACTGAGCTAAAGACCGTTTCAAGAGAGTTTGATTATTTGCGTCACAGCTTTTCCCACAAGGTTTCATTCTGAGCATTTCATGTAGTGGAAGTAGTAAATTTCAAGATTTGTTTTATTTTTTTGTTGATGGAATGGTCTATAGGAGATCTTATAATGAAAGTGTGTGGTAAAATCAGATGTCAGTTCAGACCTGCCTTATGCACGTTACGTACATACACAACATACAGCAGACTTGGAAAGCTGTTCTTTTTGTTCTCTCGCTCACCTGTTAGCTGCTTCACTCACATCCAGCATGCAAAGGCCTACAGTATCAGGTTAGTGTTTCTTGCTAGACCCAATGTATCTTTGGATTACATGCGTTTTTGTGACAGTTCTGCATGATCATTAACAATTTTCATTGACATACAACAGAGTAAAGTCAGTCAATGTCAGATGAAGACACTCTGAAGACACGCTGGTCTGGTCTGGACCAGCGTGTATAACAATTATAAGCCACACCAGTATAACTTATGTTGATCTCAGACCACCATGTGCAGGCAAACAGTCCCTGCTCTCACCTGGAATAAAAAAAAAAAAGAAAAACAACATGTATTGTCAAGGCCAAACATCTAAAATCACGTTCTTTGTGTTCATTCTTCAACCTGATCAAACCACGCTTATGAATCCATCCAAGGGCTTCCTTCCGGATTGGCTGGCTGAATCAGGGCTTAGTGTGGAGGGCAACTATCACTGCTGAAGCTGGCAATCTCTACTGTTATCACTATGTTAACCCCCTCCCCCATCCTGATTGTTAAGAGCCCCAGACATGCAGACATTTACCTGGCAACCAAGAGAACAGAGCACCCTTAGAAAGGAAGCGAGGACGAGTGGGCACCACTGAGTGACAGACAGACAGAGACAGGTGGAGAGAGACAGAGAAAAAAAGAGGGAGAAAGAGAGGGGGGGCACATCTATGAGACTGACAGAGGACACAATGTGAAAAGACATATTGAGTAAGTGGGAGGAAAGTGTTAAATCTGAGAAAAAAATTGGACAATAGAGACAGAGAGAGCGATCAACAGAGAGAGAGAGAGAGAGAGAGAGAGCACACATGACTTACACCAGGCAACAGAGACAGACACAAAAACACTGATTGTCAAGACGGAAAGAGACGGATGGAGGTGCCCGCACACACACACACACACACACACACACACACACCCCCCTATACAGGGAAGAATATCACTTCGAGGAGGTCTTAACAGTGAGGGGTAGATTAGGTATGTGCGATGATATTACAACATGTCCACAGATCAGCTAGGAGAACAGTGGCAAAACAGTTAGCAGAGCAATTCAGACAGGGAGTCTACCTAATAGAGGGTCCGGGGGGAAACAGCAGACTATGATGCACATGTTATCATAACATCCAACCAACGACTCACTGTTGATGTCTGTCCACTGGAGAGTGTAGACGGATCAACAGCAGGAAGGGGCGCACACACACACAGCTTCAGAAAGTCTTTTCCACATTTGTGGAGCCCATTCACTAGGGCGGCTGTTCTCAGTCCAGAAAGATCAACCAATTACTCTAGTGTTTAGTGCACCGGTAGAATCAATGAATGGATGGACATTCAACTTTCTGAAGCTGAACTTTCACAATCTGCTGCTGGGTAGGCTTAGTGAGTTGTGGTAGGAGAGGAGGGTGTGTGGATGTGTGTGGGAGAGTGGAGTGGGGCTGATTTGAACAAGAACATACTATACATTCTTTATCCTGTACCTGAGGGTGGCACTTGGTCACCTGAGAGGCAGCGAGTGAGCGAGTGAGCAAGGAAGTTCGCAGGATAGAGGTGGAGGGAAAAAGGCATAGAGAGACAGAGAACTGAGAGGACAAGAAGCAAGAGAGAGAAAGAAAGACAAACACAGGCAGAACGAGAGAGAGACAGAGAAGCAAAGGGCAAAACATTCACAAGGCGTACCCCCAAATGGCCTTGGGTACCCTTCACTGATGTGTGAGAAGAGAGAAAGGGTGAAAACAAAACATAAACGTTAGGTGTTGAAATTAATCATATAATCGATGCATCGCGATGCAGACGTGGATGTTTCTGCATCGATGCAGTGAAGGAACATAATCGATTATTTTGCAGTGACCAAAAAAAGGCTGCGCCAAAAATGCTGCGCCATGACACTCACGTAGCGCAGTGCATGGACCGTCATTAGCCGGCATTTTTAAATCATGTGCATCGAGCTATCAAATGGAATCGTTGACAAGATAATCGTAATCGAATCAAATTGTGAGACCAGTGACGATTCACACCTCTAATAAACGTACATATATGTACATGCTATTGTGTCACTAACTCCTCAATCATTTTTTTTTTCCCTGATGGAAAATTACTCATAACATTTTTAGCTTCCATCATTTTAACTCCTAGCAACTTGTGTGCTCTATTAAGGAACCAATTGCAAAAGCACTGACAATAACCATAATTTCTCCCTCTAGGTGGCAGCAGCCAAACAATAGGTAAACAGTAGTGTCGCAACAGGCCGAGTTGATGTGTAACTGATTTGTGTAACTGATATTAAACATAATGTGATTCCCGTTACCCTGGTTATACGACACGCACTAGAAACTATTATACAGAGACGCTAGATAAGTCACAGCATATGACTATCTGAAAAGTAACATACTGTTTATTACCTAGTTTACCCTGCATGCTTAAGACATTCTTGATTCTTGATAACTATTCTAACTGAAGAGTTGATATTGTGTAGGATCTGTGATGGTGTACTTACCCAAAGCCATAACTCCATAGAAAGAAAAGGGCCCGGTCTCAAATTTCATGTTCTCATTTCCTGCTTCCACCTCAACACGACCCTATGAGACAGTCAGACAGACTTAGGTCATATACATACAGTATACATATTCATGTGCATACTGACAAACACTCACAAACGATCGCACAATAAGTCTCAGATATGATGTTCAAGGTATTTTTTGATAGTCACAAATTAAAAGTGTGATTTGGTGTGTGTATGTCTGTGTGTGTTAGGAGGACATATTGGTATGTATAGGCCTAAGGTACGCAACACACACACACACACACACACACACACACACAAAGACATATCGAGTGTGTTTTTGTGAGATGTATTTACTCATGTGAGAGTATGGCATTTGGTTTGATCTACAGCTTAGGGCCAGAGTGCCGAGGCTCTGTCCAGGAATGTGAGATGTAGTTACTCATGTGAGAGTGTGGCGCTTGTTTTGAGCCAAAGGTTAGGGTCAGTGCGCCGAGGCTCAGTCCAGGAACGTGAGGGACTAAAGCCAGCCAGGCCTCAAGGGTTGGCTCAAGCCAGCTATTCCGCATCCCATTGGGGAATGTTTCAATCTTTTCATTTGTTCAATAAGTGAAAAATATTTTTTATTTGTTGAAAGTGAAAAAAAATATTAAAGTGAAACTGTGCAACCCCAGCCAACCAATTGTTGCCTACCTTCTTGGAGTCTGGGTGCTAATGTGCGCCCCCATGATGCTAATGTGCGCTCCCACCTCCCCAATCCCCCATGCCCTTGGGAGGCTTTATCCCTTTCCCTCGCCAGTTGTCACTGTGCAGTGGAGTGTTAGGGGGTGGGAGCTTGCTTACATAGTGAAGGACAGTGCATTGTCAACTTACCTCCCAGCTATTTGGAGGGACTTGTCATAGCAAGGCCATAGCAAATAGAATGTGTCTATGTTCTGAGAGAATGGAATAGAGTGGGGATAACAGCAAGGAGAGTGGATTGTAGTGATTGGGAGGTGTGTGTTGTGTGTGTGCTAATGTTAGCACTGGTGTTCCAATGGATAAAATAGGAGCAAAGCCTGGACACTGGCACCACCACAGTTTGTTGGACTCTACTTCCTTCGTCAACTAAGAAAATTCTACGTTTCAACATCCATCTTAAAGGCTTTCTACACTTCAGTTGTTGAGTTACACTGTTCAGCTGTTGTGTTCTAACAGGTAGAATTTTTACCTGGTATGGGACCACCAAAGAGATTGTAGTAGTCTGCAAAGAGTAGTGTGTTCAGCTGAATCAGAACTCAACTCCCTGCTCAGCAAGATATCTATTCAAGAAAAGTATTTCGTAGGGTCCAAAAGATTCTGAAGGACTCCTCTTATCCTACTAATGGATTGTTTAAACCACTAAGATCAAGAAGATGTCTAAGTAGTCACAGGGCAAGAACTGAGAGACTCTGGAGAAGTTTCTATACCCAGGCCATTCTAACTTTAAACACACACTACAATGTCTTTGCACATATTCACCCCTATTCATCAATCTCTCTCTCTCCTCCTCCCCCCCTCCCCACACACACACACTTACAACTGACTTGCAGTATCTGTACGTCACACATTTTGCCACATTCTACAGTGGTTTAGACAGCACACACATAATAACTGTTGCTCTAACCTTTTAACTTGTCGGACTTTATCAACTCCTATGACAACATGATCATGTGCATTTATTGTCATGACCAAAATGAACTCTCAATGTTATGTAGATAATTTGAGTACAACAGAAGCCTCTTGAATCAACTGGTTTCTTAGTGACATGCTCACCACCCAACCACACCTGCTGACTAAGTCAAATACACTGTAAACTAACTCAGACAAGTCTATTGGACGTTAGGATAAGCCGATTAGCGTTAATCATCACTAACAAAATACAACATTACAACACATTACATTACAAACATTAAGTGGATAATCATATGTATAAAACACTTTTGCAGTCTTTAGTGGGCTCAAGATGACAAATTCTGGAGTTGCATTTTAAAAGAGGCCGAGAGGAGTCTTGCCCACAGGTCATGCTAAATGTTAACATGTGAAATAACAACAATCCAATTTTTCATCTAATCGTCACACTCTGTTTGTCTTTCAGGCTAATGTGGAATGGTGTGGAGTCAAGGTTCAAGTATATTTGTCAATCATACACAAAAACACAAGACTGAAAGGTGAGACCCTTGTGTTAATGAATGTGAAAAATTAAACAAGCTGGTAAAGGCTTTCATATCTATCTGTCGAACCTTAGCTAACCCCAAGTGACTGTATTTATACCATTTGTTGTAACACAATGATGTAAAAGTTAATGTTGTAGATGTTATTATTAGGAAAATAATACAAAAGCATAAAAATAAAACTCCATATAGCAGTCACTATAGTTCTCTTTGTTCCTGCAATACTTTGCCTGTTAAAACACTTCTATTTTGCTAAACAGTACTTCTATTTGGCCTCTGGCCTCTACTCTTAAAAAGGAAAAAAGAGCTCATCCCGCTTTTTCAAGGGCTGACGGGACTGACAAGCCAAACGTCCTGGGAAAAGAGGTGAAGTATAGTACTAGTGCGCTGGCAGAGGGACATGACGTCTTCCTCTGAGTCACTTAAGAGGATGAAGCAGTGACTCAGCCACATGGCTCACAAGACAGTCATTGTCCACTCTACGCCTCACAATAATAATATGGACTTATTCCCTAGATATCTTCATGTTCTCATTTGTTTATTGTTTGTTTGTTTGGACATGCCATCAGAAGGTCTGGGAAAAAGTTCCATGAGTCATGCGCACAGAACTTAGCGTCATGGTCCACTTGCCATGCAAACTTTTATGACAACTAGTGCCATCACTAATAAGTATAGATACAACCATTTCTGGATTACAACAAGTTGTCAAAAGGACTGTAAAATTACAGATTTACCTAATAAAAACATAATTTGTCCATACATTTATACCGGATTATGACCCCTTTTATCTTGCTTTCATTCTTTAACCTGCCAAGCTCCCTTTTTTAATTGTTCTAGAGATGCACAGAGGGTGAGAGTGCCATGGCCATTTGCTCTATTTGGCCTCAGTAAAATAGCTCTGCTACCCTGGAGACTGAACAAACAGCCTGATTCTATCCCAGGTCTAGCCAGTGCCTGACCCATATTTCTGTCTAGATTAGTCCATGGTCATTTCCAGAGCCTCTAGTCATTATTGAACTGCCCATCATCATCATCTTTCCATCTTAATGCACAACTCAAGCTTCTACCTTCTGTTGCTTTTTACCTGCTATATACTAAAAAAATCTGAACCCAACTCAAGTAGAGTCTCACAGAGTTGGAGTACATTACTTGAATAGAAGTGCTTCAGAAAAAAACTGATGGAGACTGACTTAACAAAAAGTTATGATCCAGCACAATGCTAGTCACAAAAGGTAAAGAGGATCGTAAAATATAGCAAAGAGGGTGAAAACTCATGGGAGCTGTGGTAACAAGCAGCCATTGAGTGCCGCTATTAACATAGCAGCATTAACACATACAGACACACTTCATTATTATCTGAACACCCACGACTGGGTTGACTGCCCTCCACAGACCTAAGCTACAGGGTAAGAACATCAACCAAATATCCCCTAATAACTCTACCACCATGGAACATTCTGTTCCTGGCATTTTCTCATGCTGAGTACATACCATTGGTTGGGGGTGGGGTTGTTGTGCTTAATGATGACTGGATTCAGGTCTCAGACTAATGACTGTTTAGGAAGAAGCAGTGAATGTGGAGAGAACCTACTAAATACTAAAATGGACCATCTCAGAGAGGCAAAGACCTGTACCAGCTTTTAAAGGTGGCGTTTTGGTGGTATGGTGATGTTCCATACAATGGCAACCTCTTACCACTGCTTCCACTAAAGTGGATTTTTCACCTTTTTATTTACCTTTTAAGTCCAGTATAGTCATATACAATCATATACTTAAATTTCTTTCTATTTTTTTAGTCAGACAGTTTAAACTAAATTTAGATTAGTTTAACATTTTTTTGCAGAGCCATTTGTAGTCGAATAATGTGTGACTCCAAGTAGCCCAGGCTCCATCAGGTGCCTCCATCTACAGAGCTGCAGAGAGTTCTTCTGCTGGCTGCGACAGAATGGCGGGAAACTGACGATAAGTGATAGTGAGACGTGGAGGAGAGAAAACAGTGGGTTCCTTCAACAATGCAGAGGGATACCCTCCAATGCCTCCAGGTCCAGGGAAAGGCAGCACTGCCAAACAGTTGCTTTGGCTGTGTTGTGTCTCTGATACAGGTTATATTCATGGGTGGGCCAAATGATGCAAAACTTTATAATCATATTGGCTTAAGATGGCTTATCCTATACGAGACATGCTTTCATTGAACTAAATCTTTAATTAATGCAATTGTAGTTCAGTTTTTAATTTATGCATTAGTATTTCAATGTATGTGACAAATAAGCCCTTGATCCGTTCCAGTCATCACATTAAAAGGGGTTATTCAGATTGAATCAGTTGGTAGCCCTGTTGTCTCACATTGCTGAGTGCTCTAGGTAGGTATGATGAAAGAATCTAGTGCAACATAGTCCAAAAAGTGAAATAACAGTCATTCCTATAGCCCACCTCTGTTTCAGTAACAAATACTAATCTGTTCACAAATACTGATGGCGAGATACTAGTCATTCTAATACCTCCTGGCAGTACTTGCCAGTCTCAAAGACAAGGAATATGGGCTGATTAACTCCATATTTTGGTTAAAGTGGCATTTCAAGTCCCAAACGTGGACAAAAGTGTCCCTCCAAATTTCCACCACTTGAAAACAGCAATAGCCAAATTTGAACACACTTTTTCCAGACCTGCAATCCAAACATCATCTTCATATCATTCCAGTACCGCCCCTTAGTGCAACCCATGTTATTTATGACAATCCCACTGCAGATTCTCGGGAGGGATTAGCACTGGTCCATGTAGGTGATTGAGCCCCACCCCTTCATATGTCTGCAAATGGGATCAATTAGGGCAGAGCTGTGCTCTGACGAGTATGCAGCGGCTGACCCCACAATGGCTCCCCAGTCCTGTGAGTTTCAGTCCACCCTCTCTTATGGCTTCCACTCTTTAATGTTCACCATGCTCTTACAAGTGAACACATATCAAACAGAGATGACTGCAGATTAGGATACATAATGGGGCCATATTACACTGAAACTGAAATAGTTAACTTACCCCCACTGGTTACAGTAGCTACTGCTGCTGCCCTGCTATTTGGTCTATGTTGTACCAATTTTTCTTCATTAATCTTCCTACTGAGATTAGCTCATGCTTCCCAGAGACCCTTTCTCCTCACAAGTACAGCCTCAGGGATCAGACAAGGATAAATAAAGATAAATTGGTTTCAATGACTCAACTCTCCCACCCTAGGAGAGTCTGAAAACGGCTTAGGGGGAGATGGTGTTAACTTCAAGCTCCCTGGCCTCCAGCCAACCTTTAAAGCTATTTATGCTAAAACAAGTCTCCAAAGAGACCAATGATAGCAATGCAACCTTATGCTAAACCTGTTACCGACCTATCCTTGACTCTTCAAAAGACAATGGCAAAAGACAACAAAGAAAAAAGACTGATACAGCTGAATGACTTCCTCACCACACCTAATACTCCCTTGAATGTGTTGTTAGCATTGGTGAGTTTGCCATGAGTGTGCTCTGCTCATGGGTCATAGTACAGGTCATGCGATTTAGTCCTCCCAGAACAACATTTCAAACATTTCTACCACTACGGGCAGAGCTAGCTAAATTTTGAAAGACTGTTTTTGGTATCCAAAGGTATGATTCAAACCATTTAAGAATTGTAATGCTTAGATAGCATATCCTTTATTACATTTGACCTGTTGTGAATTCTTTTTAAGAACAAGTTTTATATAAAACAAATCAAGTAAAAAAAAAACATTGTGACCAGGGGTTAAATTGGGCCGGAGCTGTTCGGGGCTGACCCCCGGCACATAAGCTCATGCTGCATTATGACATCAAAAGCAACTAACCTTTTTTTCAGTTAAGTGTAATTAATTAGGCTAAACTATCGTTCTAACAATTAGTAAAACAATGAGTTTTGTGTAACCTAATAGACCGCCTGGTTTTCCTGATAAAAGGATGACCTATCAAAGCTTAGAAAAGTTGCAATCAGAGACTCTAGAACACTAACGTTACGTGGCTGCTTTTTCCTCATCAAGTCAGAGACATTAGTTGAGGCTGTCAAACAGAGCACCGCACGCTGGTACACTATATACGAGAGGTTGACACAGCAGACAGACAAGGTATGTGCGAAGAGGTGCTTAAATGAGTAGCTGTCAGTTGAATTCCATTGTGCATTTGGCCAGTTCAGTTTCTGTACATGAGCCAGCTAGCATACCTCAGGTAGCTACGAATGAAATGCTAACGTAATGACATGAAGTTGACATAAGCCTAACCTCACCTGAAGTTGGGCTACCTCTGGTAAACAAATAAAACAGTTTTCGTCTGCTTCTGCTCTAAGCCTCAATTAACTGTCGACACAGTCTTGGTTTCACTATATACTAACCTACGTAGAAGGTTATGCATAATTAGACTTTTTTCTGAAACAAGTGATGTAGTGCTCTACAAAAAAAGCAATGGTGGTCTTTGTATTAGGATGCATGTTTTGGTTGCATTCATTGCATAAATTTGTTGGATTGACATTTTGATTGGCATTTTTTCAACATTTATCGCAAAAAAATAAATCGACCCTTTTGACTCCAGATCATGCAAGCCTTGAAAGTTTCTCATAAAGGATCAATATTTAGGCTACACTAAAACATTGAGCATTTCCCCTCTGCATGAGTTTCACATGCTATTTTTTCACTTAAAGTTCTACAGTAGGCTACAGGTATTTGTGACAAGATTTAAAATGTTCTGACAGCCATAATATCCCAATAGCAATTTAATACTATCATGGTCGTGTAGGCTATCTTGTGTGGTAAAGGTATGACAGGTCTGTGACATTCATTATATTTCATGTCATGCATATGCCAGTACAAATTCTGACTCCAATCTGTACTTAAAAATTCCCAGTATAGTAGGCTATCTGAGTGAGTTAAAACGGCTCAATTTGGGAGAGACCGAAACTGGCAAGAATAGAGCGGGTGAAATCTATTTATGTGAGAGTGATTTTGTGCAAAGAACTTCATGAAGCCCATAGACCCATTCTGAATTGTTTAAAAAGAGGTATAATATGTCCATTTTAAGTAAGGTGTTTTGTTTCTATGTATCACAGTGGTAAACCCATAAGATTCGGGACATATACCGGGATATACATAACACTTCTGACATTATTTTGTTCAAAATAACACTCTCTAGTGTCAAAGGTCTGTCAGTGGGTGTTAATGGTAAATTCCTTCCTCATTTTAAAGTCAACATACCTTGGTCGATTTGATAACAAAAAATTGTGTTTATATTTGTTTTTCAACAATATTATAAGTTTAGCCTACCTCTTAGGTTTAACACAAGCATATTTAACAAAATTTGCATTAACTTCATGATCATGATACATGATCATGATACAAAAAGTAGAATTATAGCTGCCTCATCATATTTGAGGGCTTTTTAAGCCACTATAGCCGTAGAAGGTGGAACTATGGAGCTGTTTTCAAGAAAGATAAACAGAGATTCAAACAACTGGTAGTAGTTCCTGGTGGTTTTAAACAATTATCACCATCATATGATGATGATATTTGTTTTACAACAGAAAAATGAATATTAAAATAGCAAACTGAATAAAAATAAAGACGACATCATATTAGAATGATATATGTCATTATAGCTTTAGAAAACAGACTTGTGAACATAAAAAAAGTGTAATATCAACTATTTTTTTCTCAGAACAGTTAAGTCTAGGCCAAATGAAAAGATGAAATGAAACAACTTCTCCCTCAAAGTCACTGTCATCTGGATGACTGCCAATCCTTCCTGGACACTTTATTGCTTCTTTTCCATACTAAATATAAAATTTAATTGTTATTTTCAATTATTATTCAAAATATTTAGTATTTATCTATTGTCATTACATTTTCAAATTATATTGAGCAGATGGGAAAGAATATAGGGTATTTTTATTTTATCTTACTGATAAAATACTGTTAAAATAGCCTCCTTACATATATTGTTAAAAATTGGATTTATATATGTCATTTTTTTTTTCATTTGTTTTAATATTCTTTTTATTGAACATTATAAAGTGTACTAACTAAATATCATTGAAAAAGTTAAGTTTACTGAGCCAATCATATACATTTTTTGTTATTGTAACAGATATGTCACATTAGATTTTCCATGACAATTTTACAGTTAAAGGTCCGATGTGACGTATGTGTCACAACCAGGGGTTAAATTGGGATTTGCTATGTGGGGGGGCTGTGGTCTGGGGTCGGAGCGAACAATCTCTTTTTTTTTTTTTGACTGCACAGAATACACACACACTTTACTACACTATGTTTTGTGCATTGTTAAGGGCTCTGTCACTTTTATGCAAATAAGCTGTTGCTGGTCACGCACCGCCCTGCCCATAAAAAGCCTCTGGCTGCGTGAACTGTTTATGGTGCTCGAAAATTACTGCAAATAGAGCCGGTATCAGACCCCGATGCCGAACAAGAGGATCCACCAGCACAAACAGCAAGAATGCAGTAAGCAGTTTCTGAATGTTTAGTCAACTTATAATAGTAAGTAATAAACGTATTTGTTACCATTGGATCCCTCCTTAGTTGTTAGCTTACCATGTTTAGTTTGCCACAACAATGTAGCCTAATGTAAGGTTATTTTTTAGAAACATAATGCCATCTCTTTACAACATTTAGTATTTGCTAACATTTTAAACTCAACAAAGCTTGAATACGTTCAAGTAACGTTTTGTAAAGTGAGGCTACAACTGCTAACGTCAGACTATGGGCTTTTAGACTAACGTTCCTTGATGGCGCGCCTCCACTGATAACATGATAAACATTTCATTTAAACCTAGACAATATTTTAACAAGCATTAGAAGGTGTTCACACTGGGTGGGTTTTTTTTAAAGTAAAAAACACAGACTCCAAGGCTTTTTCTAGTACAAAAAAAGCACTGGCAGCATTTATCAGTTGATAACTTTTTTTTACCATGTCATGAACGTGAGCTAATCTCACATATATTAGCTAACATACTAACTTTAGAAAGGTCTGAAATTAAGACAACTGGTAACCAAAAAAATCCAAATATGGATAACTTTACTCAATAGATCAATACTATTACACAGTGAAATTGGCAAGTCATATCGCTCACAGTGTTAATAGTTGACATTTTATAATCCTCTACCTCGACCGTCTCCTGTTCCTGCTGGTTGCCACAGGACGTCAGAGTTTTGATTCCTGACAATGATTGGTGAGCTGTTCCAAAAAGAACCTGATGTATTTCTCAACTTGAAAAACTGGTGGCAGTGTTTTAAAAAGTGCCCAGGTAGTACGGAGAGAAACATCTCTCAATCTAAGCAGATAGACATTAGCTTTGGCTAAATGGGTGGGGATTCGACAGGTGCTGGATTTGGTCTATGCCAATTCCCTTAGTGTGACGTGAGAATAAGGGAGCCATCCAAATGGCTCACAGGAGCATAATATTCTTGACACCAGTCTTTCTACTGACCGTCAGAAAACGGATGGATGGGTTTTTTTCGCACTTGGAGAGTTTATAAGAACAGTAGAGGCCCAAATATGAACTCAAAGCCCCGTAAAAAGTGAGTTTTTGCATAATATGTCCCCTTTAAACATATAGAAGAGGGACACATGGATTTAACATAGTGTACTGTTGGGCTTGGCATGGGGATGGGTTCAATCTTTGTGTGTAAACGAACTACATGCTACCCTAGAAACAATTCAAAAATTAATGTTATTATAGACTCTATTTGCTCAAACAGCAATGTCACTGGGTTACCTGCAGGATGAGAATGAAGTAGTCAACAGGCTTGCCCCTCTGGTAGACATAGTGCTGCAGTGAGCGTTTGTCGTTTTCATTGAACTTGATTTCTTGGATCACATCTGGGTGCTTCAGAATCCTCAGAAGAACCTTCTCCGAGATCTGGTCTGGGCTAAACAAGCCCACCTCTGATTTTCAAAGCAGAAAGGGGGGAAATAAGTACTGGGGTTAGCTGAATAATTGTCTACCATGTTAACTAATATTATATACATTTTTCATTTTATTTATTTAGTATTTAATTGAGTTTTGGCTACATTATGGGACACAGGTTGAGCTTAAATTTAGATAAAAATTTAAACATGATTTAAACCTTCATTATTTAGAACTATAATACACTGTATCATATAGTTTATTATTTTAGGAATAAAGCCACCAAAGTGTACTGATACTGAAATAATGGACAAAGTGGAGGCAAAAAATTACTGTCATTGCTATGCTGATGACACCAGAATCTATATTGCTCTATTAGGTAATGATTATGCCATAATTGGTCTTTATCAGCCAAATCAATAACTGGATGTAACAAAATGTTCTTTAGCTGAACCCAAAGATGAACTACTCAGGTCTGCCACCGACACAAAGGGAATTAGAACAAAATATACTGTTGCCGTTTTCATTGATGGCAAACCACTGAGGTCACTAAATAAGACAAACTTCCTTGTCACTTATTTATTTTTTAGAAAAGACAATGCCTTTGCAGTGGACAAAATGCAGTGGATAGGGTTCTCACAAGAGCAAAAAGAACAGAAAACATTAATCATTAAATTTAGTCCCTTTACTGGCTTCCCGAATTGACTTGCTATAGCACTGCTAGTGTCTAAACTGGAGAGGGATTTATTATGTTTTTTATATGTTTCCTCATATTGCTTTAATCTGAAATCTTTATCTTATTACCTTATTTATAGCATTTTCATCATCTGTTTTATTCTTAATCATTTATTTGATCATATATTTGTTAATATATTGTTATATTGTTTGTTAATATTTGTGTATATTTTATATAATCATATATTTGTTTTATTCATTAATAAACATGATTTTATCATTTAAAGTAGACTAAACCTAAGTACATTGAATTTAGTTAATAAGTTAAGCAAAACTAAATTCATCTTATGACAGATCGGTGCCAATAACGGAATGTTTTAATCAATGCACCTTTCCTGGCAACCAAGACCATTTCTGACAGACACACAGATGATCTAAAATGTGCAGTACAGAAATTAACCGTTTTTCTGTAGTTTAGGCTAATTACACTATTACGGACGGTATATAAAACATTAACATCATATCAAACATAAGAACTAGTTTTTGGTATGAATCAGTATACCAACAGCACTAGCCGGTATGTGCATTTCTGAGTGTGTGTGTGTGTGAGTGTGAGTGTGTGTGTGTGTGTAAGTGCAAGTTTATATCAGTTTGAATATGCATTTGTAAATTTGTAATTGTTGCAGAATGACGGATGTATTTGGTATTGTAATTATAGTTGGGCTGTTTAGGCCACACCAATAAATTAGTTGGTTCTCGGATTTTTTCAGGAAAAATTTGGAGCAGGCGAGCAAAATAAAAATAAAAAAATGTTCTGAAGGTAAATGAGCACATTCACAGTTAATGTTCATTAAAGACATTTACTCATGTGTTTAGGAAAAACTAAATGTGGCCTAATTCATGAACTTAACTTTCACACCACACAGCACACTTTTTGTCATGCAGGTTTTAGGTAATGTACGAAAATTCATAATTCTGTCGTTCTATGTTATGTAAAGGTTTGATGGCTTGTCATTTATTTGAGAGTTTGTGAATCTAAGCACCAAGCAAGCTGGCTGTGGAATTGAGGTATGACATATAATGTAGACTACGTCTAGGGTGCTGTAGCCTATGTTCAAACTCATTTTGTCACAGTTCATCACAAGGCATTAGAACGCCAAAATTGCATTGATTCACCAGATAGCAATTAGATAGTGACTAAAACTCGATTCAACGGAGATGAATATTCATCAACATGCAGTCACGTGAATCTAGAAAAGAGACTATTTTTTTTGCATGAGAAACAGAAGCGTGTGTGTGTGCTCGCGAGGATGTGAGTGTGTAGGCAGTAGGCACATGCTACTCATTTATTTAATGATTGATTTTGATGGCGAAACACATTGAACACATTTTTTTTTCGCCTCTCAAATCAATGAAATATCAAACTCACCTCCACAGAGTTGCACAAGCAGACTGCTCTCGGCACCGTGAGTACAACTGCACAAAGTTCTCATCCTCTTTAATTTCAATGCACTTGTCAAATGTTTTTCTCTTCTGATCAAATATTCTAATAATTGCAAACACTGGCCTAGCAGGATCCCCTTCCATTGTCATCTTTCCTCATATCATGTCTGTCTCTTCGATTGGTTTTCGACGTCACGTGAACACAGCCTGTTGTTTTCAGTATTATAGCCATCAGCCACAGTATTTTTTTATGTTCGTGTGAGTTCGAATTCAATTTTATTTATATTTCATTTTGCATTTTTTTCAAGCACCGAATCCGAGAACCAACTAATTTTATTGGTGTGGCCTTACATATGCATTGCAACAAACACACAGTGGACCAAGCCAGACACACCTGTGGCCAGGAAGCGATGTGCAGCCAGCAGCAGCTGAGGCGAGATCTTCACTTTAGACTCACTCTCGTGCTTAAAGGCAGAGAAGTCCCTCTTGTTCTTGTTTCCGGGATCCACTTTCTTCCTGGTGCGATTGTCAGCTAAAATAAGACAGCCGCACACACAGACAGACGCAGATACACACGCGCACACACACACATACATACAAACACACACCACTCAGAACTTGTAAAACAGTAGGGCTTAATATGAAAACAAAGCAACTCACAGTGGACACAGTAAAAAACAGTGGTGACTCACTGTATTGATCAGATTCATCAAGGATTTCAGATTTGATAATTTCCTCAATGACGTCCTCCAGAGTGACGAGACCCAGCACCTCATAGAAGGGGTCTCCCTCACCCTCATTGTTCACCTTCTGGACAATTGCCAGGTGGGATTTACCTGTGGGGGATAACATTACACATATCAACCACTCCATTTTTTTTAGGGTATTTACTACTATAGCCCAATCAGACATACAAAATCATACAGAGACCAGTTACCCAGGTTGGGCATTCCAGCAGACAGAATGACGACCATTATGAATTCTCAAATTAATTCCAAAACTAAACCTTACAGGTGCTCTGTTGTATTTTAAATCACCTGATGCCTGCTGTCTGTCACATGACTCTCCACACCATCTCCAAAAATGGCAGAATATTACACCCATATTATCCACTAAAATGGCCTTAGATCTAGCATGCATCAAGCCATGGAGATGGCTAACGATCTCTAGGCAACATCATGAGGTCAAAGAGGTGGGAAATGTAAAATCAAAGCAAGAGACACATGACAAGCAAACACAAGTTTCTCTCAGCCTTTCACAAGCAAACAAACTTTGATTGACCTATTCTTTAGGCAAACACACAGGACTAGAATCAAATGGAGTTGGCTAAAGAGGTTGCTTAGGTAGTGACACAGACTGATGTGTTTCCAGAGACTGATGTCTTCTTTGACATGCTTTGAACTAACTTAGGTTAGGTTGTAATATTCAAAGAACTTATTGTCTTTGGTTTTGGTCTGTGTGGCCTTCCGTATAAAAAGTGATACATAGGCTATTCAAGTACTGATGCAGAAACCAGTGCTAAGACAAAAAAAATCAAGAACGATAATGTTACTACTAAAAAACATGTGTTGATAACATGTGTTGTTGGGGGAAAAAAATCACCACCACCATAGCAGCACAGTCTGCAGAAGATCATATTGTTCTTTCAATTCTCATTTTTGTAGTTCTAATAGTAAACAGTAATACCGGTACTTGTTCCAAGTAGCAAAAATAAAGTGAAACAAAAAAGAAGGAAGGTAAAGAAAGGAAGGAGACAGACGAGGAAGAGACACTTCAGAAAATCCCCCAGAAAGCTCATGCAAAGACCCCCCTCTCCTCTCCTCAAATGATCCTGTTACATCTAAGATGCTTACTTACTCCCCAACTAAACCCTACCACCACACACACACACACACACACACACAAACACACACACACACAAAACCTGAGAAAATGGAATCTAGAAGCTGTTACCATAACAGCCAAACAAGAACACCAAGCTACACAAAAGCAAAAACTGCTAGAAGATTAGAGTTCCTGTGCACACACAGACACACTATGCATCCTTGGGTAGTCGACATCACATGACTTTGTAGGCCTTAGCATAGTCAAAGATGAGATCAAATGACTGTGTGTGTCTGTGTGTGAGGGAAGACAGTGCGTGGTTGTTAAAATTCAGCTTTCGGGCCCAGCAGAGCATAATGCACACATAGCATATCGTAGTCAAGAACAGAGTACGGCAGTGTGTGTAAGAGAGAGAGAGTGGCAGCAGCCCAATGTGCACAACGACATGCTGCTCGTCAGGTAGAGGGTTTGTTAGAGAATGTGTGTGTGTAGAGTGACTGTCTGTGTGTGTGTGTGTTCCCATGGCCAAAGGGCACTCACTCAGGGAGGACACATGACACAAAGGATCATTTCTGATGGGGGTGGAAACACAAAAGCCGCGTGCACAACACAGACGACTTCTGCAAAACTATAGAATAAGGGGAAACAGAGGCCATTAAACAAACATGCACTTCTCCACTAACTTTATTTCTTATTACTCTTTGCATATTGTGTGTCATCATGCAATGTCTAGGTCTCTTGCATCTTTTATAAATTTTTTGCACTTTCTTACAGCAAATATAATGTAACATAATAATTCAATCCTAACACGCAAGCTAGAAAACTGATAAATTATAAATTAAGAATATAAAAATACATAATAAATTATATAAAAATATATTATTCATAAAGGCCCATATGATAGACCTATGTTGAGACACGCTTCAGAAAGAAGTGGGAAAATCTTGTTAAGAAATCTAAAAATATCCCCTAGACTAGAAGTGTGTGTGTGTGTGTGTGTGTGGGGTGTGTATTTGCTGAATCATGCTCCTTGAGAGAAGAAGTGGCCACCAACATTCTCTCTCAACAGGAGAGGTTTGAGCTGTTGTCTGGACTCGAGTCAAGATCAACAACGGGGGGAGGCCTTAACAAACACCAACAGCTTTCCAAACAAACAGGCTGCGTGCAGCCCGTCTGCCAGAGCAAGGAAAATAGGCCCAAGTCTTGCGTCAACATTTTTGTCAGTATTTAAGACATAACATTGGACAAGAAATTTGGACAAAGCCATTGGAGTTTCATCCAAACTTATAAATGAAATTAGAAAAACTGTGTAAGAAAATGAAAAAAAAGCACTAAACCAAGCCAACTAACCAACCAAATCAATTGTAACAATCATAAATGGAAGCATCACCCTAACCAAAGACCTTCACTAAACTCCTTTACCGTGCCATCAACAAATGTTTACATTACTATTGCCATGGAAGGGAGACAACAGGGTTTGGGTATGCTATGTGATTGAACACTGGTTGCCGATTTAACATGTAGTCTGTGTTTTTGAATGAGCAAGTGATACAAGACAAAAAATGGGGAGCGGAAAGGATGAATAAATTAATTAATTTGCCTGATCAATCAACTGATCAATTACTGTAGTGTACATTGCTGAATTCTATCGACATTTTGACAGGCAAGATGTTTTACGAGGGGTGCATTTAATATAGAAGCCCAATATAACACTTCTCATGTAATCACATGAAGCCTGAATTACAGTAGTTTAAATTGTGATGAAAATATAGTTGGTTGCTTTGGGGAAACAAACCCCAGAACATGCGGATGCCCATCTGTGCAATTGCACGAGAGCATAGTTCATGAGAGCATGCATACTGCAAGCCAGATGGCCAAAACTATGTGCAAAACACCATGCAAAGAGGGTGATGAGCTGCATAGATCACCACCACTACCACTCACCATGCCCAGTAAGCACTGATGATAGCTGCAGAGAGGGACAAGCAAGTCGCCCTTTCATCATCCCTCTAATCAATATTAGACTATAGTTTTACCCATGTGTGGTAGTATCAGCTGATACATTCTAAAACAGGGATGTTGGAAGACAGAAAAAGACAAACAAGGTTTAATTACAGCTAAAGACGGGGGATTATCAAACCCAAGGCAAGTACAACTAGTAGATTTTTTTGTATGATGTAAGCTAATGACAATGTTACTAAACAAAGATGTTTGTTGTGAATACAGCATGAGTGTGTGTTTCTGCATGAGAGAGAGAGATTTCTCTGTTTGGGTGTGCGTGTGTGTGAGAAGAGGGGTGCTGGAACAAACATATCATAATAAGTGGTGACCTTGAAGAATTTAGAGGGAGAAGCGAAGTGCAGAAAAACAACTAGTGCAGCATGACCACTAACAACAGATAGCTCTCTGTTGCATGACTACACATTACACTAGGCTAGGCAACGATGCAGTTGCATATTTGGTTGTAATGCAAACATCAATATGTTCAGCTTCAAACAGAATGCAGATTTATGCAGTCATACACGCGCACAGTGGCCTAGCCTTTATCTAGCATTTGTCTGTCTGAAGTCAAGACCACCAACATTTTTGAAGGTTATCAGGTTTAAAATGTAAAATTGTGCCAGCAAGCCCAGTCACAGCAAATCCAACCTGTCTTAAACCGGACAGTTTGTTAGAAGCTAGGCCTATAATTATCCAGGCCCTGATCCTATGTATGGCATTAGCGCTTCTACAATCAAGAAATTAATCAATTAGCCTAGGTGCCAGCCCAGTGTAAATTTGGGTAGGCCAGCATATATGTCAGGATCTTAAGGATGGGTGTGGTAAGGCCTTAAATCCCTGGCAGTGATCCCCTCAAGAGTGTTGGCTTAATAGAGCCATCTGTGATAGCCAGACAGAGAAATCAATACAATAGCCTTGAGTTTGTAAACTTTGTGCAGCTTGTGGCCAAACAGTACTATT
The DNA here is from genome assembly GCA_017657215.1 of Limnothrissa miodon. Classification (NCBI taxonomy): domain Eukaryota; kingdom Metazoa; phylum Chordata; class Actinopteri; order Clupeiformes; family Clupeidae; genus Limnothrissa; species Limnothrissa miodon. Next base: position 370,538 of record JAGFZM010000224.1, read on the forward strand.
GAGACCAAGTCCTGTTCGAAGGATCCTTTATCCACAGCCAACCATCGGAATAATGTGAGACAAGAGTGTTTATTTTTGTGGGTGGGGGTGGTAATTGTCAGCTATTATCAGTTCCCCTCAGAGCAAAGGGATTTGGCTGAATAGAGATCAAATCATGCCCTTTTGAAAGTTGCTTGTTCAGTGTTTGTACTTTTTTAGTTTGTATAGAACCATCATCGCTTCCTTTTTGTTAAATAATAATTTACTTTGGGATTTGCCATTGCAAATAGCTTATATTTTGATTTTACTTCATAAAATTATACACTATGTGTATGTGATTTTATGAAGCATCATACAGCTCATTTAGTTAATCTTGGGCATGAACTTTATATAAGATGACTAATCATATCAGAAATGGACAAGACAGTGTGATGGATTTTGATAAATAGACGTGCTGACCTTTTTTGAACTCTTCCAACATGGAATCCAACTTTGTATCGTGGAATACAAAGTGGACAGGGTGGTTGTAGAACTTGGTGATGGTTTTGAGTGTTGTGCAGTCATCGGGGTCCACGAAGGCCAAGTCTTTGACGAAGAGGATGTCCACGATGTTGGACCGTTCATCGTCAAAAACTGGGATGCGTGTGTAGCCACTCTCCATGATCTCTGACATCGTGTTAAAGTCAAGCACCGCGTCACTATTGATCATAAAGCAGTTGCTTAGTGGGGTCAACACATCTTCCACCGTCTTCGTCCGAAGCTCCAAAGCACCCTGAATCATGTTGAGCTCCTCTTTTACGAGGTCGTTGTATGGCTCTGTTACTTTCAGCATCTCCACCAGCTTCTCTCGATTGTAGACTGTGCCGATCTCCTGACCTAACACACAGTCCAGTATCTTGCTGATAGGATAGGAGAGAGGGAATGTGAGTAACATGAATAATTTGGTGACCATAATGGTGTTGGCACCCACTGCCAGGCCGTGACGGGAACAAAGGGCCTGGGGTACGATCTCGCCGAACACTACGATGCCGCTCGTGGAGGCTACAACAGCACCAAGACCTGACCCAATGAGATCATCAAGCAGGATAGTAAGCGTCGTGTTGACCAACACATTTCCGAGCAGAAGTGAACACAACAAATAGTTCCCTTTTCTTCTAATGGGTTCTATTTTACGCGCATATCTCCTCTCTTTATCAGTACCACAACTTTGAACAATTCGGAGCTCCATTGGGTCCAAAGCCATGAGCCCAAGATTCAGACCACTGAACATGCCAGATAGAACCAAGAGGCCGGATATGAGTATAATCTGAAGCCACAGGGGAAGTAAACTCGCCTTCTCCTCAACCACCTGTAACCAGCCGTCAGGTGGTTCCAACATGTACCACTTACCATCTTGTTCTTGTCTAACACACAAACCATAGTCCTTTTTAGGCTCGTTTTTCCGAAGCGGTTTAATTTTTAGGCTCAGTATCGCTGCTGTTCCCTTGAAATTTACGGTCATGTTAGTCCAAATGTCAATATCTTTGGTAAAATGTGTACAAGTCCTGTTAAAGTCACCATTGTCGTAATCACCATCTTCGTCTCCATGTTCCGTAAACTTAATATCTGCCCAGGTGTTATTATTGATCTGTAATCCGTAGAGTCTCAGGAGGATGTTTGACTCCTCGACTACCTGGATGACCCCCTCATCCGTGACAGTCGCCTCTTTGTCGCTGCGTAGCAGCCGCATACCAAAGATTTGTCTGTTACTGACCTCGGCGACCACTGTCCCCGACAATTCACCAACTCCAGTCCATAGAAAAACGATTACAGTGAGAAAATACCTCTGTCCACCCCATTCTGTCGCCATGTTTGTTTCACTCTGTGTGAAATGAGACTTGACGTCACCTAGCCATTTTACATGGCCCGCCCGTCATTAACATAATACCACCGCGACTCCTATCTGCATTCGAAACGTCAGAAATAGATCGAGCCCACCACGTTGGATACTTTTAAGGTGGACCGACAAGCCTTTAAGGTGGCCTGACTGCTTTTAATTTTTGTATGATAGCTAGTCATTATACTTTTCCTTTATTAAGACAAATCAAATTGTACGTTGGTCGCAATCAAATGTTTTCATAGGCCGATTGAGAATGACAAGCAAGAAACAGGAAAGCGCCACATTAAAACTGATCCTTCAAGAGGCAAATACAGAGCCTTGCAGGCCCAAATAGCACACATAACTGTTTGGCAGTCCTATTGATCATATTTATATAATTTACTATAGACTGAGGTCTAAATAATAACGGCATATTAATGTAAATTGCTCATGACTGTAAAAGAATATTTGTGAAAAAAAATAAAAAAATAAAAAAATAAAAAAATAATGAATGAGCCATATGTAGCCTAGTAATACATCCCCCTCTTGTGGACAGAGAGAGAGAGAGATTGAATTATCAAGGGTTAGGCTACTGTGACTCCAAAGAGACAAAAATATATTTTTCCGTAGTTTCCATGACCACAATAAAGAAGCAATCTACTGAAAAGCTAATTCAAACCCCTGATGTCAGCCCTACTATTTTAACCTCTAGCCTGTCAAATAGGTTTTAAAATATGCATTGATAGAAAAATGAGCAAACTTTTAGGTTATATTTTAGTTAAATGTCTGTTGCCTAAACAGTTTATTAGATTAATAATTTTGGTGTGAATAATTCAATATTGCATAGAAGAGGTAGAAATTCAATTTACAACAATTTACAACCTGCACTTGCAGGCTATTTGCAAGTAATTTATTTTGCACTAATCACCATTCTTAGATCCAATAACCCCAACCTTAATGTTCTTTCTGGGCAATTGGGGCTTATCTACAGAATATAATATATAGCATAATGAGATATCCCTTGGATATCCCACGCAGAATAAAACAAACACTACAACATTTATATTTATTTATTTTCTTGCTTATTGTTTACAATTACATATACAGTGTTACAACAGTTTGTTTCTAGTCATGTGCATAATTCAAGTGCAGTAAAGCACATTATGTAGTTTCAGTATTTTACTGAATTTTGTTTGGTCACAGACATTTAAACATTTATGACTACAAATAATTATTACTTTGACAAAAACACAGGCAACATATTTCTGGGCAATACTGACTGCATTATGGAAGCCATGCGGCTGTAAAGTCTTACATAAGAATGCGATAGAGACAACTATAATGCATTTAGTGTAATGATTGTATCATAAAATTCTTAGCACAGAAAGTTTGTTTCTTACAATCATCTAACTAAAGAAAACTCAAAATACTAGTCATATGATGATGAAACTCAAGGCTGAACCACTTAGTTTCGCATTTAATGCTGTACAAAACTGCTGCGACACATTTAACATGGATTAATAAATTGACAATTTTGCAACTAATGCCTGGGTCAATTGTTATGTATCAGTTGTGATATATCAAATGTGATAACCAAAAATAATAACAAACTAAAGAAAAAAAGATAATTACATTTTACAGTAACACTCAAATCTTAATATTTTCAGAAATAAAGTGCATACCACTCTGCATATATTCAAGTAAACCAGGTACTTGCAGCACTATCTGAATAATTTACACCTCTTCCCTGAGCAGGGATGGCTTTGTGTTTTGCCACATTACCAACATTGATCATTTCTTTATCGTTATGTAATATGCATGTTATATGTAAAAGGATGAGAATCCAGCTAATAACATAAGCAGGAGACAGCAGTAGAGTTTTTTCTTAAGTTTTAGACATACCCCCAACCCGTACAGTACGTCCAGACCCATAAATTCTATATTCTATGGCTCTGGGTACATCTAGGCATGCGCCATATGACTTCAGTAGGTGATATACCAAGATTTACAGATATCACATAGAGGTAGGACCTATCTCCGTAGAGTCATTAGGTGGATTTAGCACAATAACAACAGGGCTGTGGCGGTGTAAAACAACAACTGGCAAAGGAACAGTGGTGGTTTAAATCTGCGATGATAAGACTATTGTTTAAAAGATGAGTAGAAAAAGGCACTCATAGAAAGACATAGGCCTATTTACTGTTTTGCTGATGTCGCTCTATACGGTCATCACCAGAAAATCATACATTTTAATGTTATAGTCAGATTTGTCAGACTAATGGTTTTCATAAAAGCTTGTATGTAATATGTATATACCTGTTATCCCTTTACACCTTCTGGCGTACTGACATAGATACAGGCCTTCATGCTACGTGTGGGCAATATATTGTCTTTGTTAATATCACAATTGTTGTTTTAACAAACAACATTGAGTATTAAAATTACTTCACCCAAAACAATAAAAAAAACTAGTCAAACTGTCACTAAGTGAGTCACTAACAGAAGCCCCCTTGCAGCAGCTCAGAAAGAAAGTCATGGACACTAGTGGGCCAGTGTGATACCTTAAGGCAGGCAGCAAGCTGCAACAATGGAATGACACAGAGAGCCACACATACAAAATTATGTTTAGCATTAGCGGGTATATGTCGACAAGACTGACATGGGCCAAAAAACCGCCAATGTTAAAAGCAACACAATGAAGAGAGAGTATGCTGAAAATGCTGTGTTGGGAGGTAAACAACTCTCCTAAAAGTCTACTTTGCTTTCATTTATGCAGTGCAGGTGGTTTGACTACAAGAACTGACTACATTTGTGTCCCTTGATATGCTTTGTAGGAAACTATCAGTTGTCTTATAATTCATACAGTTAAACTCTCATTATTAAAGGATATTGACAAATTACTGCCAAAGAAATTTTGATATATTTTGAAATATTGAGATATTGAGACTTGAGATATTATTTTTTCCCATATCCCCACCCCTAATACTGTGCACGCTCATTTGCATGTACGTTTATGGCATATTTCCAGTTCAGAGTGTCACTGACTGGAGGATTCTGTAGCCCTGCTCTTGCTGGGTGATTGTTTGCCAGACTGCAGTATCTCCACTGTGAAGCTAATGGTTTTAGAACGCAAGAAACTATAGGTGTTGTCAAATCGTAAAACATCTGAAAAAGACAGAAAAGATGCAAGAGAGTTAATGGTTTATTGCCAACATTATGTTGTATTGAATTGCTATAAATACTGCTGTTAAAGTATACCTAATAACATTTAAGTACCTACCATTTGTAGGTTGTTTGTTAATGTTATGTATACAAAAAAATAATAATTTCATACACATTAATTACAATTCAACAAATAAAATATGCGATATACTACTATCTTGGCTTTACTTACACACTCCTGGGTCTGTGCATGTGAGAGAGCCTTCCTCTGGCACCAGATGGGCATTATACCTCTCACTGTGTACCACCTCCTTCATCTGACTGGCACGCTGCCACTCACCCAGCCTGGTCTTCATGAACACCCCAAAGCCAATGTCTGCACCCTCGCTTGAAAACCACCACCTTTGATTGGACAGAGATTGAGAGAGAGAGAGAGAGAGAGAGAGAGAGAGAGAGAGAGATAGAAAATTATGTATACAACACTTTGTATGTCTGCATGTATAAATATAGCAGACACTAGCAGTCTCAAGAGGACAGTAGAAGCTATAAACATTGAAGACGCAGTGATGTTCATATCTTTTAAAATATGTACTGTAAAACTAGTAGTAAACAGCAAATGTTTTAATTATAATATATAAAATAATGTAAATATAATATATAAATAGAAACAGCAAATGTTTTAAATATTCCTCAATTGAGTATCTGAATAAAAACAAAATTTGTTTGTGGGCCTATGCTTGTAGTAAATACATTTCCTGTTTATTCAATTTTTTTTACACTATATGGCCCAAGTGCTTTTGTTAAATTAGGAACTGATTGTGTGATAGGGGCTACCATTTTGACCAAAGGGCAAACAGTGTCTACTGTCGTGAGGCAAAAAGATAAAAACATTCCTACTGACACATAAAGGTACCACCCTGCAATGCCTCTACTAACCACCAGTGGGCAACAGCCTCCTCACCTCAACACAGAGCCTGGGATGAGAATTTCATACTCTAGGTGGTGTGAGGAGCCCCTGCTGATGGAGATGACGTTCTCATACTGGATGTTCATGGAGTCACGTACATAGTATGATCTCGGAACCTGCCCACCGTACTTTATCTGCGTCCAAACAAACAGAGAGACCTGAAAAGCCATTGCCAAATATATTTTGCCTTCATTTAGCTGGTTAGATCATTCATCCATGTGTTTTGCAAGACAGATATTAATATTCAATGTTTTGCTTTTGGTTTAATTCATAAAGAGGGTATAGTACTTACAGTACTCCATATTGTAATGTTCAGTAATGAAGATGATTTCTACTACAATATGCCATGGCAGACTATTATCTAATTCCATCTATTACATAATATATACTTACCTTGCAAGCACTTCAATGGAGAAGTGTGTTGTGTTTTCCTCCACCAGTTATCAATGTTTAACAGAGGGTGTATATTTGTGGATGACCACTAAATTTAGTAATACCATATGGTTTACCATGTTATCTTTGGATTCGGATCATAACACATGTTTGCAGGCAGATAATGAGAACTCATCAGAAAAGGGTCATCCTTTTTTCTAATGCAAGTGTAAGTGTAAAAAAGAGGAGAGTGTTCACAAAAAGTGCATTAATCAACATTTATAATAGAACTTTGTGATGTATATTTTTGCATGTGCGAGTGACTAACTGTTATTCTCAGCTAGTACAGATTTACTATCTTTACTATCTATAGTCCCCAGCGTTGCAGTCCATTCAGATCAAAGGACAATATCCCTTTATGGTTGATCTTTCTCTTCAGAGATGTATGGTATGCTCAACTTGGCACTTGACCCTGCCCTAATAGGGACTTGACCCCAAATTAGTTTAGCTGACAAATGTTTGGATAAAAGCATTGGCCAAATAGGTATTAAGTCAGACTCAGCAGTGGTATTAGTAAAATCACAAAGATGAGGGCTTTAAAGGGCCCAAAGAATGTCAACCCACATTTACCTTGTTGTTTACCTTATTGATGAATTTAGGTAGCTTAAGGTATCCAACGGAGCATAGCAAAACTTCAACCGGCATCTACCGCTTACATGTACATTTCAAGAAATGGCCGGGCTGAAACAGGCCAATCTGAAACAAGGTGCTTCTTGACGTCAGCACTGCTAAGATACACCTCCTATTTGCACGGTCCAACCAAAGATAGTGTTGAAACGTCTCTGGTCCAATCCCCTGTTGCTTCATGAATTTGCCAGGAGAGGCGGGAATTACGAATATTTTTGTTCTTTTAAATGAGCCTCTAAACAACGCGCTAGCAGTGCTCCTGGGTCACTTTCAGCCGCACAAATTTGCATACGCTATTATTGAGGCTCAAAGAACAATTTAACAATGGTCAAAAAATGTGTTCTATGGTTCCTTTAAATATTAAAGGTATAGTTTGGTTTTTTACACATTGAGCCCCTCTCACAGGTTGTCTAAAATGCATTTAAGTGGTTGACACAGAAAATTTGACAATTGCTTCCGTCTCGGCTATTTGGGAAATGTAGAATTGTCTCTGTCTGCTTCAAAATGGCTAGCAATGGGCTTTTGTTGTTTCTATCCATAAAACACTGTTTTTTAAAAAGTGCTACTCTCTGAGTGGTTAGTGGTGTTCGCTGATGTTTGTAGCAAAATACAGTTTCTGTCATGTTTTATTTGCCATTTTGTAAGTCCCATAGGTTTCTATTAGAAGACTCTTTGTCTTTATTTCACTACGATACATGTTTTGGAACATCAGTGAGCACCACTAACCACTCGGTGAGTAGCACTTTTTTTAAAACCAGAGTACACTTTTGCCTGTGGTCATTTGCATGTGTATATTTTAGGAACCACACCACAATTCTGCTCCCACCAACTGCTGTTAGTCAGTTTGTGTTATTCTTCTGTACAATTCTAAAAGGATCCGCTATTACAGACTTGGGGAATTTTAAATAGGATTTATTGGAAATTCATGTCAGTTGAACAATGTCAAAGTCACCTGTCACTTGTATGACCTAGTCATTTTCCAGTACACACAAATTCACAGCAGGCTAGGCGGCAGGAGAACACATTTATATCTATATAACTAGGGCTGGGCGATTTGGCCTAAAATCAAAATCAAAAGTTAATTTGAACTCAATTACAATTAATGAATTAATTATTATTTTGCCATCATAGTTCAATGAAGGTTGGATGTAGGGTGCATTACTTGATTTTAAAATAATTGAAGGAAACGATCAATCTACTATCTATGATTATTTATTGCCTTAAAGGGAAAGTAACTGAAATAATAACCCACAACTAGAACACTTTTTATAGGTTCTGAATGTCAATTTCGATTACTTTTTGATGAATCGCCCAGCCCTACATATAACACACAAAAGCATTTCCACTTCCCAGTTCCCACTTCCTCATTTATCATAATGCACACATTGTACACGTGAACACGTGAACAGGCACACTCCTTTACCTTTTTGCAGGCTTTGCAGGGCACTAAATCTGATGAATCATAATCATTAAAATACACAGTGCCATCCCTTTGAAATGTTCTCATCAATGTACAGTATATAGTACAACCAGGCCAACAATGATAACAGAGGCAAAACAGAATGGTTGAATGTCAGTAATTCAGTCATATATTTCCACACTTAGTGATGCTTCCTGCATCCTTCATCTATTCAACGCTTTCTAATTCTAACCAGTAAATAACAAATTAAGATTGTGCAGGAGTATCTCGATCTTGAACGGTCAGTGAAAGCTCACTCCACCTGTAGCCGTGACTTCTCACATGTCTTTAAAGGTCTTGTTAGACTTTCTTGGGAGCTCCTTCTTCCCCGGACAATTGATTGTTACTTTTCCTATATATCTACAGAGGGGCACAGACAATACGTCTAAGGTGAGTCTAGGAAAGGCCCTGCACTGGCCGCAGCCTTAGGTCTGTCCCCAGAACCCAGCCTTCCCACACCACATGACTGTTGAGTCAGCAGAAAAAGTGTGTCGTGACCAAGCCGTGGCCAGGAAGCCCACGTGGTTCTATTTCAAAATATATTCCATAGTCTATGGTGCTTGGTCTACAGTAAAACTATGGAACTCTCACTGGAGTTCTACTACTCAATGTCCTCTGATTCTACTGTAGTGATAACCTACTTGAAATCTCCAGTACGGTGTCCGACAGGTGCAAACGACATGCAACTTCAGAAAACAAATGCACGTGTTTTGTTGATTTGCATGTGTTTTCATAAGTTGCACGTCGTTTGCACCTGTTGGCCACCGTACTCCAGGCCTTCAGAACAGTTTATATGTGCACTGCTGGCTAAGCTGTGCCAACAGGACAATATAACGCCAACAACAGAAAACAAAAAACTTGACACACATTCATAAAGTAATAAAATACATTGTTGGACTGTCTCACACAGATAAAAAAAAAACAATTGCTCCTATGGAGGACATCTACTAAACAAGACAGACCAACGGGCCCTGTGCTGCCTAAAGAAACCCTGTTACATTTCACAGCAGAGTACTGCGTCTGCAGGCATTATCTCTTGACTGTTACATGGCCCCCGCCCCAGGGTAGACTACTGCGAGGCAGGAAAAAAGCGATAAACTGGCTGCACACGGGTGATTTAACACAGCATGCATTTTTACGCAGCAAAATCATAGTAGCGTCTACAAGCACCTGGGTGAAGCAATACCTGCCAGACCTTTGTCTACAAGCACATGGGTGCGGAGTACTAATGCCCACCAGACCCTTGCACTGCAAAGCACTGGCAAGTTGATAACAACGCTCATCTACAAATAGCAGGAAGCACTAAACAATCCACGCAATCCATCCATCAATATAGGCAGTGCCAATGTACTGAACCTGGATGCAAAACTGAGTTAGCTTCAATGCTTTCAGGTCTCTCACACATAAAATTCAAGCGTTTTCAAGAGTGCTACAAGCAAATAATCAAGGACCTAACATGGCATACTTTGAGACCCAGATCAGAGTAGTAATTATTATTCTTTTGTCATTGTATTGGTATGTATTAGAACAATAGGTTCATGGCAAGGGCAATTACAGGCAGTATCTTCATTATTTGTTTGTATGTTTTGTATGATTGTTGCATATCTAAAAAGAAAAACAACCTCACATTGCACTCCTTGCATTTGGGCACTGTAAACGTCAAACTTTTTTTTGACATATAAACGAATATTCCTACGTTCCTCCGGTAACTGATGGATTTAAAAAACACTTTTTTGTATTTTATTCTGCAAAGGCCTTTTCGTAGGATAAGCGCAATGTGCACTACAACCTCTATGGGGGCCCTCTGTTAAGCTTGCGTTTAATAGCAGCTGTGCGTGTTCAAGAAGCTGTGCTGACAAGGAGCTGAGCCTTTACACTCACCCTGGTCCTGCAGCGAGGGTCTCCGTCTGGGTCAGTCAGCATTCCCCCATAGACAGCAGGAAGCTGCTCTGGGTCGATGTGTCGCTGCAGCACCTCTTTCCAGTTGGCTACGGAGCAGAAAAAAAACACCCAGGGCGAGCAAACAAACAAACCAGATGTCAACCAAATGGTAGTCTGAGTGAGCTAGATTGTTAACAAACATTAGAGATGAGAGGGTGAGATTAGGAGGCAAAAAAACGAAAAACTCACCCCCGAGGACAATGATCTTGCGCTGCGTATCTTCACTGAGGAAGTGCTTGACAAGATTGTAAGCCACAGGAAATATCTTGGGAGCTAAAGAGTGCAAAGAGTAACATTAGAGGGATATTCTGGAGTCCAACAACCTATAGCCCTGTTTTTTGAGATTGTGTTGTCAGTAGAAAAGAGAATAATCCAAATGGCAAACCAACAGCTAATGTTAACTAATGAGGCAATAGAAACTGGTTGGCAAAAACGGCAAGTTTAATATCGGCTTGGCATCATAGCTTTATCCATTTTTGTCTTTTCCTACCAAGAGGACTTGCGACCTAGCCCAGCACCTCTCTATTGCAGAAGTAATGGTCTTGGTGAGTAGAAGAGCTCAGCACACACATTTCCTATGAAATCTTTTGACAAAAACATGTTTTTCAACTCCAGTTTAGAACTGATGAAACTTTTCAAGTGAAACGTTTTTAAGCTCCAAAAAACGAAGTCCCAATGCCTATAACTGAACACTTTGACATTTTAACATAAACAAACTCAAAGCAAACCACTACTGCTTATGCCAGTTTTATAGAGAAAGGAAATAAAATAATGAGACATTTAAATGTTCCTCTAATTATTGACCTTTAATAACAAACAACCTCTTGAGGCCTTCTGGGTAGTTGTCTTCAAACATGGTGAGGACCTAAGACAGAAAAACAGAGAAGAACAAAAGTTTGATAAGATGTACATTTAAAAAAAGACATTAAAAACTGGTCTAAGAAGAGTTGTTTGAATATGTTTACTTCCAATGTGCCTTTTAGTTACATAACATAAAATAAACAATGAATCTGTAAACATTCTAACATTTTGTAACATCAGAAGTAGGGGATGTCCTAATAACCATAACAACACGTCACAACAAATTACCCCCCAAAAAAAGCCCACCTCTGTGTAAGTGTCAATGGCTGGTTTCCAAAGATGTTTCATTCCCAAACCTTCCAGGTCATAAATCATGGTTATCGACTCAACATTTATACCTAGCTAAAAGGGGAGAAGGAAGACAACATTTATTAAAAAAAAAAAAAATTCTGTAAATATCAGGATTTTTTTATGTGGTTAAGTAAGTAAATATCTTAACAAAGAGACATCCGATAATTCCTTGGGAAACATGCAAATGGTACGAATCTATACTCTACACACAGATATACCTTCTCACTCTGCAGGTCACACTCTTTCTGAAGCATCTCACAGTCTCTGACTTTTGATTTGATGAAGTCCTGCTTGGAGGCGGACAGCATTAGACCCTTGGGGTCCACAGGTCCAATGACATCATACCAGATAGGGCTACCTTCCCGGTCATAGCCACACATACCCCCAGACAAGTGTTTCTCAATCACCTGGCAAAGGACACAACCACGTATAGCATACAAAAATCTCCATTAATGCATGTCCGACCACCCTTAAATACAAGTGCCTTCATATGGGCGAGTTTAGACAGGTACAATGCGTATATACTAATATACTAATAATTGAAAGCCATTAGTTTGCCTAATTATGGATTGAGTTCAGTTGCTTCAAACTGTAAGAACTACTTATGTGGTGAAGTTCAGCAAAGTGAGCAACAATTCCATCTAATTGGTAAAGCTCCTGTTATCTTGTTATGTTCATTATTGTGCATTTGGTGCAATTGTGTAAGTAACCGGAAGCCGGGGGAAATTCCTAATTAGCTAATGCGCTCACACAGAGTTGAAACCTTTTACTTGGGTCACACTCCTAGGCAAAACAACAAACCTTTGTGCAATGTCAGGCTGTCTGATTGTTAGTCGGTATTGACAGGTATGCAATTACGTCTATTGTCAATCTCCTCATCATAAAAATGACTCTGACAAGATCATGTTTAAAGCAAAAGAGCATTTGTGTGGGGAGTATCACATATCTATTTACCTCAGGTGGCCTCCAGTCCGTTGTTATTGTATCGGCTTTAACGTGTTTCCTAAACTCCAGATGCTAAAATAGAAATGCTTCTATTATTCTAATATCAAAATACCACACAAAGGCACAAGCACTCAACAAACCAGTAGGCATCTCTATACAACTGGAATATTTATTTTAGTGGTATGCTATTTTTAGTCATTTGGAGTCCTTATTAAACCAAATAAGATGGCAAAAGCTTAATTACCCACATGACCAATAATTAGTCTGCCAATTACCACACCAATGAGGATAGAATTACATTGGTCAGCAGAATCAGTCTCTGTGACCCCCACCCCCACCCCACCCCCTTCCAAGAGGATACTAACATGCAGCATCACAAGCTGCTTTACAACCCAGAAAAATGTCCCTAGCTTTATTCATTCATACAGTGAAGTTATCCAAAGTGACGTCAAGCTACTGTAGGCTGCATTAATGTAACATAAGAAACCAATGTGGAATAGGGATGTCTCAAGTAGGCACAGAATATTAGCCTAGTCAATAATGCTTTCTGCTCATAATGGTTTCAGGATGCTTAGTGAGGCACATGACTGGTGATATATTGTTTCAATCAGCTCCAGCGTGAGGCTGCACAAATAAATGTGCCTGTTTTGTAATAATAAGTGAGACTGGACAATCAGAAGGTGCTTTCAAGGTTAAAAGAGGAAATGTACAGCAAATCCAAGCATATCCATGCAAAGTCTAAAGCACAGAGAAGAGTAAGTGATGTTGATACCTTTCGCAGCATGGTCTCAGCTTTCTGGACATTGAAATTTCTAGCTGGAAAAATGAAAGTAGCAATAGAATGTTCAGACAGTAAAAGATGGAGAGAGAGAATGCAGTTAAAAGAGGGCAGTTACTGTAAGTAAATGATACAAGCCTTGTTTAAAATGCAATTTATATCTTCTAAATATAGGTTTAGACATAACGATGGGAAGAAGTTGCACTGATGTGGTTAACACTGGCGCAAACATGTCTCATTGATGAAGACCGCAGGAGAGAATGTTAGGCGTTTTGCAGTTGCCTTTGAAGAAATGAGGAGTTACAGATCTAAGTGAAAAAATCCAGTCATATTTCACCTCCCTTATGCTAATATTCAGAGCATCACAGCTTAGACTGCTTAAAACAAAAAGCTGTGACGTGTGGTTTCCATGGAACACTTTCAAGTTCACCTCCAAGCTCTAATAGTAATGGCACCATAAACTGAGGGGACCAGTGTGGCATGCAATTATTTAAATATGATCCTAAAGTAAAACATTACAGCACAGTACAGTAACCTGCAAGAGACTTTGGCTGTGGTGACAGCTAGCATGGCATTAACAGAGAAGAGAGTTAACATAAGAAGACAAAAGTAGATCATGAATGATAAAAATGGACTGAAGACTACTGTAGTTATGGGCAAGCCAGATTGCCTTGTGTGTGGAGAATCACTCGCTGATCTAAGTATATAAAATGCCAGGTTTTGTGAATTGCAAAAACAGATACGGCAAGAAAAATTAATGTATAAGTGTTGCCTACCAGACTGCTTTCACCAAATTGAATGTGGATATTATGACTTATGTTGAAAATAATATGTAAAAAGTTGTTGTTGAATATCATGGTATCGCTAGATACTGTATGCCCTCACATAATAACCAGGCCTAATATTCACTGTTTGTAACTTCAGTATGATCTAATGATGTAAGGGTCTTTAATCGGATACACGCGCTGGATTACATTCCTGTAGTAGTGAATGGACCCTAAGTGACAGACAGAAAGCCTTGACGGTACTGCTGACCTACAACTATGTGGACTTTAAGCATAATGCTATCTAAGTATGATTACAAGATAACTGCCTGTAGACATTACAGTCTTTAAGGAAAGCATCACCGGCCTACAACAGACTTGATGCTAGCAGCATAAGCGTTAGTATTTAACCCACATCCTTGCAGTTTGTGAGTGTAAAACACTACATGCCATAGATACAGTATCTATACTTCATGCATTCATCGCTAGTATTTTAGTCCTCACTACTTAGTGCTTTTTAGGCATCAGTCTCAATGGGCGTTTGAGACAAAGGTCATTTTTTACTGCACTGCACTGCATAAATAAAACTGACTATGCACATCATCATTATGCAAGTTTCATCATGGGTTTTACAGTTCTAAAGTCTTAGGAATGGAATACACAAATCCAAAACAAAAACAAGTCAGTGAGCACAGATGGAAAATAATACAGGTCTGTGCTAAACAGTAAGGGAGCACAATAAGTGCACAGAAGTGTAAAGCACAGGGAACACTGGGCACCATTGTCATTGACGTGACCGATACATTCAGTCGTTTATTTCAGAGTTGTAATCTGATTAATCTGCAGATTAACACTGATTTGGCCCAGCTTGTCTTGACACTACCGCACAAGGCTTGCATTTTTCAAGACTCATTCTACATTTCCCTCAAATGAGGCTCCACAGTGCCCGTCGGCCTGTCAACATCACAGACAGACACTTCAACTGTGAGAGCCTGAAAAGAGGCCAGAGTAACCATATTTTGGCTGATGGTATAAAACTGATGCAATTAAGAATGAAGTCTTTTAGATAAGAAAAAACACATGAGGTGTGACACAAGCCTACCTGAGGCACAGGTTTACTATTTGACTCACTGAATAATTGTTGCCTGATCAGACTGTCTGTAGCCTACTATTGATGTCCTATTTTTGTCTCTCACCTCTGAGCCAGCGTAGCAAAAAGTGATCGCTCTGTGACGGACATTCTGGAAGGATGTCCTGAACCCTCTCACGAAGCTAACGTAGAAAGCGGAGAAGACAAGAGAGAAACCATGTGACAGCCAGGGAAGAAGACATAGGAAGCCATAGAATGTGATGTACAGAGTATTGATAATTCAATATTATTGTCAAATGTAAAATATCTGACAAATGTTTGTCATTAATGGTCCACAAATGTGAAGCAAGTATTACATTCTTGGACATAATACTGCAAGATAAAAACGTAATAATCTCATTTACCTAATTTAAATTAACATAATAAACGAATAGTGCATGCTATGACATATTACAGGCTCGTTTTTTCTTAATGATGTAACGTGACTATGGGTGAGGATCTTCAAACACCTGCCACTGTAATAACATTATCTGCATAATTAAACCATGTTTTACCTGTTCCAAAGCTTCAGTCTGTTTTGGGTTCAAGTTGCCAACATGTCCACTCATGTTGCCAATGAATTTTGACAATAGTTCGTTAGAGACACGGACACTGGGAGCGATGTCCTTCCCTCTTTCTGTGGAGAGGTTCTTATTGGTGACAGCCTTTGGGGCGCTTACGAGATCCTCAACGCATGCTACGTGAAAACAAATATAACGTTTATCTTCATCTCTGTCAGATGAGCCGCGCGAAAAAATAACGCCTTGAACTTGACTATTCAACAAACTTATACGATGGCAAAAGATATCGACCTTTCACGCAGCTTTGCGATTCTACCACTAACACAAAACGACGCTGCCACTTGTTGAGCCTTCAAACATCCTGAGCGGATTGACTATTGCCAGCCCTTGCGCCCCCCTCAACGATGTGTGCGAGTTGCAATTCCATGAGGCATGCAAGTGATTATTACAAGACTTGCCTACACTTGCTGTGTAAGGTGTGGGCTCAATCCAAACATAGGCCTTAATATCTTACAACTGAATTTAATTATTAAAGCGACCAGCACAAAGAAAACACTTTTTTTTTTTTCAAAGCTGGGCAGCATCGTCAGATTATTAACTTTTTTTGGTTCCGGCAGATGGCGACCTCTAGCACACCAGCTCTACCCAGCCTTTTCCTGTGACACCAGGAAGTCATCTTGTTTACATTTTGTACAGCAGTCTCCAGTGGCTAAATCTCCAGCAATAATGCAGGGCATGTAATATTTACCAGTAGGCAGGTCTCCGTTAGGTTCATCATGGGATCCAATGCTTTATCTGCTCAGCTGATTCTGTTTGCGTCTTTGTTTTGGCTGCGAATGACATCCGCTGAGCAGGTAGCCTTGGTGGAAATCTCACTGCAGGGACGCCAGGGCATCAGTAACACTTTACGAGGAGAAGTGATCGAGGGTAGTCTGAGCAACAAGAGCCCGGATGGAAAAGAAAATGAGAATCTGAAAGGAGATCTGCGATTAGTAAGTAGACTGAATTATGCTGTCATGTTGGTGCCCACGTCGGAGGAGGCACTGCGCAGTGTTCTGAAAAAAAAAACCTGTCCATGTTTTCTTCTGTGAATCGAATTGAACCCATAAATCACACGATCCAGTTTTCTACACCAAGTTTGACAATCGATCACATCAGTTGACTGTCTTATAACAAACCAATTTAATGAAATGTTTTAAATAGGCCTTATTACGCATTATTTTCACCAGGTACATGAAGATGAAACCCTACATGCCAGCAACCATGAACACAGAGTAGATAGCAAGGGGAAGAATCCTTGGATAGGTGTTGTTCCTGTCGAGGTGGAAGATGGCAAACGCACAAGTGGTGGTAGTCAAGAGTCCTTTGCAGCTGCTATGGTCAGTAAGGTAGGTTGAATACAACTGGAATTTAAAAAAAATGTGCTTAAAGGAATAGCACCACACAGGCTATTATTCTGTTAACACAGTCAATTGGGAAAAATAAGTTGGAAAAACTAATTGCCATACCCAAGCCTGTGTAGAGTTGTCTACTGTTCAAATGATGGTCGGTTTCTTAACGTTATATGTGTTCAGATAAGATCAGGTAGTACCTGATAATTCCATTTGAAATTAACTGTCCATTTCTATGGGTTGTTTCCTGTGGATGAACACCTTTCTAAAAGAGATAATAAATGACAATTTCCACAGAAAGCCTTTACCCTTGATTAGGACAGGCCAGACGCTACAGGACTGGCAAACCAGGCAATTGCGTCCGGCCTAAGCTGAAGGGCCCCCTAGGTTTAGCTGCTTGTAGCCTACCATTCCAATGACAGATATTGCTCACGATTAAATGTTTACACATTGATACGTAGTTGATGCGCTTTTTTGATGAAGGTGATTAATACAGTGCACTTTATAATTTTAGTTGTTTAGTTGGTGGCTGGGCCTAGACTACTGTGTGTTTGTCACAAATAATTATAATAATGAAAGATGCATTGAGATTATAACAGTGTGGTCCATATGTGTTTAATATGTTTTGATGATTTGTGTGGCGACTGGGCAGGCAGGGGGTGTAGGGCCCCCATCAGCTATTTGCCTGGGGCCTCCTAATTACTTTGAAACGGCCCTGGATTAGGACAAAGCTTAACCTTGGGAAATTGTACTATTATGTCTACCATGTAGAACTACTTGATTGTAATCATTCATCTGTTTGTTTTAAGATGAAGAGAGCACTTGTTTTAGGAGCATCTGCACTTATCATCTTGGCCCTCAATCAAAACACAGTACGCGAGGTAAGCAAATTACTAATTTTTACTCTAAAATTGTGAGGAGAATGATGTGACGTTGGGCACGTACAGATGATGAAATGTTTCTTTCTCTGACAGATGGATCTCTCACAAGTGCTGTCAAAACCAATCATAGTCATCCAGACATCTGAGAATGTCACAAAACTCATTGGAGCACTCCTTAGGTAAAATACCCCCTCCTCCGTTTCTCTTTGCTGATCTAAGCCTTTGAAAGTCTGGACTAAATCTTATGTCTGATCTGTGTATGTACAGGGGTCTGCATGCCACTGCCAGAATCACATACAAGACCTTTTTAAAGGACAACTTGGTGAGGGATTTACCATTCTATGGTTATGATGCCAATACATATGTTGGCAGTCAAACACATTTAATGAAAAATAATGCAAATATTAATAACTAATTGATCCTTGCCCCTCTTTTCCCAAGGGGGCCACCCTGACGTTGTGGTCCAGCTGTGGGCGTTCAAGAGGTGGTCTGTATGGAGAGTGGCAAGGGGTTATCTGTACTGGAGAGACCAACTCTCAGGTCCAGGTGGGCGTGGAGTTGAAACAAGCATGAACCTCTTTAGGTGTTACAATAATGACCTTCCTCTAATATCTGTTATGTTAATAAAATACAGTAGTATTGTAATCATGTTGGGCTACTGTGCTGTATAATGCACAAGTGTTCTCTGTACACTGACATTAATCTTATACATTGCAACCACACACAGCAATTTACACCAGAACCAGCAGGTTAGACTTCTAGGTCATGGAGGACAAATTTATGTCTGCATGTGTATGTCTGGCTGTGTGTGTGTATAGTCACTGAATGTAATTAAAATCAAGTTGAATGGATTTCTTACAGAAATATCTGCAGCAACTGTGGAACACTGTCGTCTTAGTAGCACTGATCCTGTGCACTGGTGTCCTTGTTCAAGCTCGCTGGCAATATCAGGGCAATCAGTTCAGGAGCGACCAGGAGGTACCTGCAGTTGTCCCATTTGTCACAGAAATTCAGTTACCACAAGAAGAATTCTTTAACTCTTTCATTTCTGTCTGTCTCTGTTGCTGTTTATAGATACTTCCAAAACAGGATGTCATTAAGAGGCTTTCTACTCTGAAAACAAGAACTTACATTCAGCCAAAGATATGGGGAGACCCCTCACAACCCAGTGAAACAGAAAACTGTGCTGTTTGTCTAGAACAGTTTAATAACAACCAGGTAAATATTTTATATCTGCATATATTTTTAAAGTGAACAGTAGGAATTCAGGTCGTGTACAAATGCTGCCAGGAATTTGATATATTCAATTCAATTTCAATTAAATTTTATTCATAGAGCGCATTATACAAATGTAATTTCTCATATCGCTTCACAGCAAAAAGCACCAATGAGCAACAGGGGCAAGGAAACACTCCCTTCTATTGTTTCTTCTTGTGGTTTAGGAGGAAACCAGATCCACGGCTCAATAAGCTAGCTAGTTATGAGCTTAGGTTTTTGAACAGTTTTGAGTCATTCGGCAATTCAGTAACAGGCGCATAATGTATAGCTAATGTCTGGAGTTAGGCTACACTGTGAATTATTTTCCTTACCTTCTTTCTGCAGTGTTTGAGAGTGTTGCCCTGCCTGCATGAGTTCCACAGGGACTGTGTGGACCCCTGGTTGCTGCTTCAGCAGACCTGTCCTCTGTGCAAGCGTAGCATACTTGGTGAGTAAAATGATCATCAAATATATCATTAATGAACCTAGGATAACTTAAAGGTTAACTATAATGCTCTTTAAGACTTTTTTTTTTTTTTTTTACTATTTTTTTTAAGATGATCTACATTCTTTAACTGTCTATATATTTAAACATACACAAGCATTCGCATACACACAGACACACACCAGAGTTGCAAATAAAAACTACAATAGAAAATGTCTTCTCTCTATCTGTAGGTAATTTTTGTTAACAGCTGAAATGACGCTTGAAGGACTGGGGCAGAAGGAAGGAGACCCTATCTCAGACGTGTGTTTGTGACCTGGAACAGACTCATGTCATCCTGTGTACTGTACAGAGGTGATCCCTTCGGTGTGAGAAGACCTCCATAAACTGCACAAACTTTGCTCACACCCAGACAGACTGACTGTGGCAATCTGGGGATGAACCACAAAGACAGGAAAGAGTACCAGTATTTCTTTGGCCTTGAGCAGTATACATCTGGCAGTAGTCTAGTGAGTAGAATGTGTTACATGCAAGTTTTAGTACTGTAGTTTTATTTTTAGCTTGTTCTTTGTTGGGTTGGTATGTATGCACCGTTCGCCTTTCAAAGCTAATGATGGATAGATGTGGTCTGCAAATAAGCTTAAACTGAGCATTATATGGATGTTCCATAAATATTTGAGCCAAACTTTGGAACTGTAACAATGTATTATATTTTTTTATTTACTGTAAGTATTTCCATTTTTAATCAACAGCACGGCTAACAGACTTACATTTATACCTCGGGAAGCTGTCAATTCTCTGTTCAGACTTAAACAATCCCCTCACCACCTATATGCTCGGCCAACACAGATCATGTTTGAGATTCTCAGAAAGTGTAGGAAATATTTATACTGTATTTTCTGTCATTTATAGTCTTAGTAAACCCTTAACACTTGAACAGCAGTACTCTTGATCAGCAGTATTCCAAGTACTCCGTCATCCCTTGACCATTCAAATGTAGACCAGGACAACGTTTATTGGGTATTACTGTAGTCTTAGCATTTAAAGGATCCACATGCCAGTCGAGTGTGAGTTTAACACTAAATGAGCTGTTCCACTGAATCAGCCAAGAAGCCGTTTCACACATACCTCGCAAAGCGACTCTGTACTGATGAAACCATTCAGCAATCTTGTGACTTCTCACTTGCTGACTGCAGATTATGTGTGTAGACATTTTACAAACTGACAGGAATAAGTGCTTAAATTATTTATTTTTCACCTTATCTTTTTACTCCTGCTTCAAGAAAAGCAATCATAAAATGTCATCTTACAAAACAAAAGCACGTTGATGAACATTGCTATGCATGATGGCACTCACTTAGACAGGAACTTCCCAGCAGCTGATTTTAGCAGCCAGCTGATATTCTAGAGCTATGAGCTCTGAAAACTTGTCAGGAAGTCTCTGGAGTCTCTAGACAAGGCCTAAGGTTGGAGATGTCAACAATCACAGCATGGCAGAGAATATCTTCACACACCAATCAGGGAGAGTCGGCTTGGACCCATTTTGATTTGTTAACACCTTGATTTTGTTTGCTGTTCACATCAAATGTTGCAAGACTTACTTCTGTGACTTGTCTTGGTGTCAAACTCACTTTTTACTGAGGAAAAAAAAAAGGTTTGCTCTTTGGCTTAGTGGGGGAGAACATAACATATGGATCAGTGTGACAGATCTAACTAAACAAAACCTTTCTGCACATCATTTAATTTTTTTTGTTATTTTTGCTGCATAAAAACACTCCAGGCAGAAATTATGCACGCCACTACTGCTGACAACCGCAGTTAATTAGGTAAACTTAAATTTGGGCCCTTTTGAAGTGAAGTTCTCCCTTGTGCTGGGCATCACCCATCCTTGCGTTGCCATCCCTCCAATATCCCCTGCAGAGAGGAACCTTTGCCATATTATGTGACATACAGTACGTCCAGAAGACCTGATGCTTGTTGGCCTCAGGACGGGATCATGCCCTTATTCCGTTTGCGGTCGGCCATGAAACGGCGGTTGTGGTTGGCTCCTCGGCTCTTGTTGGCCTCTTTCCTCCGCCGGTCCAACACAGTCTCAACGGTCTGGCCCTGGCCTTTGGGTCGGCCCTCCACATTGCTGGGAGGTGGTGGTCTGTACCTGTGCACCAGAGAGAAGCAATATTCATAGCGCCACAGCACTGATCACTTTAAGATACTACTGAATTAGTTTTGTCTAAACATTAAAAAAAAAAAAAGACAATTTCAGAATGGGAATTGAGAATGAGAATTCAATGTTCATAGCATTTTTAAATAAATTACTTTAAGCTTCAGTAGGCAGACATTTTCACAATCTTATACACTAAGGTATAAGGCTATACCTTCACAATCTTATACACTAAGGTATATGGCTTACATAGCAAGGTCGATGGATACATGGTTTTAGTGACTAGACACCTTTATGTTTTACTATTGTATCATCCAGTTACGATTTACTTTGCATTATTGTGAAGTTTTCATAAAGACTGACTAAAATTCTGAAGTCTAAGAAGACCTTTGTGAATCTGCTTGAATTTTCTTAGAATCTTCTGGACAAAAACAGAAAATGATATTATTATAATAAATATACGATTCAATAAAACCCATTGTGACACTCCACGGCTCTTTGCGGTTCAAAAGTTAGGCCTTACCCTTTCCTGTGCTGCATAGCAGCCCTCCGGGCTTCTGCCCTCTCTCTCAGCACAGCCGGGTCCTGGAGGAACAGGTCTCTCTTCACACCCTCATCCTGAAGCAGAGGGCACAGGATGGTGAATAAAATCAATTAGAATACGTGCACAAGGACACTTACAAAACAAGTTCATAGCATAAAAAATACGATGAAATTAGCATTTGTGAAGTTAGCAAAGCTGACTGGTATTTAGGACATGTTTTTATCCAACAATCATAACTATGAAAATACGACCAGTACCTGGTTGTCCTGTTCCTCTTCCTCCTCCTCTTCCTGTTTGCCTTTGTCCTTCTTGTTCATCTGAAGCACCAGTGGGGTGGTAAATGGTCTGTTGTGAACATAGGAGGGTTTAGCTAACTTCTTAATCACAGCAGTTCGGGAACCAAATAATGATTAAGTTTCCTTCAGTGCTGTTGTAATACTCTGCACAACTTTTGGCTGTGTCTCAATGTTACTCAGCAATTAATCAATCTGCACACATATCTTGGCTGGAGAAAATACATATGAATTAAGAGTTGTCGTTGCTTTGTCTTCATTTCATGAAACCGTATCATACACAGTGACCATATCAGAGAGCCCTTATCACTAAGCCCAAATCCTTAAAGGTCTCATTCCATCGAATTTTCATTAATTTTGTGGTGGTCTCTTGTCTAAAATAATGTCATGAAAGTTGGTTTCGACAAAAAATATGCTGTGGTTGTCTTGTTTCAAGCTATTTTAGTTAGGTGAAAACGAGAGCAGGGATAGCTCGAGAGGATTCTTATGAATATTAATGATATGCAAATGTATCGCCTCTGACTAACAACATTGTGACGCTCCCTCTAGTGGGTCTGTCTGCAGGCAGCCTAACGTTTTCTTGAGGGCGGGTTAACTGCATAGCTAATGTTCAAATTGACAGGGGTAGGAGAGCATTTTGAAGTTGAGCATAGAAGTACAACTTGGGCTGACCTATGGTAATGTAAAAACATCAAGTCTTAAACGGTTTATTTTGGAAGGAGACCTTTAAAGAAAGGACATAGCCCAACATCATTTAAAATCCCATCCACAAGTTAAAAACAACATAGTCATGCCGCAGCATGTTGTCCAGGTGACCACACAAACCGATGCCAGTCTAGCTGCTGTGGTCCTGGCTGGTTCTTACCTTCGGTTCAATAGATCATCGTCATCGTCCAGGTCGTTGGCTCCCACCTGGTTGTTGTCATATGTGTCGTCATATTCGTCTTCATAAACATCTAGCAGGAAAGCCGAGCCAGTGGCACCAGGTTCGCTGGGGCCCACCAGCACCTCATCCACCACAGTTTCATAAGCTTGATAGCGGGCCCTCTGCTCAGCTATGTGCTGCTTGTCATCCAACAAGGCGTGCACGCTTTCCCCTTTCCTGAGTGTGCAAAAGTATGTACTCAGTTTTCATACAGAAGATAGTGGAAGGAGAACACATGCCAATTCACTACCACTAGCAAATGCTTTTACAACTCCAAATCAGAAAAAGTTGAGATAAACTAAAATAAGTAAATAAAACAAAATAAAATTAGTGGTGTTAGTAGTATTAAACAAACAAAAAGGAAAACATGACACTACAAGTTGGGCTACTGAAATCATGCCCATCCTGTCACATGTGAGAATGCTCTTTATACATCATCTTGGCCGTTTATGTAAATAATTGTAGTGTCCTTTTTTTGTGACAGTCACAATTTGTTGGACATCCTATTCCATTGTATTTTTGTTGGCTTCATTTTTTTTTTTTTTATCAGACCCATCATTTGATACTTTGTGTTAACAATTAATATACAGTAAATAAATGCAACTTGATTGACACACAGATAGAAAAATAGATAGAAAAATAGATAGCCCATAATCCTGGCTCTGTACATAGGACACAAATGGCGCAAAACTACTGGCTGATGGCAACCTTAAAACATACTACATATGAAATGGCACAACAATCCTTCAAGTAAACAGATGATCAAATTAAATGACACAAGTCACAGACTCACTTTTTGCCTTTCCATATGCGGGACATGTCTACCTGATCCCTGTGGAACACATCAAACTCGTCATCATCAAACACGTTGGACCTACTGCTGAGGACCTCTGGTGGATTCTCCCTCACCGGCCTGTGGTAAATAAATAAATGAAAGGAAACCACTCATCAACAGAATCAATCAACAGAAAAGAGCACTATCAGTATTCACCATGCCAGGCTGTGCCATGTTCTGACTCAAAGACAGCTTTTTGTTTGAGATATCAAATCGCACATTTGTATGGCGCTTCAGTTTCCATTCAAAGTCCTACTAATTTTCTAAAATGCTGAAAACATTTATAACAGAGATTCTGTTTTGTTAGTTAACACTGTTACAAGTAATTTCCATCCCACTAACCTAGGCATTGTCCGGTCTAACTTGTCCAAGGCTGGAGCGAGATGGTCCTCCAGGATATTGTTGATGACCAGCTCAGAGTTGTAGCCATACTCCTCCAGACAGGCCAGGATGAAGCCCTCTCCCAGGTCAGGCAGAAGGTCTCTGATATGGGACAACAGCGACTCCAGCTCACCAGCACTCACAGAGCACACTGCCCCCTGCAGAATAGAAGTTCATTTGCATAGGATATACATTATACACTCCAGTGGATTAACAATATATCACAACAATGACATTAATGACATGAACGTTTATAGGCATCATTATTTTCAAAGACATGCCCCTTGATGCCAAATAAGATATCCATCTAGACAGCCTCTGGATGAGTTTATTTTGTCCTGAGGCTAAACAAACAGATTGGCAGCGCACACAAGAAAGAGACAGGAGAAGGGTCATGCATCCAGGTTTCTACTTGTTTATGTTTTTATGTACTGTAGTGTAGTAAAGTCAGTCAATGCCTGGTTAAAGCCTTGTCCAAGGATTGGATGCTCTGTGACTATGAACCTCTGCTGCTTAAAAAGCTTGATAAGCCAACAAGTGCTATGTAAGAAAGCGTATCTTTAGTTGATAGGATGTGAAAATGGAAATTAAGTGTCTAAATTATTGGGCACCTACGCTTATCTAACAGTAGTGCTAACTAGGGTTGCAAAGGGGTGGAAAATTTCCGGTAAATTTCTGAAAACTTTCCGGAAACTTTCCATGGAAACTTTAGCTTGGGAATTTTAGAAATATTAAAAAATGGAAATTTGTGGAATTTATGTGAATTTATGGGAATTAACTGGAAATTTTGGATGATTTTAAGAAACATAGACCATATGACTCATATACCAACAACATATTTTGTCATAATAAGACATTTTTGCCAAAAAGATACAATTAAAATAAAAATATAGCATTTTTCTGTTAAATAAGAAAAATATGTAGATTGTAAACTGAACAAATGGAAAGGGCTATCAAAACATTTAAATGATGGTGTGGTTATGTAAAACTGTTTAGCAGAACGCAGAAGAAACAGAACATTTTGTGCTATCTAGCACCATGATAAGCTAACTTTTTTAATACAAAGGTGCTAGCTAGCTTACCTTTAACATATCTGCCTTACAGTGAGCTAGCAATCTATATTTTGATTGGGCTAGCTAAAATCTAACATTTTAGAACAAATATCATCTAAGTTATATCATCATAACTTGCTTGACTGTTTGTAGTCCTCAAATGTGTAGCCTCACGTGTCTGTATCAGTGACTGTATGTGGCTCATAAAGGTTGCTTTAGCAGTCCATAATTCTAGAAATCATTGAGCATGTGATGGGAGGATGCACAATGCGTATAGGAGGTGCGGCCTCAATAGCCCTGCATTAAGAAGTGTGTTATGCCCCTGTGATTGAAGAATAGCAAATTATAGGCTACTCTACTTTATGCATATCACATCTCATAGTTTTAGCCAAGACTGCAAAAATATTATTTTCTACCAACTATCTTTATGTCCCTGAACTTTAGTTGAGATAATTTCCAGTTTTTTCCAATTAATTCCCGTTAATTCCCATAAATTCCTGTTAATTCCCATAAATTCCCATTAATTCCCATGGAAAGTTTCCAACTTTGAAAATTCCCGGAATTTTGCAACCCTAGTGCTAACTATATAGCATGTTTCAGTCCCTAGAAATAGTCCATCTGAATGAGTAATAATCATGAATACGATAGACTGTACTGAGACTGCCTACCTTTACTTTCTGAGAAACTTGACAAATTACAGATTACAAACACACCTCTTAGGACCGCAAGCAAATGCATTCTACATATAATAGATGGACTTTACAACAGATATAACATCTTTCCAAACAAATACTACAATACTGTATTGTACATTACACTGTACTGGGCTGAGATGACATGTTTTAACATAAAATACTTCTATATTTATAATGAACATGAATAACTAGTTTATTAAAGGAGTACCCGTCTATTCTGGGCTACCTGTGTTAATTATATTCAGTCTTATGGTCAATTGGCTTTTGTTTTTGCTTGTGTATGTGGTTAGCAGCTTAGCAAACTAGAACAGTATAGAAGCATCATAGAACCATACAGACTGAATTAAATGAAACATACAAATAAAAATCATCCTGTTCTTCAAACTAAATTGTAACGTAATTGATAGCCCCTGCTCTGTGTGTCTGGGATGCTTTAGTTGCATGTTTGGTGCAGCTTGCACGTGACTCACGTTATCTCCCTTCTGAGGAAAGTCCTCCACTGCAGCAGCTCCAGCTGCTAGCCCTGGGAATGCAGTGGCTCTGGCTTCAGCTCGTCTGCCGCCCCAGTCAGTGCCAACCTTAGCCTTTGCCCCAGCTGAAGCCCCTGCAGCGCCACAGGGCATAGGCCGTCTGTCTCTCCTCTTGCCAACGCTGTCCCAGGCACTTTCCACTGCCTGAAGGAGGTACAAAGTCCGGGTCTCATCTCTGAGTGAGCAGTGGGGTTAAAGAGAAAATACCTGAACGCATTCCAATCAAGCTGGGAGGCGCAGTACCTAAAATATCACACATCAATTCCCCCATGGCCAACAACAAGTCTGAGAGGAACTCTGCAATACAAGAGGAACTCTGCTGAACAATTCTGCACAATTTAAAAACTAATCAAAATAGTGGAGTGGGGGTTATTTCCTTGGAAGTCCGCTGAGATCGGAGACTGAGAACTCTGAATACTAAGGATACAGGTGAGGAGACACTTGCTGCAGGAGGCTGATGTCATCTGCTAATGGAAACTGTTCATCATAGTCTGCTAGGAATCTGAGGAATCAGAGCAACACATCTTGATCGATCATGCAATTACAAACCTAAGAATATTAAGCTCTGCAGGGACAAGATGCATGATTACTTGTGTAATGGTCAATACTATATATATATATATACAGTGAAATCTATGTAGTTCTACACAATACTGTGAAATAGAATTTGTCATACTGCACAGTTTTAAGTGTCAATTAAGTTAATATTATGTACACATATAATGTAATATAATGTAACCTGCTGAAAAATACTAATTTGCTCTATTGATTCCAGGGTCCTGTGGTGAATAAGCCTATAGTTACACAGCAAACAGAGGAGGCATCTCTAGGGAATGCCAATAATCACCTTTTCTCCTGAATGAAATTGGTGAAATTCTGCAACAGATCCTCCACATAAGATAGCGTGTTCTCGGTGCTGCCGAGCAAAGCAAACAGCACAAATGCCAGTCAGGTACCCAATCACACAACAGCCGAAACAAATAAGACACGTAACGTCAACAGACAATTACAAGGAAGTGATACATCTTCACTATCTGAAGTTGGGTTTCAACTTGATTTACATAAACTGGAAAATAAACTGAAAATTAGCAGGTGGATTTTGCCTTGTGGGCCTGGAGGGCCATATGAGTATTTGCACAGTGCTTGTGTGTACGCACCCCTCTAAAATGGGCTGCAGGCAGGTGTGCTGAAGAAGCAGATGGGCTATCTCTAGCAGCTTCTTACGGGAATGGCAAAGCCTACGCCACAGGTCTTCCTGAACACTGAGGGGTAAGAAAAATAGAAAAACAACTTGAAATCTCTCCAAACACATGCTCTGTGTATGTCTTTGTGTGTGTGTGTGTGTGCGCGTGTTATACCTCCTGTCCAAATTCCTTTTCCTCACTGATTTCTCTAGGTCAGGAACAACCATCTCATAAAATGATGTTAGTCTAGAAAGAAAAAAAACATATCGGTAACAAGTAAACAAATTTTAATAATTGCACGTGAGCATGCATGAGTATTACACCAAAAAATAACACAGCAAGACCTAACAAACAATTATTTTACAATTTTCTTCAAACTGAAAAATATCTTATGCAGTTTAACTAAGCGGTTTAAATGTACCTAACAAAAGTCAACAAAACTCCCCCTACTAACACCAACAACTCAAATTCATCTTAGCACTGGTTCATATGGATTCTTTTAAGCCGAAAACAGAAACCAATGATGATTATGTTGACCAATAAAACAATTTCATAAGGCTCTTAATGCCTATGGTCTGGCTTTCAGGCAAGACAGCAATAGTTGATCTTGCAGGTAAGGTTTTCACCCAGTGTCCTTGGGAGGAGTCGAGAGAGCTTAAGCGCGCCCCATAAGGATTCATTTATATTCATTACAGCGCCTACAAAGCTGATAAATTGACTTCTTGCATAGCAAGAACATAATGATTACACATATAGCATACAGACACAGATCTGTCAATATAAGCACCCAGCTCCTGTTGTACATGTAAAATACTGTATATACAAAATTTAGTCATGTGGCTTTGTGTGAGAGTGCAGCGCTCTGTCGCAGGGCTATGGCAGATGCCCTATCTCCTGCTGTTCTCAGACCTGCTGAGGAAGCCGTGCGAGTGGAATGTCTGGCAGGCTGCAGGGAAAACATCCAAGAAGGAGTGAAGAGTGCTACATGTGTCACACATGTACAGCATCAGGTCCACAAGGTCCTTGCACACAAAAAGAAAGGGAAAGAAAAAAAACATGTCATCGTTGGATTTTTGTGCATATGCATGTTCTATTCACCCCCCACCCAATTTGCAAATAAATAAAATGAATAAAAAAAATTCATCCTATCCAGCTGTCCAGTGAATCAGCAGAAAATTAGTAGAGATAGTAAAGTTAGTCAAAGTCAGGACAGGGAGGTGGGGGTTAGTCAAGATCAGAGACAACTATCAGCAACTGTTATCATTGGAGAGGTTATTTTAGGCAGTTTCATATCTTATACAGTCATTTTGTAAGTTGTAAAGCAGTGGGTCAAGGTGGGAGATGTTTGCTGTCAAGTTGACCACCAGAACTGTAAGCACTAGGGGAAACCCTGCTGTCCACAAACACAAACACGCAGACACACAGGTTCTCTTGTAGGAAAGACACTCACTTCCTGAGATATAGTCATGGCAGTCATCCGACCATGTGAGCTGAGTTTGAGAGGCTCAGAGGCAGTGGCTCCCTCCGACTGAAGGCCACATTTTTCCAGGACTGTGTCCAGAACCTGTGTGTATAAAGAACCGTGCGATTCAAAGTCTGCTTTCTCTCCTCAAATGCTACAAGAAGCAGTTGAAATGTCTCCTAAATTGATGTAAGGAAGTTATAGTTTGTCAAACATTTGATGATCTGCAGCTTAGAAGGTTTAGGCCCAGTTCCATTTCTATCACTTCCCCTCGTTTTTGGCCCTAGCACTCGGTTTGTGCGTTCACGTCTAAGGGTAGTGTATCCCAATACTTTTAAGACCTAGGGGAAGTGCCGTTCAACCCTTGAAATGGTCCCTTCAAACGAAGTCAGCTAAGGAGCTGACTTCTTTGAAGTGAAGTGAAGTGAGAGATGAATGTCCCAGAACACTTTGCAAACTGAATGAACAAAAAAAAAAAAAAAAGATGGCGTCTGCCTCTGGCAAAGAACTGCACAAATGAAAGTATTTTTTTCCAATAAAGCACACGTTTTCAAAAAAATATATGTTAGGATATCTTAGTTAGATGTATATACATTTGAATTCCATACAGTTTTGTTAAAATATGAATATCGTAATTTTTTCACGATGTACTAATCTACCGAGAGAGCATTGTGATCTAGTAAATTCATTAACGTGAACGTAAAGTAGGATGAAAATGCATGATGGATTTGAACAAGATCATGGTTTATCGAGTCCTGCGTTTACATCCGTGTAGATAAATTGCTACGATAACTAACGTTAAAGCAGCACAGGCGGGAATAATAACATTATGCTTTTTGTGCCTGTTTACTGTACACGTTTGTCCTGTAGTTCATGATTTGCAAGCAACTTGTTTATATACGTTTCAGGGACTGTGGAGCAGACCAAAATCCTGATTAAAGTGTTGTCCCAATATGTAGGGACCTGAATCACTTCTCACTTCATCATCGAAGGGTGCTTCACTTTAGAGGGCACTCGAAACCAAATGCTAGTGTTAAGTGAGGAGAAATGGGATTTGGCCTTAAATTCTACTTCACCTTAATGTAAGTGTAGTGGACTGAGGGCTACTATCATAGTTACAACTTAGTAACCGTCTCTGGTAATAGTAATAGCAACAGGTTTAGACGTGCCGGAGTAGCCCATTAACATAATAAATACCATTGACACCAAGCACTGATAAACTGAGAAGGGATTGTTTGGCATCTTACCTGGATGATGGAGGGAACAGTTTCATTCAGATCACTGTAGTAAGAAGGCTGCTGTGTGAAAATGTTATCTTAAACAGAAAACAAGATGGCAATGATTGAACATTGATTTTTAACATTAATGGATACCAAAGTTTCTTCAAAAACAAGTTAGTGACAAAGATTGTTGTTACCAACCGATCATTTTGTGCAGAAGTTGTGCATTGCCTTTCCCAAAAAGCACACAGAGATCCAGTATCTTAGGAATGTCAAATAGGAAGTTGTTGTAAATGATTTCTCCAAATGCATCCGGGGTGATGAAGTTGTCCTGATTGAAGGCAAAAAAAATGTTTCCCATAGATGTAAGTGGGTTGAGATTATTTTTGCAAACACTACAGTTATACTTTGGGTCTCACATTCACTTGTAATGCTCTCACACAACCAATATAAAACTCCAAGTGACTGTAGGCCGGATTCGGATTCCAAGACAGAGTTACCGTGCAAATGGATCCATCTGTCTGTGTTTGTTGAGGCAGTGTGCCAAGCATCTAAACTTCACTCTCACCTTGGACTCCTTGTGAGTTGCCATTCTGAGGAAGACCATGAAAACAGAGCGGTGGATGCAATTCTGCATGTCATCCACAACAGGAGATGAGAGGGGCAGGGCTGCGTCCAGAGAGCGGGGAGCATACTTCAGATAAGAATCCAGACATTTGTGCACAGACTCATCAAACACTACCTGTGGGATATAAAGAAGTTACTTTATACTTAAAGAAAAAAAGGTGACATTCTGAGACGCACATTGACAACAAAAATATAATGAAGTGAAGATATTTTCTTTACAGTGGTTTGTCTTCAACAACTGGCATAAAAAACAGATTAAATATTGCTGATCAAATATTGCATTTACTTCCATTGACTCTTTACCTGGCACCAGAATTTATCATGAGGCAGTGACAGCAACCATTCCAAATCCTCAGATATAAACTGAGCTTGTTCCAAGAACTCCTCGATAAATGCTGGTAAATTCTCCTTTGGAGGAGGCTTGTATGGGAGAAAACAGCGCTCTTCCTTGCGGTCTGGGTGCTGTTGGAATATGGACCGTTTCAAGAGAGTTTCATTCTTAGCATCACTACTGCTACCACAGGGTGTCATTTAACTCTTTTCTATTATGTATATTTAAGTAGTAGTTTAGTGAAAATAACTACATTGGGTGCAGGGTAGGGTAGAGCTCATAGAGGTTGCCATGTAAACATTGGATAAGGGGAGAAGATAAAACATGTGGGGGCCATGTGTCAATGAAAGACCTTTATCTTATTAATTAAACAAAGCTTGAGTACAAATGGTTGTCTATTTCATAGTTCTTCAGTATGTTCTGACATACATCATCTCAAAAAGAATACTGGTGCTTACAAGTGCTGGGAGAGTGCGTTCTCGTCCCGAAGGTCCTACGATTTCGGTTACATGCTGCTCATCCAACGGCACTTTTGCACACGCCATGAAGTACATTAAGTGAAGTTCTTCTGAGTAGTAAAAAATGTACAGTTTGTATTGATTACAAGTGTTTAATGACGCATGTTGAAGAGTAGCTATTTGTGTTCGTCAACTTGACAGTGAAATATTACATTTTTGAAATGTCGATGTTTATGTTAATGTTAAACAAAAACAGCTATGGGTAACGTTGTAAAGTAAAAGCTGGACACCCAATGGCATTCAATTAGCTGAAATTAGCTAGTAGAGATCTAGACTTCCTAGACACACACCACGATCCATTAACGTTAATAACCTCCTGCCAGGAATGGCAGGGTTTTACCTTTGCATAATCAAACTTACTGGTTGGTAAATCTAGTCGTATACAGTTGATATCTATTGTTAAGGATATCAGTTACAGTGTTGCTAGAAGCTATATTGATAAACAAATAAGAAAGCTCACCACTGTTAAACAAAAAGGTGCGGGTTCAAAAATATCCTACTTATTTAAGGCATTACATCAGCCGTCCTGCGCCGATAACCCACGCAGATAACATCGACTGCCACAGACTGTATCAACTTTCTTTTTTGACGAGTCTACTCACTCACTCTTCTGGTCGTCCACTATGCTAACGTTATGCTATGCTATACAGCTAATGCTAGCCAACGCTGGTTAGTAGTCTAACCTTTCATACTCAAGATTCTGAAGTCAGACAACCAGTAGCTAATATTAATTGTCTCGATTGATGTCAGTAATTCAAAATATTTGAAGTGAGAAATCTTTGAAAATACTAAATAAAGGCAAATCTGTGCAACACGAAAACTTCCCTCTGCCGTCTTCTTCGTTTTGCTGTTTTTCTGATGGCTGATATGCCAACACTGTACCGTCATGCTACCACCCCTAGGATTGGAGTGCAGCAGCGCACCAACTAGCCTGGCTTCCGCGACAAACTAGAAGCTTAGTCTGGCGAACCTACCATAATACCCGCCTTTTAAAGGCGGGCTTAAAGGCGCTCTAAGATGCTGCTTCACGTCACTTCTTGTTGACGTGCGAAGTATTGTCAAACAAAACGGAGGATAGCTCCAGAGAGGGTTCAAGTGTTAAGTTATAGCTCACTCCTCCCCTTCCCTCCCATGCCTCCCGAAAGACTCGTGAACCTTGTTGTTTATTGGCTGGAACACTGTTATGTTTCGTTTTCGTTTGTTATGCTAGGTTTGCCCACTGTGTTTTGTTGCCGTTTGTGGAGCCAGGGCTGTCTACAGAGACTGCGTTTTGTTACAGTGTGTTCAGGGGACAGGCAGCTAGCAGATTGTGAGGAGATGTTTGCTGTATGTAACAACACATGTTTTAGTCCTAAAAAAGTGTCACATCGCTTAGAGCACCTTTAACCTGCATCTATTAGATGCCTCGCTGGCGCTCTGGCAGCTTCGCCAGACTGACTAGTTCTGAAATTCAATGTAGCGTCACAGGAAATACAGGTGGGCTCAGCCTCAGGCTACACCTAACATAAACCGCAAGTCAAATGTAACAAATATGTCATTTACCAATCAAGTTTGTGTACACCTGCTATCTGTCAACAATGGAAACACAATACGCGGTTGTGTAGGCCTATTAGCCTATTGTTTGAAGCTTTGAAGCAATATTTTATAAAATATAAAATATTTTAAAACAGGGAAATAGGCTAGATCTCCATATCATCAGTTCCCTTAAAAAGTGCATTGTTTAACCTAGGTCTAAATATTGGTTTAAAACTGAATTCAAACCGTATATTATCTTTGCAAAAGGTTCCCTCAAAAGGCATGGCTATGACAGAGAGAAACAAATACCAAAATCTAATGATTATATCCAACCCCTCAACCCCAGAGAGAAACAAAGTTATACCAAGTTATTCCAACCCCTCAACCCCAGAGAGAAACAAAGCTATACCAAAACCTAATGATTATATCCAACCCCTCAACCCCCTAACCAGTGGCTAGGATGTCAAATAATTTTCTAAAAAACGAAGTTGTCCTTCTTGCCCCCACAAATCCCTTAATCTTCTTTGATAATAGACAATATAGATAGAGATCGATAGATAGATCAAATAGATAGATAGATGGATACTTTATTGATCCCCAAGGGGAAATTCAAGGTCCCAGCAGCTTAAAAAATCACACACATTAACTACAGTGTACACAGGATGATAAGAAGCAAATCAACAAAACAACATGACTAGATCAACATTACTCAAAAGAACAATAGAATACAAATACTAAGGGTAGAGATGCGCATGAATGTACCGTGGTCCAGTATGAGGTGTGTGTCAAGGTAGTAGTGCAAATGAGTAGTGCAACCGGGCAAGGTTAAAAGTCTAGTGACAAGCAATAAATATGTGCATATGTAAATATGGGCAATAAAAAATATAAGAATTGCAATTTAACAGTTCTAGTATAAATATGGACAATAAGATAAAAATAACAATAGCCTGATAATATAAAAATTACAGCATCAGTGCAAGGATAAGTCATATAAGGGTCCATGCATCAGTCAAGGATGTAGGTCAAGTATCAAGTTACAGTTATTGTTATTGGTCAAGTATGAAGTTACAAGTATAAGGAGGGGTTGTGCATATGGGCTAATGTAGCCAGTAAGGTCCGTAGGCAGTGTCAACAATTTCACAGTGTCATCCACTCCACAGCACTATCATGCAGCAGAAGAGCTTGATCAGCTGGAGACTACGCTCCCTGACATGCACAACAGACAGACTTAGGAAGTCATTTGTACCCAGGGCCATACAACTCTATAATGCTTCACTGAAAGGAAAATGAGAGTTGGACTTCTCTGCATAGTATCTGCACCTGAACACTCTTATCAATTACAAGACATTTTCTACAATACTGTGTATTGTTGACACTGACTAGGGACCCTACTGGCTACATTAGCCCACATGCACAACTCCCCCTCACACTGTAACTTCATACTTGACCTGCATACTTGATTGATGCATGAACATGTATATGACTTATACAGACTTATCCTTGCACTGATGCTGTAATTTTATATTACTAGGCTATTTTTATTTTTATCTTATTGTCCATATACTTATTCTAGAACTGTTTTATTGCTATGCTGATATTTTTTATTGTCCATTTACATATGCACATATTTATTGCTGGTCAATAGACTTTTAACCTTGCACTATTGCACTACTGGTCTCATTTGCACAACTACCTTGACACACTCCCCATACTGTACCTCAGTACATTCATGCACATCTCTACCCACAGTATTTGTATTTTATTGTTATTTTTAGTAACTGTAGTATATGTTGTGTGTGATTTTTAAAGCTGCTGGGACCTTGAATTTCCCCTTGGGGATCAATAAAGTATATATCTATCTATCTACAGGTACAGATGTGTGTGGCTATCAATCACTCCAAGTCTTCCAGGTCACCGAATAGCCTACTGTCAGTGCGAGAAAGAACAGAAAAATGTGATAGACAGAATAGTGAAGCGGCAAGTTAATGGGGCATAGTCTACTTACTTTCAGTTTAAAATTTTTAGGTTCCTTTTCCTACAGAGAGCATTCAGTGAGCTTGAACAACAGGGCTTGATTCAGACTTAAGTACTCCCCACCTAAAGTCATCCACAATCTTGCCCCACCATACCTGGCTAACCTCATCCACATCTCCACACCTGCCCGCTCCCTCCGCTCCTCCTCCTCCCTACACCTCACTGTTCCTCCTGTCCGCCACGTCACTCTGGAGAGCCACTCTGCTCCCAAGCTCTGGAACTCCCTTCCCCTTGATCTCCGCAACATACATTAACTTCCACACTTCAAATCCAAACTCAAACCCATCTGTTTAGAAAGGCCTTTTCACTCTGACCCCTCACCTCCCTCTGACTTTTCTTATTCTCTCTGCCCACTTATTCTTTCTCAATACATCACTCCGTCCACCCTGATCTCACTGACCTCCCAACCATTCACTGTTATTATAGGCCTATGCGTTTTTAACATGTATTTTTTGCACATGTGATGTACGGTGACCTTGAGAGTCTTGAAAGGCGCCAAACAAATAAAAATGTATTATTATTATTATTATCATTATTGTTATTATTAAGTAGGCTGGAACCTGAGTGAACTCCATACTGAGAAACAGTGTAGGGCCTCATGTACTAAGATGTGTGTGGAAATTTCATAGGCCTACTAATTAAAGGCGCTCTAAGCCATGCTGTTTCAGGTCACTTCTTGTTGACGTTCGCAGTATTGTCAAACAAAACGGATGATAGCTCCAGAGAGGGTTCAAGCTTTATAAGTTAGCTTACTCCTCCCCCTCCCTCCCATGCCTCCCGAAAGACTCGTGAACCTTGTCGTTTATTGGCTGGAACACTGTTATGTTTCGTTTTCGTTTGTTATGCTAGGTTTGCCCACTGTGTTATGTTGCCGTTTGTGGAGCCTGGGCTGTCAACAGAGACCGCGTTTTTTTACATTGTGTTCAGGGGACAGGCAGCTAGCAGATTGTGTCACATCGCTTAGAGCACCTTTAAAAACCTGAACAGGCCTCTTCCATACTAGCCTCCGAATCAGTGCCAATTTTCAGTTTACACTTGAACTTCCGAATTTCTCCTGTATGCAGCTAGAAAACTTGCAGCCACTGATCGGAGTTTTTCTTTAGAGATCAGTAGAGATCAGCACATGAACGCTGCATTATTCTAGAACAGGAAGTGACATCAATGGAAGATTTTTGTTTCATCCTGCCCGTAGGCTGTCTTTATTTGAGGTTGTTGTAGAAGGATATAACCAGAACATCAGGACAACACGGGCAGCAAATACAGTTATAAGGTAGGCAGAAATAAGATTTTTGTGGTAGCCCTAGCTTTTGCGTAAACGAATAAGGCTCACACCATTATGAACCAGACCGTATTTGCTGTGTATGTAGGTTAGCATTACACG
Source organism: Limnothrissa miodon (assembly GCA_017657215.1). NCBI lineage: Eukaryota > Metazoa > Chordata > Actinopteri > Clupeiformes > Clupeidae > Limnothrissa > Limnothrissa miodon. Next base: position 407,914 of record JAGFZM010000224.1, read on the forward strand.
GCATGCATGCTAACACTGTTTAACATTTTGACAGGTATTACAAATGTAACGCTATATGAATCTTCAATAAGGTTAAGATTGACTTTAATTAATAGTATTGGTCGATATTGTGTAAATAACGCCCTCGCCGTCTGGTTTGTGAAATGGAAGACCAAAACTGTTAATAGTCGGGTCGGGTCGCCCACAAGTGTTATCCTATAAATAATCTCTCTAGGTACCTTAAAGTTAGTTTTACACTAGTCCTTCAGATTTCTTTCGTCTGACAATCTGATAATAGTGTTTTTCAGTTGTAGGCTATAATACGTTGTGATGTATGTTAACGGTCTGTTTCTATATAACGCCTTTGCTTCTCGTTGTGTAATGACAAGAAACCCGTTAGCTTGATTATTTATGACGTAAAGCACTCAGCCAGTTACTGGAAACGCACCTACTTGCCAGAGGGAAATGGACCTTACCTCACCCTAACCGTTGCTATTTAACGTTACTAGTTCAGTGACATTTTATAACCTAATTTCTGATTCCGGTTATAACAATGGTAGGCTTATTAATTTCGTTTCTTTTTCAAGTTGTAAACAAAATGCTTGCTAAGCAACCAACACAACACAGACAGGAATGTTAAGCGGAGCGACCTAGAATATTTGTTGAGCCGAGAAACACTAAACCATACAGTCAATTATATAACGTAAACAGAGGGAAGTGGCGCTCTTCAGTTAGCCTAGATGTACTCCTTGGTCACTCAGGTAAGATTTTAAGATGTAGCCTAGATGTGTTTTTCACTTGGTTGTTACATGTTATGTGACATAGTCTGACAGGTGTAGAAATGGTTAATTGTACGTGAACGATAGTGAGCAGCAGGACGGACTGGGGAACAATTCTATAGCCTACACTATTATGTAAACTACGACATGGCCAATTCTATCTGCGCCCCCGCCCAAAAGACCCGCTTGCAACTGACTTTGACTGGCTGTTTGTGCTGGCACTACGAATATCATTGTTTCTAATAGTTCAGGTAGCTGAGAACTGATGGCTGACTGCTGATTGAGTGTCTGAACCTTGACTGGCCTGAATTTACTAATTCAAATCCGCAGTTTATTCCTGGGGCAGATCCGACTTTTGTATGACTTAACATTTACTTTTATCAGGGACCCGACCAGATTCTGACCACATGACTTGCTTGAAACTTGAGGGTAATGGATTAAGACTTGTTTGTGACTCGCACATAACTGACTCACTCCCACCTCCTACCTGAATCATAGCCTACAGGTTGTGTTTCTTCTAAATTATGGTACAACAGAAATGTAACAGTTTTTCCACTGGTTTCAGGTTTCAGCTATATTAGAGCTCCAAATACTGGATATAGACTATCCTTCAGGTATAGTTTACCGTGAATGAAAAGAAGGATTTTGTTGCGTGACATGGCTTTTTGTTAGCATGCTTGCTAAACTTTCCAAAAGGGCTGTTTTGTTTGTTTTGTTTGTTTTTAAGTAGGAAGGTAAAGTTCAAGCCTCTGATCTTGAAATTGCACTTTCTACAGTCCAGTACAAATGGTGACATTTGAAAACATTCATTCTAGTTTTCTAGACAGACTTAAATAAGATGATTAATATTGCAGTTCACATATTAGCACCATTTTGCAAATTTTTTTCCAGTATTTTAGTCAAAATTGTCCACCAATGACACTTTTTTGGCTGTGGATTGGCTATGCTTTTTGGGAATTACATCTAAATTACTAAATAGAAGTTTGCACGATGAGCATATAACTTGCATTAGTTCATTCAGTAGTATTTTTTCCAACTCTGTACCGGTAACAAAATAGAAACTAAGAACAGCAAGAACAGAAATGGTACAGTAAGTATAGAGTAATACAGAAGCCGTATTCCGTTTGAGAAGGTAGCTGTGCATTTGGTTAATTGGCCGGAACCATATTCCAAATTTAGCCTTGTTTCTTGAAATACTATAGAGGACAACATGAAGAATAAGATTACTCTCAAATCAGCAAACCACTACAACTGTACAATGAAAGTGATCTTCCACAGAATACAGTGAACAGAATACCATGCAGCAACTCTCTTAAGACACCAAAACGCAATTGGGTAGAGTCATTGTTATTGCTGAGCGGATCTGCTGCATCAAAAACACATCTGGCACAAATGTTATTTATGCCATGTTCTTGTGTTCTATAGGCTGTTGGCTGTTTTTTTGGGAAGACTGTTGAGAATTATAGCATTATTAGCATAATAGGCTGTGGTAGGCTAATGTCCTCTTACTTTCAGGCCTACATGTTTTGTGGCTTTCTGTGTTATCAATATTGACTCTTCGTCTTTTATCCCCAGAAAATGAAGCCTGTCACACTGCTGGTCCTTTCCCTGGCCCTGCTGGTCAGTGTTTCAGCCAGGAGGGGTGGTAGCGGGGGTTTCAAGAGTGGCGGATTTAGCTGGGGCCGCAAGACCTCCTCCACTGGCTCCCGCACTAGTAGCAGCAGTGGGTCATCGTCGTCATCGTCATCATCATCTGCGCGGCGACCAGTCCAAACACAGCCAGGAACTTACCCACGGCAGCCACAGAACCCTCCACCATATCCGGGAGCTGGAGCCCCACCTCCTTACCCTGGTGCTGGGGCTCCACCCCGTTATCCAGGAGCAGGTGCCCCACCCCCCTATCCAGGAGCTGGTCCCCCTCCCCCTTATCCTGGAGCTGGTGCTCCACCACCCTATCCAGGACGGGGTTCATACCCAAACCAGGGATCCTACCCAGGTGGCGTGTATCCAGGCAGGGCTAACCCATACCCTCCTCAGGGTGGAATCCCTGGCCAGGGCGTTTATCCAGGAGTTGGCAGTTATCCTGGCAGGGCCAATCCATACCCAGTTGGGGGATCCTACCCAGGGTATCCAGTGAGGGGGGGCAGTGTTGGATCGTACCCTGGTGGAACTGGAGTGGGAGCTGGGGGTGGGAGCTATCCCCAGGGCAACCCGTATCCTTACTGGAACCCTAACAACAAAATTATGAGTCCAGGCTATGGGGGCAGCTACGGTTATGGGTCCAGAGGCTACGGCGGCTATGGTGGGTATGGTCAGGGTGGCTCCCCATTTGCCCACTCTGTTCAGAGCATGGGCTACAATCCCTCTGTTCAGTCCAGGGGCTTTGGCAGGCAGGCAATGTTGGCAGCTGGCGCTGGGGCTGTTGCTGGCATGGCTTTGGGCTATGGCCTTGGCAGTTTCCCACGCCCTCACTTCCACTTCCACAGTCCACAGGAGGAGTACTACTACAACCATTACATGTACCGTCGCTATGGCTCCAGCTACTCGGGCAGGCCCCAAGAAGAGGGTGGAGGTGCTCGTGGTGGATCTGGCTCGGCTGGTACTGGCAGCAATGGGCAAGGAGGTACCGGCGACAATCCCCCTCCAGTTCTGCTGAAACCCCCACCACAGGGTTATGATACATTCATGGACAGCTGCATGAAAAGGAATGACCTGCTGCGCAGCAAGAGGGAGCTGCAGGAACAAAGCAGAGGGGAACCCCAGGGGGAGGAGCCAGTGGCTCAGGCACAAAAAGCCCCAGGGGCAAGCACCACACCACCTGCTAACCTAGAGCCTAGTGGCACCATGGGCACAGGAGCTGCACCCCAATCCCAGAACAACACAGATGGGTCTCTGGTGACCCCGTCCGACAATGTCACTGTTGCTAAGGAAGAGAATAGACAGGAAGCAGCAGAGGTGCCAGCGGAGGAAGAGAAGAAGGCGGAGGAGGAAGTGGTCAGCATCATGGAGATCGGATACCCGGCACTGATCGAGCAGCTGAAGGCTCGGAAGTGCATCGAGCTGTACATGGTATACACAGAGCACGTTGCACAGCAGCAACAGCAAGAGCAGCAGCAACAGCAGGTGGGCGAGCGGAGCAATGGCAACTCCAATGATGACTACAAAGCCAGAGGTGGCGGGGAGAAACTGGGGGCCCTCAACCAGGGCAGCATGCTTTTGCTGACCAGCACCGTCTCGCTGGTGCTCAGCCTGTTGGTCCTGCACTGAGCGCATGGAGAGTGCTGTTCTTTTGTTCTTGATATGAAAATCTACACTGATCAACTGTCAAGGTCAGGCGGGTGGAAAATTTCACAAATTAATTGATTTGGTTGTTGGTATTATAATGACACTACAAATTCATTTGCACTTGCAGAAACTTGACATTTGAACTAATTTATTTAAGAAATTATTAATAATACATTGGCAGTTTAGAAGAAATATTATCAGCCATGTAAAAAGTGACAAAAAAGTTATCTAAAGATACATTTCTAATTATTTTTTAAGATGGAAGCATTTGGTGCAACTAAGGACAGCCATTGGCATTAATTGGGAGCCTATAAAATACTGTACTGTTACAAAATGAGGGAGAATGTATGGGACATCTTTGTATACCGGTAATTGTCCCTGTGGAAACATTTTCTGTTACAGTTTGACTAACTTTTTCCTAAACTGTAACTCTACTGTAAAATTGCACAGGACTAAGATCACATTTCTGTGATGCCAGACGATTAAAATGATTGAGCATGATTAAGCTGTCCCACTTCTAAATCTAAATTTAGCATGTTGACACTAAAAATAATCTACTGTAACTAGGACTATCTACTGGACTATCAACTCTAACAAAAGCTTAATTTTTTTTTGTAACAGAAGCTTGGAGCACTAAACATGAATGAATATAACAAATAGTGATATAAAATGAATGTAACAAATAGTGTCTGTACAAGGCATTTTTATGTTGGGGAAAATGCTAATATGGATGACATTGTTCTTAGGTCACTCTGTGAGTGCAGAAACGTCACTTGTCAAAAACATGTTTAAAGTTTTGTCTATATGTTGATGTCCTTGTGACGTGTTCATTCTCTCCTGTAATCGGCTACCTTTTGCTAAAATTACTAACATTCTGGTTGTGAGTTTGTAGTGTTTAATTTAATAAAACATAATCCCACTATTTATAGTTCTAGTGTTAGTGTGATCACTGTAGTGATGTGTTGAGGACACAAGCAAGTGCTCATTGCTCACTGTCAGGTACCTGTTGTATCATCCAAAATGAAGGGACCGTAATGTATAGAAGTTCCCTTACCAGAAATTCATATTGCCTGGGTGTTTGTAATTTTGTAATACCATTGGATAATGCCTTGTGTCCTTTCTCTACATTCACTTTTAATAGTTTCTAATACATTACATTAGGGTAAAGATGTGAGGCTCCTGATATGCACTTTAAGGACATGGCTCTCATAGGGAGAGTCTTATGGATAGTGTCAGTGTGGTCTTTAGGCTAAGCCTACTCTTTTTACTGGTTGGATTCAAGAGTCAGGAGGTCCTGTAGTAGGCAAACTTATCACATTTTCAAGCCGTACTTATGAAATGAAATTATTTCGAATATTATATGTGTATTTTTTAAGGAGATTTAGAATGGATGAATATGGTATTGTAACTTGTTCTCTGATGTTAAAATAGAATAACATTCAACTTTTAAAGTAAAAATGGGGTTAGTGGCATTTTTTTTTAAAGAGGCACGCTTTTTGTTAACCACAAGTGAACTACAATTGCTTTGTGCTGTTTGACATCACATGTAGGTTTTGTACCCATTAGCCCCTGTTTTAGTGGCTAGGCCTTTTCCAAGTTCAAGATTTTCAAATAGAGCGCACAGCCACACCTCAAGTTCATGACAGCTGTTTGGCAATGCACAACATGTCTTTATAAAAGCCAAGGTTTTCCAAAACTTTTTTCCATTCTATATCTCCTTAAAAAATGTGTTTTTTAAACACTCCCCCAACCTTTCTCCTGGTCATTCATGCATACTGGTTTTCTAACAGTGATATTTTATATCTGCTGGACGAATTATTCTATATCCACTCAAGTGTGCTGTAGACTTGCTGGTGTTCATATAGTGTGCTGTGCACAATGAGACTTTGACAATTAAACGCAATTTGTTACTGTATGTAAGCCATATGTAACTCTGTGGTTGTGAGGTAAACATGAACCTGGGAATGTTTTTTTTCACATTGTACTGTTATGGCTGAAGCCAGTTGGCAGTACTGTAGCAAACTACCAACACTGTTGATATATTTCTGCAAGTCTCTTGAACGGCAGACATTTTTATAGCTCTTGTCTAGATCTTGGAATCTGAGCTGAATTTAGTTCTCAACAATGCTGCTGTCTCTCGCTCTCTGATTTGTAATTTGTGAGCATTTAGGGGTGGGAATTGACACAATTTGATGGAGGCAAATATGTCAAGTGATTTGACGCATTTCATTATTAATTCCCACTCCTAAATGCATATTTTTCAACCAACAGCAACGCAGGTGGCCTTTCTTAACTCAATAATTGAAGATAGAAGTTGTTAATGCACGTGAATCAGTGCATGGTAATGTGAAGTCTGCTTTGTGACTGAATGTTTTAGCTTTCACCTCATACAGTAGTTTCAGAGCTGCTTAATAAAATACTCTCTAACAAGTAGCCATCACTTTGTTAATCTATAGAGTTTAACAGACACTCCATGATTGAACAACTACTAATTTGAAGCACAAGGTTGCTTTGTGTTTATATTTGTCAATATACTTTAGGTGCCCCTGCATTATCAAGCCATTTCCCAGAGCAATGTGTAGTGTTGGCAGTGATGGCATTGTTTTTGACTGTTCTGAGAGACTGTTCTGAAAATAAAGTCACTTAAAATGTTAAACTTGAGAGCATTTTTTTTATTTCTTATCATCACTTATGAATGAGCTCACAGCAAAGAAAGTCTTCTTGTGTTTGTGAGCGAGAGCACCAGGTGTGGATCCACTAATCCATTTGCATGAGTTTGTCTCTTGGTCCTTCTGCCATCTGGTAGAGGGTTAAAAATATTTAAACTGGTACCAGTAGATTATTTGCCTATAAGCATTTCAAATACTAAACTGCTTTTCACACTATGATTCTTCATTTTTATTTTACCTCTAACTTTTTATTACAAGGAAATAAAAGCAATTGCGTTTTTTCGATTCCAGGGGTCTTAAAATCAGTCAGTGTCCACGCCAGGAAGTAATGCTGAGTAGATTTTTATTGGCATCTTAATTTACAAATGCACAGCCGAGTTTCACCAATCAGTTTCAGTGACGTCTATTTAATAAAATATGAAATGTTAATGTTCAACTCGGGTGTGATACCACAACTTGGCCACAAGATGGGAGTATCCTCTGCCCTTGTGTTAGTCATGACCTTGGTCTCTCAGCCCCATCTTAGTAATTTATTTGGGTCTCCCAGCTACGACAGACCACATACAAAGTAAACAATATTTGAAAAATATAATATGTTTGCCGTTTTTTTTATTAGTTTCTTTTTTTTGTTTGTTTGTTTTTTAATTTTGGTATTTTGGTAAGTTGATTCCATACTCTCCGGCCTCCAGTTTCCATTGCGGGAAAGCGTCTGTTGAGTTATGGGCTTTTGCATTCATCTCACCGTACTATGGAGTCTATCACAACATGAGGAAATTTTTTAATAATTTTTAAAAACTGAACTAAACAAACTCGAGCAACACATTCCCACTACAATAGCTGTGCCAGCAGCAGTCATAAGTAGCCTCCTTCGTGAGTATCCAGAATCTTACCCTGTGTAGTCCACACCAGCTGTGTTCTGGTCGTTTAATGTATTGAGGTTTATTTAAATCCTGAAAAAGCAACAATTCTGAAAAAGCAAATCTGCAAATAATTTTGAGCATTATGAGGGATATGCTAACTCAATCCAAATTAGTATATGATTGCTTGTAGTGTGGTATGCCAGTGTAGTGGGTGAGTAAATAAGTCATTTGGAGAATGAGGTGTAGTAGATCTGATTCCTGCAGACGAGAGGTGGAGAGCAACACATGGAGCTGTCGCTGAGGCAGATGTTGCGAAGGGCCCGCCGTGGACTGGTGGACTCCTGGGGGGGCCTCAGTAGACCCGCCGGTAGACCCGCCGAGCGCCGCAGTGTCCCTCTGAACAGCTTCCTTTGGAGGTCCTCCAGATTTTCAAAGTACAGTTCACTTGTGCCTCCTATGGGACCGCACAGTTTGTGTCACTGAGGTGTCACATGTGTCGCAACATTTTTATGAACACATAGATTACCTGCAGAAGTTTTAGGGTCATTTGGATTTCCTTGTTTTTCAAGGAGACACTCAATAATTCTTTTTGTCAATACAAAACATAGAAAATGAACGATATGGCCATAATGGTCACCTGGTAAAAAAATGTTTCTAGAAATATTTAGGTACGTGTAAACAAGAAAGCTGACTCAATGCTGGTATGATCATAGTAGTTTAGCCATGTTATGTTATGTTGAAAATGTGTAAATTGATCTTGTGAGTCATGTGAATTGAAGTTAGACTTTGAGAGATGTGCCTCACTGTTTGCATGTGGCTCATTCGGCACTAGCCGCAGTGAGCTGGGCTTCGTCTTGGATTGCGACTGCTCCCCTAATATCTGTGATGAGAGTACCCCTTTTTGAAATAGGTCCCTAATGGCAGCGGCTGGTTCTGTACATGGAACGCCTGGCCGCCCTGCTGCAATATAAGGTAAGAAGAACAACTCTGTGAAAGCCTTAGAAAACCCCTCTGTGCCGTTTGCCGGGTCAGGGGTGGGGCCCATCCTGAAGCCTCTGCTGGAGCTGCCAGGGGTGGTTGGTAGATGGTGTTGCATAGCCTGATGGACTGCTAGCCTCTGGAGGCTGTCTGGCAACGAGGGGCAAAGATCCCCTCTTCCCTTCTCTCGAGGTGGATCAGCTGCTTTAGAGGTCGAGGGTGGATGGGCTGTGCGCCGTGAGAGGCTCTCCAGGAAGAGCTGGCCTTGGAGGTTTCTCTTCTGCTCCAGGTGTGGCAGTAGGTCACAAATCTAAATTTCAGTTGGAGACAGCCAACATCACAGGTCTAATCCAAGGTCCATTTACTAATAATACTAAGCAGGAACTGGGTTCAAATGAAAAATGTTTTTGTTTGTTTGGCTTATACCTACCTAGGGTCTGCATTGGAAGGCGTGGATATAGCTGTTCCACCAAATTAGAATATGTAAGGTACAATGTAGCCTATAGTACGCTGGTCTTAATTGGAAAATATTTGGCAATACTATAAACAGGAGCAACGCGTTGAATATAGTACTCTACTTATGGAATAATATGCAGATGTGAATCTGAAGCAAAAACCTGTTGCCATATTGACATCAGTCATTATTCTTTCACAGTGGTGATACAAATAACTGGCCTGTGAATGTTTGGAAGGCCCATTTAAACTGACTGGAACTTCTCACAGCATTCTGGAGAGCTGCATACTGACTAGCCTAGACACTCATAGCCTAAATGTTATTAAAATTGTTTTATGCCATAGCCACGACAACCGTAAATATAGAGATCTTACTGGAGCCTGTTGAGATTGCTTGGCAACAGGCATTATATTCAATTTGTTCCCTCTGGCTGGATGCACCAGGATTCTTTGTGATAAAAAAATGACAAGGGTATCCTATGTTCCTGCTTGTTTTGAAACCACTCTCAGCACATGGACCCACAGTATTCACATCATTCCATGCAGTCTGAAGAGGCTGAGACGGCTTGCAGAGGCAGTTCAAAAGACAACTGCTGACTAAAATTAACGCCGTGGAAGAGAGGCGGTAGTGTGCACATCCCCCGGTGAGGTGCAGGGCAAAAAGGGTAGACAGTACTAAAAGAAGAAGGAATACCCGCACACTTCTGAAACTCCCATACTTTTATTAGTGCTGCTGCAAAGTTTCGACCCTACTGTGTTTTCATCAGGCAAATGAGGCAGCAGCACCATTAAAAGTATGGGAGTTTCAGAAGTGTACGGGCATTCCTTCTTTTAAAAATTAACAGCGCTCATAAACGCATCCACTACATAGAACCACTAAACAGGGATTGTTATTCTCAATGTTACTGAAAAGTAGTTTCACCACAATATATTGGGTGCTGTTACACTTTAAAACCATTTGCTAAGTTCAAAATACACATAAACATGAGTTTGGTTTTGTACCTTAAGACCATGAAAGTCTTCTCTGACTCTGCATGCCATCTTCTGCTCATTTTCCATGATGCACCTCATTACGCTTAAACATGCATTGTCATGTCCGGAGTAAAGAATTTGGATATGTGTATGGTGGTAGGCAATGTTTATGATCACTCAAGCAGAACTATGCCTTGTGATAAGCAATCCTTGAATATACTTCTGTGATGTCATAGTTGTTGTTTGCTTTGGAGATGCAATGTAGTGCAGGTAAAGTTCTGTGTCTGTGCCAATGGAGATAGGAATCCTATGTACTGTCTTACAATCCCATGTCCCATCCTCTCCTCACCATAAACAATATATTATAATATTATATAATATTATATTATATAATAAAATATTATATATTATAGACTATAGTTTTCTATGGCAGATGTAATCAGACCACTATCGGTCATATAGCCAGGGCACATGCAAAAAATATTGTCCCTGCACCCAGGAGAGAAATATAATAACACATCAACAGTAGTCCCAAACATCCCACCCAAACCATAATGAAAAGGTCTGACAGTGGTGGTGGCTTATCTCCAAAATGTACAATGCAAGATACAAAACATCTTCTAAGTAAGTAGTAGAATACAACAAGGGATAAGAACCAAAATGTTAAAGTAGTGAAATTACCCTGAACATAGCCTTTGGTTTGAAAAGTTCACCATGACCTGTTCCAATGTGTGAAAAAATATTTTCACATACAAACAGTTAGAATTTAAATACATGTCTGCCTGGAAGTATCTGTTTAATAGATTACTTGCTGTTAGGTAATTTGTGGGAAAAAAGTTTTTGTTGGTAGATTTCTTGGTAAAATTGTGGTAAATTAGTTTTTTCAATATGGAAACCTAGTTAAAAAAAAAAAAAAAAAAAAAGATTTTTAGCAACCTAATCCAACATGAACAATATACTCCAATCATTGGTACTTAATGGAAAGCTTGGCACTTTCCAAATTTATTTTGTGCGTTTCGAGTTTAAGGGCATTTTACATTCTTTCTCTGTACATGTATCCATATTTGTTCAACCACATGACTTACAATGTGCAAACAATTTAAAATATATATTCAAAAAAAATAAATAAAAAAAATACATAAGCACATGACCTCCTGTGCTGCTCCAGTCTGACAACTTAAAGGACCGCTCTAAAACGAGGACTTAAACCAGCAGATTTTCTTTGACTTAAAAAGTGATGTATCTATACAACAGAATATTACGTATCTGTACAACTGGCACATTACGATACACGTCATGATCTTGTGGAATAACTAGACTCAGGGTCACCCCAAACCAAAACAGTATTAACCTGTCTATTTTCCCAGAAGTGGGCAAGAGAACTTACCAGAATGGCAAGGCTGCTGCTCTCTTTCTAACAAACCAAAACTCATGACACCACTTCTGTACTGTTGACATCTCAAGAGCATGTACAAACTCAAGCTGCTTAGCAACATCCTCAAACTTCCACTGGGCTATTAGGACGGGGTTAACGAGTGGGTTTAAAACCAGGTGTGATAACTGGAAGAGCACATCCTGAGCAATAATAGATGTTGCACACAGCCCAACTAACCTGCACTGCATTTTAACACTGGGCTTGTCAGAAACTAGCCTTCGCCTCTCTTAATACGGTACAGGGCTCTCTTAATCTCCCTACTTCTCTCGGGTGCTGACTAGATGCAGATCACAGAATATTAGATTTCTATGCAAGTCTGACAAAGGTGTGTGTGTGTGTGTGTGTGTGTGTATGTATGTATGTGTAGTAGGATGCAGCACAGGGGTCAGAGGTTCTTCAGTCACAACAATGAACCGAGTACTCGTCTGTTCTTCAAGACTGTCCATCCACCAAATTCTTTAATTCCTCAATCTGAAGCAGGCCAGAGTGTGTGTTTCTACAGGCAACAAGGGGAGAGGGGAGAGGGATGGCTAAGGGTGGGCTGGTGAGTGACTTGTGACCCATCTCAGATGTTGAAACTCTCTCCACAGCCACAAGTGCCCTTGATGTTGGGATTGTTGAACACAAATTCACTAGAAAGCTTTGTTTCTACAAAGTCCATTTCTGTCCCCAGAAGTGTGAGCTGGGCCTTCTTCTCAATAAACACACACACACCTGCAAAGGGGGAGAATTAAACCATTCAAATACAACAAACAAAGGCTACAAAACAGCAACAATTATCTAACATTATCACCACAACTCCTACCATCATAAAGGATGAAGAATTTTACATATACTATTCCCTGACTTGCAATAAAACGTTTAAATCTGCTCTTCCCGAGCTCCATACTAATTGCTGAGGATTCCACTCACCATCCTGAATCACTTCCTCATCTGACTTGTCTTTATCTTTGGTGTAGTCAAGTGTGTAGGTCAGGCCATTACAGCCTCGTGTCCTCACACCTACTTTAAGTCCAATCTACACACATAATCAGATTACAAACATGAAATACAGCAAAAAAATGAGAATTACATTCATTATGTTTCTATTTAGCAGATACAAATGGATGTGGTATATTTGAATCCAACAGCAGTACAGTAATTAGGGTTGGGCAATGTCCCATTTTCTGGATTCTGACGATGTGTAGAGTAAAACATTCCCGGGGAAAAAGCAACATGCAACAAAATGACACATTTTAAGAAAATGCCATGGAAATTACTCAGATCAAGTATTAAGTATCAAATACTAAAAGCCATAGGTCAAACAAAGCCTATAACAGGAATTACTGTATTAATGCACGTGCCTGATAGGGTGTGCGCATGGCATTTCAATGCTGGCTCCTTGTCATGATTTAAATCATCAAGTGGATCAAATGGAATCAATGGCATCACCAAAACATTAGTATTACTTCTTAAAGCAGCACCAAGGAGTTTTGAAAATCGCATCCCCTACAGATAGTAATGAAGCTTGCCATAAGGCAAGTCAATTGATCGCTACCCGATTGGGATAACTTGTTTAGTGCCATTAATGCCGATGGAGGGCCGCAGCACAAATGCAGCAAGTATCGTTCACCTTGTTACGAGTTGATGGACCACCAAAACTATTAAAAATTATTTTAAGGTTTTAAGAAGTCTTTAGTGCTGCTTTAATATTCCCAATTGGTGCTCTGAATGCCAGATCTAGATATATCCAAGTCTTAACTTAGTGTTAAATGTATACTCACATATTCTGGTTTATCCAGCAGAAGTGTTCTAATCTTGTTCACAGCAGCAGGAGTCTGAAAGTTTAGAAAAATGCATCATATATATATCTATAGATATTATATATCAAACAACATGAAAATAAAACACATTCAGGTTAAGACGTTACAGATAATCCTGCAAATTTCCTGGATAAGATTGGTATAAAACATTGACAAAATAAAACATTATTTGTAACACTATAAAACATTATTTGTAAAAAAAAAAAAAATTTTAATTATGTTAATCCAGCAAACGATTGGCTTGACACCAACTTCCTGTTTCTCTACACAGAGCAGACGGAAATGTGCTGTTTGTTTACACTAGAAAAGAAACATGAAAAGTCCTGTTTATCTTCCCACCCCCCTGAGGCCGTCTTAAACACCATTTTCAGTATCCAAATGATTAAACACTTGATAAGGCCAATGTTTAAACGTAAATATGTTGGCATTCTGTGTGAGGTATACCGTATTTCTGGTCTTCCAATACGTTTACAATGAGGTAAGGAAGGCAATGGCCAAACGGAAGCACAGACACTTCTAGCTAATCCTCTGTACCCATATGCTTACTTGTGTGGCCTAATGCCTGGTTACATCACGTCTCACGTTAATACTTCGACGAGTGAGTTTCACTGAAGTAAAACTATTGCGATTAACACTTGCTGGTCCTACCCAGATTATATAGACTGATTTTACAGACACAACATACAATATTAAAAACCATAACATTAACATTCATGGTCACCGTGCTGACCGATAACCTTCGTGACTAACGTTAGAGCTAGTAGCTTTGAGTGCTTTGACAGAGGAAATTCAGTTAAGAAGACCCATAAAGATTGTGATCATTCGGACACCTACATTTCCAATCGAAAGTTAACAAAACGTTGGTTAACAAAAAGGCAATATATAGAAACACCACTATAACACTACATTTTACTTTGTTGACTGAGGCTGTTATGCAAAACGCGAAGAATATGCAGTATATAATAGGCTAGCTAGAAAACATCATTATGTTAACTTAGCCAGTCTTATGTCAGCTCGCTTACGTTAACGTTAGCTTGCTAGCGCTTCCCACAAACGTGACCCCTTCGTACACAAATAACTTTTCGATTAAATGCTGAAACGTATTCACACACTCACCAAGGTTAATGCAGCCCTTGTGGGCAATATTTTCCTTCTGCTGACCGCTCTGACCGTGGCTCGAACCATAGACGCTGACATTTTCAATTTGTTATGTTTCTCTAGAACTCTCTAGACATAAACATCCAAGCATCGAAGCCGATGGCAAAATGAAGAACATTGCGCATGTGCAACTACAACACAGCCCAGTGACTGGCTGTCAAATACGATTGGCTTCCTTCGCTACTGACAGGATTGTAAACCAATAGAAAATAATTTCCAAACAAAACACTGTGACGTAAGAACAGTTGTGCAACAAAAATGCTGAGTAAATAAGCGTGAGGTCACCTTAACTCTTAAAAATTAAATAGGCTATGCCGACAGTTCTTCTCATAATTTAGTTGTCCAAAGTAGTCTGTATTATTGCTGCATGTTAATAAATTGAGTCGCCCAGAGCCATAGACACTAAAAGAAGTAGTGGATTCAGCAACATGCACGAAAGGTTATCGTGATACGATAGGTGGCGCCAACTGTGTGTGTCAAGCATGTGATTGTATCTCCTAGAAAAAGAGTTATGTGGATGTACCAGAACCCGTTTACGGTATAGGCACTCTAGTTTACGGCTAATAAAAATTCTCTGGATATACCAAAATGTAGTGAACTAGCCTACCAGTTACATCACATTACAGCTTAACTAAAAGCGACCTAAATGTGGCCAGATAAATTAGAAAAAAGACTCTCTGTCAGCATTCAACTAGTAATTGTACTTTTACTTAAGCTAGCTAAAATGTTCTGAAAGTATAAGTACTTTTGCTCAAGTTTGGGAATATGAATGCTGTTCTTGTATAATAAAGGCTTCTGTTTGTACCACTGTCTTTATCGCATTTTCCTTATTCCTTTTTGTGGGTGAAAGATCTGGACTGCAGTCTGGTCATTTCAGTACCCGGATCCTTCTCCTACGCCTACTTGATGCAGTAGGCCTAGCCTAGGTCTGTGTGGTCTGGCATTGTCATGTTGGAAAATGCAAGGTCTTCCCTGAAAGAGACAATGTTTGGAAGGGAGCATAATGTTGTTCTAGAACTTGTATACCTTTCAGCATTGATGGTGCCTTTCCAGATGTGTAAGCTGCCCATGCCACACACTCATGCAACCCCATTCCATCAGAGATGCAGGCTTCTGAACTGAGCTCCACTTGGGTGGTCCTTGGCTTGTCCTCTTTAGTTCAGATGACATGGACTTCAAATGATGAACTTCAAATTTTGATTAATCCGGCCACAGAATAGGTTTCCACTTTGCCACAATCCATTTTAAATGGCCCAGACAAAACGCATGCGCTTCTGTTCATGTTTAGGTATGGATTCTTCTGTAAGATATGGATTTATCTGTTAATGTTTAGATATGACTTGTGTGACTGGAGACTGGTCTAAATATGCAGCGACTGATAATCAGTAAATCTGTCAATCTCACATTGCTGCACACTGTCATTTTCCTGCTGCCTCCCAAATGTCATGTGCACTGTTGTGCTCCAGCCATTTGCCTGCTGTATGACCTGCACTCTACCCTCGTTCTGCTGTCTCTCTGTGGGCTGCTCAGCTTCCGTCCTGTGCCTCTCCTATCTGCTGAGCACACCTTCATACATGTGTCATACATTTCCTTGTGTGAACAGTGTATTTATTGCACCTATGTTAGTATATACTATTTAGGCTGCTCTTTTACCAAAAAAAGAGTAGCTCAAGTAGCAAAAAGTACCTGATGTTTGTGTGCCCTTTCCTTTTCTGTGTCTGTGAATAAAATCAAATCTTGCTATCAGGGTTCTCAGATGAAACTACAAATGCCTAACTAATAATACTAAATAATGGAGTGCTAAAATTAATCTTAAAAACAAATTTGAATACTAACATAAGTCTAGGCTATACAAGGCATCATGCTTCTCGATAAGCACCTTACGGTCTAGAAATCGTAGTTTCCCATCTATGGTGTCCTGGTGAACTTGATGTAACTGTCAACTGACTGATAGATAAAAAAAAAAAAAAACAATATTGCTAATTATATAACCCTCTGAAAAACGTGAAACACACATTTTCGATGACTTTTTTTTTAAACTTTTTCATAAACCAAAAGACTGTTTTGCATAACAGTAATTTGTATACCTGTAAAATTGAAGAGCTTCCTGAGAGAAGGAGGAAGTAGCATACAGAGGAGCAACATTTGTCATCTGTCAAAACTGATCAAATGCACAGACGTCTGAGAACATTTGCTGGGTCAACATCTCAAGATTTCCACCCCCAAAAAAACAACTCTTTTTGGTAATACGAGTTTTTTATGTGACACTAAATATGTTCCTTTCAGTTAGTGAAGTGCTTTGTGTGTATTGAATTCACAGCATCACTTTTAGAAAGAACTGAAACCGGAAAATTACAATAATAAATGCTTTCAAAATAATATTTAGTCTGCTTATGTTAACTTTAACATCTACATTTTAACACATTATGTTTGTTTTGCATAGTTTTAACTAAAACAATTGACAATTTTCCCAACCAGGTCCAACATGAACTTGAGCACTGAGGAGAGATTTGCTCTTCACTCTATAGGTTTTCATGGAGAGAACATAAGTTTGGCTGTGTTCTACACCATTGTGTTCCTCCTCTCAGTTCCTGCCAATGCTATGGCACTGTGGGTGTTCTGCCACCGCAGAAATGAAACATCTGTGGCCAAAGTGTTCCTTACTCACCTGGCGATGGCTGATATGTGCTATGTCCTGCTCCTGCCCATGCGTGTGGTCTATCATGCCTCTGGCGGAGACTGGATGCTTGGAGAGGTGGCCTGTCGTCTGTCGGGCTTCCTCTTCTACCTCAACCTCTACAGTAGCCTCTTTTTCATGGTTTCCATCAGCTTTGATCGCTTCTTAGCAGTGGTGTTTCCCATCAGATCTCTCAACTGGAGGAAGATGGCCTATGCTAAGACAGTGTGCATCCTTCTCTGGGTGATAGTGACTGTGTGTATGGTCCCAGTGCTTCTGTCAAAGAAAAAAGTTGCCCTTACACTCGACCAGAACAATGTGACTGTTTGTATGCAGCTCTACCTGGAAAGAACTTCCCCACGAGCCCTTCTCTCCACTGCTGTGGCATTCACTGTTCCCCTTGGCGTGCTTAGCCTGTCCTACATCGTCATTTTAGTCAAGCTCAGGACCACAACACCGCAAGCATACTCTCCAGTGCACCAGAAAGCGAAGATAATGGTTGTTCTCACTTTGCTTAATTTCCTGGTGGCATTTCTACCATATCATATACACCGTTTCTTGTATATTGCGGGCTACAATCAGCAGAATATAAGTGATATGGAAATTACCTTTCTAACTCTTGGGAACCGAGTCACTTCTGCTCTGACGTGTCTCAATGGGGTTATTGATCCTCTCATGTACTTCTTCCTAACTGACACTTACCAGAGGGCCATGTTAAAGCTGCTGCATTGGGATAAAGGTGCAAAGACTAAGCACCACTCTATCGCCAGAAGTGATATGTCTTCAGCCTTGTAATATACTTTATGAGAACATTACACTGAGACATCTGTGAAAGAAAGCAGTGCATCGTCCAGAAAGAAACAGACACATCAGACCGGGTAACCTGTCAAAATTCTGAGGAACTCAAAACGTTGTGAGTTATCTCTGTGTAATAAAAGGAAAGGGAAGTTGGATGGTGTTGCAGTTTAGAGGTGAATGTGATGTATTAGATTATAATTGTGTTCGTTTAGTACGAGAAAGCATTAGGGGTGCAGCTTGCAAACATGGATGAGATTGTGTTTTCTAAATTTCTGGTCTCGCTAAACTCCTTTCTGAACTTATATCGTATTTGGGGGATTGACTATCCACTATCCACTGTTTGCAGTTTTTATTTGAGTGGGCGTCCTGAAAGGACAGTAATAACCCTCTGTTTTACTTGACTAACTGAAATAAAAATGAAATTAAATATCTTGTGTTTTTTTTTGCTGCACAGAAATAAGGGAACTAAATTTAAATCACTGCTTTGTTGTGTTGATTACACAATAAATAGCACAACATTGAAACGCTCCATTTAATAACCATTCTTTAATATTTTCAGGCAATAAATAAACAGAAGAAAACAACACATAGCAAGAAAGAAATGGTAAACAGATCTGTATACTACTATCTGTATACAAACTTGAAGAAACTTTTTGTTCAATTTCAATTCAACAGGTGTAATAAAAGAGCCATCTTTAAAAGTAGGGCACACTCAGTAATGCAGGTCCTTATAATAGGCCTTGACGCACACAATTGAAGAAGTCGCATTATGCACTGTTAACAGAACAGATGACATTATACAGCCTAGACATACCCACATTCAACTTCCCAAACATGCAAGTGCACAAACAATTCTCTGTCATCAGTACTGTTAGCCTACTATTACAGAGATTGTGAATTATACTGTGATGTCTCATTCTTCTCTGTGTATTAAAGTTTAACAGATCTAAAACCAAAAACAGACTCATAATTCCTTCAAACGTATTCTATAGATATCTGCAGGCATTATTAGGCAATTTGTTTTAAAAAATACACACATTTACATAATGTTATAATTTAATAACTTAATGTTAATAAAGTAATGATTATTTCTTAAAACAAGTTAACTGGTGATAATATAGGCAGGAATTCTTTACAGTTCAAATCAATTTTCCTTTACCTTTTTTATTATAACCTTCAAAGAACTTTGACAACACTGTGAAGGAGACTAAAAATTAATTTTGCAAGTCTGAAGAGCCCATCAGAGGGGTCTCGTTAATAAATCTCCTCTAACTGAGGACATAGTCTTTTACCCGGCGACTGTTACTAAATTTAAGGTGCATTTAAGGCTCATTGATACTGTACGGTTGACTGTTGACTGAGGGTTGTAAGCTTTGGTCTTTTTGTATATTACTTCACACCTCAACTTGATATTCTATTTTTGTTTCTTTCAGTCCATTCCCCTACCTACGTGTTACCACAACTGCAGCAAAAATGAAGTTTGCAACTTTCAGTTGTGTTGAAACTGCTTTCAGTTTGCTTCTTCTCAAGCTTTTTATGTCTTCGAGCAAGGGCCTTATCCCTTTTCATATGAAGAGAGTTGGACGTATTAATCTGTAGCATTTAAAATGTCTTATGAATACATACATAGTTTTGTTTTGGGTTCTGTGTGTGAGCAACTTATTCAGAGATAGCATGGTAGGCAGAGAAAGAGATGCGAATGACATCTGTGGCATGCCTTTCAAAGAGTTTTGGGAGTCATGCTGTTCCTTGAGAGGAGAATGTTGTCTACACAGAGAGATATAAAAAGTTATGTATTTGCTTTGTCATGTCAGACTACTCCAGTTAGATTAAAGGTGAGAAAGGTCCCACAGTTCATGGGACCACATGCAGATGCAAATATTCTTAAGCCAAATTTTCATGTAAATATGAAATGCAAAAGAAACAGAAAAGACCCTGTTTTCATGTTTTCAGGACTAGGAATGTGAGGCCGGTTGAACTTTACAGTTGCTGAACCTTGTAAATACTATGCATTTATTTTATTAGTTTAATTTTTCTTAGCTTTTTCTTGGCCCATATTGTGGCTACACCATGCAAGTATAAATATATATATATGCATATACCGGTATACTTCTTTTTATTATTAGTTTTTTTTCATTGCTGCGTTTACTTTTACACATTTTGAGTGTTAAAAGAATAATTAGCAAATGTTATCATCTATGACTTTTGCTACCTCTTTGTGCCAACCCTAACGACCCTCAACACACTACGTGACAAGAATCTGATTGTGCTACAACCGCTACATGCTACATTCTATGTTAAGTGTGTTGATTTGGATACATTTGGCAAAGTGGCACTGGTAAGCTTTGTAACCCATTGTAGGCTGTTAACACAAAAGCAGTCAAACCTAAAAATCCAGCAACCAATGTAATTCTTCTTTTGAATGAAAGTTTGCTTGAGTATATACTGAAAAAGCCTTTTAGTGCCAGTATTACATTTTAAGTAACACAACAAAGAAATTCTTAAGAAATGTGACTGATGGTAGGTTTGGGAATTGCACATAAAATAATATGTTAGGAAGAATTTTGATATTATTTTAAAAAAATGTTTGTGAAATGTTAGAGAAGGTGCCATTTGTACAGGAGGAACTCAAAAGCAGCAGTTAAGGTTAGACATTTTCTTGTTGGGGCTTCCTGCGAGAGTGGCTACTGTATTGTTCTTCTCCGCTTGAGCATGTTTGGTCACCTCTCTGCACACCAACAAACAAAAACACAGTTCAGTGGCCACAGTGAACCTCACAAAGTTCAGAAGCCATGTGTCAGCAATGATCTCACCTTGCTAGATGAAGGACAGCTTCGATGATGTTACAGCCATCCTTTGCACTAGTCTCACAGAATAGGGCACTATAGGTCTGCAAAAAAAGAGAAGGGACATTTGGTTAAATCTGTGCCACATCAATTAATAATGGGGTGATTGGAGCGGCACAGGTGGCTCAGGTGGTGGAGGTACCGTTCGGCAACTGGGTTGCAGGTTCATGCCCCGCTCCACCTGACCCCATCAAAGTGTCCTTGAGCAAGACACTAAAGTCCAATTGCTCCCGGTGGCAGGATGGCACTAGTGTGTGAATACATGTGTATGAATGGGTGAATGTAGGCATAGATTGTAAGGCATAGATTGTAAAGTGCTTTGAGTGGTTGTAGGAGAAGAAAGGATATCCAAATTCAGTCCACTGACCAATTACCTACACTGCACACATACATTGGAAACATGATTATGAAAATAAAAGTGCATTGTATACAATGCACCAGTATACATGGGATTGGGATAATGGACAAAGAAAGGCAGAATTAGATATGTGTAAGTAAGTGTTTGTGCGTGTCAGTCTCACCATGGCCAGCTTCTCTCCATAACTGGTGGGAATGCAGGTGATGCCATCCTGGATAGCCTCTGGCCGCAGGTCACACTTATTTCCCACCAGCATAATGGGGATGTCATCTTGAGACACATCCTAGAAAACACAAGCACTCAGCATTCATGAACAATATTTATGAAAGTCTTGGCCTAAAAAGTCTAAAAATGTAATGAAATCTACACAAAAGTAAACCCACATGTAACAAAATGTAACTGACCTACATAATTTTATACTGTTTTGGGATGATGTTATCAGCTTATAGTCACATTAATAGTTAAATGGCTCGTTATGGAGTGAATGAAGGCTCTCTCAGCTCCCCCTGGAGCTTTTTAGCTGAGTTACAACACTTGTTGCAGGTTGGCATTAGTGCTGTTAAACCGAACAACACCAAACCAACACCATATTTTTTAGCTTGACAGTCAACATAACTCTTGGAGAAATGACCATTGTTGATTCCTATTCTTTGTTAACTAATCCAGATGTGTTGTTGAGAATATCCAATGTGGTTATTAGTTAAAAAAATGGTGACACAAGGGAAGCTCCTTTGGTAAAAAAATTCAGTTTGTTACCTTTTGCCACAGATCCATGGTTTTTGTTATACCAAATGTTTGTCATTCTTTTTCCCATCAGCAGCGCTAGGTTACCTCCAACAACAAGGTTATGGGTTGAAATTGACCAAGTTTCCCTTGATCAAAAATGTCACATTTCTTCACGCATCTTGCATGATACTAATATGGTATATCCCAATGATTACTTCCACATCAGTTTGTGTGTGTGTGTGTGTGTGTGTGTTTGTGTTTGTGTTTGTGTGTGTCTGTCTGTCCTTTTACCTCAATCATGTCGACCCACTCCCGGACATTCAGAAAGCTCCTCTCACAGGTTACATCATACAGCAGTAAAACACCGTCTGCTCTCCTGAAGTATGACTTAGCAATGCTCCTGAACCTATATCACACACACACACACACACACACACACACACAAACATTGCAAAGAAACTCCACTCCACATAAACCACAAAATAAACACATAAACACCTTCTTACATTTACCTCTCCTGTCCAGCTGTGTCCCAAAGCTGCAGGACTGTTGGCTCACCATCTACAACCAAAGTCTTCATTTGGAAGTCCACTCCTGAGTGCACACAGACATATCAATATTCTATGTTGTCTGAGTCAGTATTTTAATATGTACAATGGCCACACTTTCAAAGAATATTTGACTGACTGACATTGGACAACTGTATAGACAAACAAGCAGGCAGTACATGATGACACTATGAAAGTGCTGGGCTGGGGTCATGACTGGCGGTGTTTTTCAGGCCTTACCTAGTGTGGCTCGGGTGTTCTCAGTAAACTCATTCTTGCATAGACGCAGCAGGAAGCTGGACTTGCCCACAGCGGCGTCTCCGGCGAGCACAACCCTGTAGGCCCGCTCGGCCGACTGCTGACTCCTGTCCAGCTCAATCTCAGGCTGTGATCACACACAGAAATCACAACAATCTAGTGGTTGCTAGGCAACTCCAGCAATCTTAAACTGTTTGGGGAATCTCTTTATGTAATGTGTCTTCATACAAATACTTTATACTTGGGTGTGTATGTATCCAAATAAGCTTTTTGTGTTTGAAACTAAAGAGAGATGATAATGTACAATATATTTAATTTTTTTTTTTTTTCGTCCCAAGATGGAAAAGGCTACAGAAAGGGAATCTTCTGTCATGAATTAGTTCTACTTTAACTTGTTACTTCTCCCTAATTAGCTTCAACACCTAATATATGATATATGTGGTAGAACATCTGGATGCCAGATCTTTCCACCTCACACTATAACTACATACACAGGAACCAAAGTACTACCAAAAGCTACCAAAGACTATTGTAATTTATTAAACACCTCTACAGTAGCCTAATATTGTTAAAGGGGAAATCTGGTGTGAATAAATTCATTGCCCTGTGGATCGAGTGTTGGTGATTGAGTGTTAGAAGAGTAAGAATAAGAACACCATTTGGTTAACGTGAACTGTGAGTTTGTTATTTGATCTCAGTTGCTCCTTTGATGTACGTCTTGGTAGCATATGCCTTTATTTGACCTTCCTGAATCTTGATTTATAGTCAGGCTGATTGATGGGGCTTTAGCCCTTTCACCAACACATAGGCTTCAGCCCTCCCCACTGTTACCTCTGAGAAGATGGCTGACAGACACTTCCTGCCAGGGGTCTGGACCGCCTCTGTCTTTTCCTCCACCTTTGGAGTCTTCCAGTCCAGCACGGACTCACTATCTGACTCAAATGGAGCTTCATCTCTCATTTCAACTGTCTGGAAAGACATGGAAGTACTTCACATCAGTCATCAACCAATATGAGTCCATGTCTTAGAGTTTGTGTGTGCAGGTGAATGGTTTGGGTAATCTGTTTGTGTGATGTATCTGTCTGCACTTCTGTTAATTCTGGATGTGTTTGTATCCAAATAAGAATTTTGGATGAGCATCAGTCTGTTGTTTTTAGGCATAGGAATTACAGTAAGAGAACTACCTGATATTTTTTATGTGTTTGTGTCAGTCTTACCTCTGTGTCAGACGTGTCTCCTGCAAAACTGTCCGTGTTAAGCCCTGGCGGCTGGATGGGCTTATAACCCTCCTGCTCGGAGTCGTAGCCGTAAGAACCTCGCAACGTGGAGTGGCCACTGTCCAGGCAGCTCTCTGCCAGGCTGTCCACCTCTCTGCTGCCCCTGCGCATACGCATGGGGTCGCACAGTGCCAGGGCCAGTGCGTCACAGCTCGGTCTATGCAGGCTGTTGCACAGTTGCACTGGGTCAAAGCCTTCATCCTGACAGTGACCCTGGCAGCACCTGAGAGAGGGGTCAGGATGTAGGTTGAGGTTAGGAGCTTCCCACAGTATGCTAAATAATGGCAGAGTAAACTACCCAAGCAGCAGCTAATAACTAACCAATTGCCTCCTTACTGTCAAAGTGGACCAGCAGTCCAGAATATGCAGCCTAGCCTTACCCAACCCATGTAACCTATGCAAGGTGATCAATAGTAAAGTCATGAATTGGAAAAGGCATTGGCCACTGGTTAGACATCTGCCAAATATAAACTTCCAAGTTGCTTCTTAAGTTTTTCCAATTGGTTTCATTTAGCATAGAGGTATTCTTTCACCTGTTGGCATATGGGGAACAGAAGCTCTTGCGTCGGCTTATGCTGTCACCTGGAGACAAGCCTGTTTGCTGTTCAGCAAAGGAGATAAGTGTTATATTCAGGCCCACACAAATACCCCTAATGATTAAAGTACCAGTGCATTGTCAAACCTAAGACATATTAAAATGTTGCTCATATTGTTTAGGAGATAGAGAATAATGAATGAAAATGAATGAAAGGATATAGGGCAAAAACCACCTCCAAACATCTACACATCTAAACAGAGAGTCTAACTGAGTTAGTCTACTCAGCAGGTTTTTCTAGCATCTTATACAGAACATGAGGTTGTTACTAAGCACATGCCGTTAGCCCACAGTAAAGCCCTGTGTAGCTGCATGAAAATGCAGGACACTTCCACTGAAATTATTCTACTGAAATGTGCTGTGCCAGGCAAACTGGTTATTGGTTGGTCTCAGGGCTTCAGCAGGTGAAGATAACAAGGTGATGACTACAAGTCCGATGATGCAGCCATATTATTAGACTGTGAAATCTAGTGATGCTGACCTGTGTTCTCTCCTTTAAAGTGTTTTCCAGTGAAGCCCGCAGGGTGTCATTGCTATCATGCAGTTTCCTGTTAGCCGATCTGAAAAACAGAAAAACAAATCAGACCTTGTGGCCACCAAGATGATTCAGTCTAAAGTTGCTCAAAATGAAACAACAGTTTGTTTGTTTTAGAATAGATGAACTGAACTCACTGCAGCATCTCAACCTGTCTCTCCAAATTGCCCCTTTCCCCTGCAAAGCACTGCATAAGTGCCTCATCCCTGTGGAAGAAAGAAGCAAAACAACCCATTTAATGCATATGATACTTCTATTCATTCAAAAGAGAAAACAAAAATCTAATAAAATCTAAAAAATCTATAAATATTTTATAAACACTTTTAACGTTAAGTGGAAGTGATCTGTATATTTTGTTCATATTTTATTATTTTTGAGGGTTTTATGTAACATTTCTTGTTTCAACTGATGATTTCAACTTACATTACACAAGGTTTGGACAAATATAATGGTTAGACTGGTAAATGTTAGACATGTCATATTGTAGTTGTATTGTAGTAGTTCAAAGTAAAAATTTGTCCTAATGTTCCATCTCCCCCATTCACAGTTGGTTGAGGTCTGGGTTACCCTATAAATTTGAAGTGCAGTTATGAAACTAATCCTTGACCCACTAACCACATTTATATTTAAACTATCACATAGCACTTCATAAGTGAAAATAAACAGATCAATTTTTTCAACAAATATTAGCTTTTGTCAATGACTAGTCACTATCCGTCTACAGAGCAGCTCTAAGTAGGCTGTCCTTAAACATTTCTGTCATAGCAATCTGTGTTGCCAGGAGACAAGCATAAGCAATTCTTTGGTCTAATTACGTCACACTAGGATATCCTGTTCTGAAGTGCAAACAAGCCTCCAAACCAGCACGTGATCACAAAACAATAAAAAATACTACCCACACAGAATTACAGAATTATCTGTCCCACTATATTGGTTGAAATATGTAATATAGTGGTCACACATTGAATTCTGTAAATGGCATAATTGCAATCAAACATTTTTAGAATAAAAATAAGGAAATCATTACATAAATCATACAGTATTACCTCAAATAGATAATGACAGATAATAGGAAAATTAATACACAAATGATAGGTAATTTTCTCACAACAACAAACCAACAAATAATTTGAACAAATAATTTGAAAGGTACTGAATGTACAGTTTAGTGTTGCGCGGGTCAACCCATAGCCCGCGGATATCCGCGGGTGGTTTCGGGTCCGGTAAAAAAGTAAAAACGCAATGAATTAAGCATATTGCATTAGATACTTTCTAAGACTTTTGGAAGGCTCATTGTTATGATTTCCCTCTCCTCTCGATGCTGGCAAGAGCGGTGCTTTGCGTTCCTACATCCAGCGTTTCGAGCGAGCGCGCGTTCAGTTCAGCAGGTGGCGTGCTGGAAACGCGTCGAAATAGGCTGGCCCAGTGGATTCTATTACTTTCCTTCACAGTGCTTCCAAACAGATGCCATAAATAAAGTCGGCCAATATTTTCAATTTGGTAGCTTAGATTGTTGAAATGTCACGGCTTTGTTGGCTTTATTATGCCATGATAATGTTACAGCTTGGAACAACTTGTGTTGGCTTTGTTATGCCATGATAATGTTACAGCTTGGAACAACTTGTTTTTTTTTTTTTTCATACACACTTGTGTCTTGTAGGCCTACAGGAGAAATGTGTTTCATTTTTGGCAATCCTTTAATAAAAACGACAAATCAATCGGTTTTTTTGGCGTTGTTTCATGCATAGGCTTATTAATCCTTCACGAAGTTGTATCATCATCTATAAGGCGCAAATCATTGTCATTTGGATACCATTGTTCCAAATTAGTCCTCTCCACTTAACTGGTAGCTAGGTTCCGCGACAGTAGACACACTGGCGTTTTTTTTTTTCATCGGGTCGGGTCGGAATTGGGTCACGGTTCGACCATTTTTTTTGCGGGTCGGGCGGGGCGGTTCGGATCTATTGATGGGTCGGGTTGGGGCGGGTTTTAAAAAAGCCTGACCCGCGCATCACTAGTACAGTTCATTAGACTGGGGCAATGGTGGCGCAGGTGGTAGAGGTGCCGTTCGGCAGCCAGAGGGTTGCAGATTCAAGCCCCACTCCATCTGACCACATTGAAGTATCCTTGAGCAAGTTACTGAACCCCAATTGCTCCCAGTGGCAGGGTGGTACCTTGCATGGCAGCCACTGCCACCAGAGTGTGAATGGGTGAATGAGAGGCATATGTTGTAAAGTGCTTTGAGTGCTCGTAGGAGTAGAAAAGCGCTATACAAATGCAGTCCATTTACCATTGTGCAAAACAATATTGTTTTGTGTTTTGTTGTTTTGTGTCTCAGTCATTTACTCCATGATGGCATGTCTCACAGCTCACAGCCATGCCATTCAGTACCTCTCTGAACACTATGACTATGTATCTTAACTGAACACCATGGCTACCACAACCTGGATGAATGAGAATCTTCACAGACATAGTACCTCTCTGAGTTGATGCTGTGGTCAGTAAGGTCACTCTTGAGGGAGTCTAGCTCACTCCGCAGAGATGCGATGTTGGTGTGAGACTCCAGCACCTCCTGTTTCAGTCGCTGGTTCTCCTAGAAGACACAGGCAGTACACAAGTATATGGTGTAGGAATGAGTAATATAGCATAGGTAACAGATAGATTTGAACTGTGAGTTTACCATGTAGGGAGGGTAAATGTAGATAAAGGACTCTGCAGACCAGTTCGGGCATTGTGGAGAACTTTCTCACAAAGGCAGAAAAAAAAGACTGGTTGGAGCTGGTGTGCCGAGGTCTTTTTTTTAACAGAGCAAATGATCATATTCACCAAAGTCAGCTCAGTATTTTTCTTCCTCAGTGCTGAGGCCTCATCTTTCAGACTGGTGGTCCTGTTATGCTCCTCAGCCTGTGATTTGGAAGCATTTTAGTGGACATGGATAAGAGAATATCAGTATCTCACAAGACAGTAATGTCCAATAACCATCAACTAAAACAGGACCATCATAGCTGAAAAGACTAAATAAAAACATTCTCATTTAAGTTGATAAACTATGGAATAATGGTTAATAAAAAGATTGTGTAATATTGACAGCCCTAGAGGTTGTAAGGTCCCACTGCTAGACGGACCTAAATCTGCTAGAATGGGGCAAGAACCATATATGGTGTGTGTGTGTGTGTGTGTGTGTGTGTGTGTGTGTGTGTGTGTGTGCGTTCGCGGGTGTGCAGTCTGTGCAGTCTGTCAGTGTGTGAACTCACCACCTGCATCTTGAGAATCTTCTGCTGAAGTTCATACACCTGCCCCTCATACTGGTTCCTGAGTTCATTTAGTGCATTCTCTGATTTTTTGACCTCCTACATACAGACAGACATTTCTGCTATTTATATGAACAATACAAATACATTCAGAGTATACTTAACAGCACATGCAGAATGCAATAAAGTGAGATGTCTAAACAATCATATCCTGCTGCACCCAAACAAGCACACAAGGACTTGATGACCTCATGAACCTGTCCATCTTCAGCTCTCACTAAAAGCAAAACTGATATTGCCCAAACAGCTATTGCTATGCAGGCTGTTGCTACCAAATAGCAACTGTATATTGTTTTTTTTTTCTACCTTGGACACATATAAGATGATGTCTTGATAGTCAACTTATAAAAACGAAAAAACACCTTCTAGAGATAACACAGTACAAAGTGGGTCTAGTGGTAGTTACTTTTCCATGAAGAAGTCAACACATGCGGTGAGCAAAGTGAGCAGTGGCATGTTACATAAGGCCAAAGATAAGGCACAGCTGGGAACAGGTACACTCCTTCACAGAGAGCCCAGGCAAGAAAGGGGGGGTAGGACTTACACAGTGCGATTACACAGTGATGTCAAGTTTATTTCAAGAACTCAGTGAGCTTATAGTCAGTAAATCGATATTGTGTGTGTATGTATGTGTGTGTGTTTGTGTGTGTGTGTGTGTGTGTGTGTGTGTGTGCATAGGGGTTGGCAAACACCAATACCCATTGTCTCAACATCCAGTGCCATACCAATTTATCAAAAGCCGATGAGAGAGTTTGATGCTCCTACAATATAATGCATTCCAGGTAATATAGTAACAATAAAACAGTAGTTCTAGTTATCTGAAGTTAGTGTGGTTTAAAGTGAGTTTAAAAGCCTTAAAAAATGTCATTTTGTTGAATCGATCAAACGGATGTAAACAGATCTAACTGTACCCCAATTAGTGTGTGTGTGTGTGTGTGTTTATGTATGTATATGTGCGTGTGTATGTGTACCTGCATACTTGTGTTACGCTCTGCTGCATGGATGCGCTGGTCCATCTCCTCCTCCATTTCAGTCAGTTGCATAGCAGCCTTGTCATGGGCTCTGTGAAAGACATCACCACAAATACGTTCACAAAAACACTTTAGACATGTCAATATGTTTGGTTGCAGTACTGTGTGTGTGTGTGCATGTGTGTAATCCATTATTTGAGGACACCAAATTTTCCATCAACTTTTCTTCTGAAAACTGTCGCAAAGAAATTACATCTGTGAGCCTGTGAGTGTGAATGTGTGTGTGTGTGTGTGTGTGTATGAGTGTGTGTGTGTTTGTTTGTGTGTACCTTTTCACTGCCAGTGCCAAGTGTTCCATCTCTGTGTTCTGCATTTTGATCTCTCTGGTAAAGTTCATGATGACTCTCTCATACTGGGCTACCAGGCGAGGCTCCATCAGACTGATGTTATGATACAGGACAGCAGCCTGCTCCCTCCTACAAGACAACACAAAGCATACAGAGTACAGATATAAGGGTACAGGAGGGTACAGTTTTACAGGTAAGAACTGGGTACAGTCCTACAGGTAGAGACTGAATATAGTTCCGCAGAAACAACGATGAAGCATCAATCCGATAGAAGGGCAGCAATTTAGGCAGTGCTGCTGGGCCATGTTCTTGTCTGTTCCCCCTGATTTTAGGCAACAACTTCAATTCTGAAGAACTTCTGTGTAAATTGACACAATCATGCAATAACAATTTATTTAATAATAAATAGGATTTAATAGCATTTTAAAAGCCTATCTCAAGACTTGCTTGTTCCCTACCACCCTTTTAGACCCCTAAGGTCACAGAATGCTGGTCTCCTAGTAATTCCTAGAATATCAAAATCCACAATGGGAGGAAGAGCATTCTGCCATCGTGCGCCTATCCTGTGGAACATACTCCCTTCTAACATTCGTCAAGCGGACACTCTCAACACCTAAGGCACCATGGTGGTATGCTTGTGTCATTCAATGCCAGAAGGAGTAACTAGCAAACAAGCAAACAGACATGAAAGCCCAGGGTCTTAGCTTTCATTTGAAACTAATTTTATGTTTCTAGGTAAAGGGGTTTTCAAGTTATAAACTTTTGAATGTCAGTAGGCCCTCTTGTTTACAAAAAGTCCCTATGGGAATTTACATAGGGGTCCCAAGCAAAACGCATAAACATATTTTACAAAACTTTATATTCAAAAATCATATTTTTGGTCTTTTGACTTCAATTTTTTTGTGTAACAAGCTGAGAGATGGAGTTAGGGCTTAGAGTTTTTGATTTGGGGGTATCATAAGGATGGTACCTTCATATCTTAGTTAGTTCATAGTCATTTGAAATGAGCGGGAAAAAAAACTTAGTTCCAACCTCTGTAACTCTGTGTCCATATGTCACAGAAACATACATATTCTTCTAGAAAAAAGGCATTTGGGTATGCCGTTTTTTTTTTAAATAGGAAAAATAGGGGTGTGTCTTAACAGGTTAAGTCTAGACTCAAAACTTTTCTATTTACTGACCATTTTAGTTAGGGATGGTGTATGGTAAGCCACACCTCCTCAGGGTATTATTGGAAAGGACTGCCTCTGCTGTAAGCTCCCATCCAGGGCTTGGTGGCCACTGACCATTTCCTTTGGTGGTGTTGGCTTGTTATACATCATACCTTAGTTATGCTCCTATAGTTTAATGCCGCCACAATCCACCCATCTGTTAACCCATACAATTTTCACTCTGTCTTTCTCCTCCTCTCTCTTTCCTCTCCACTTATTTCTCTCTCTTCACTTAGCCAACATCTGTACATGGTTTCACATGCAATATAACTCACATTCTCTGAAATCTGACTGTTCTAACTCATCTCCTCTCTGATTTTCCATGCCATTACCACCCTGCCGTGAGTCATCACTGCCTTCTACTGCCTGCGCCTGCACCTCCTGGGTTCTCCTGGGACCTTCTTCCAACGTGATCCGGCGGCACTCCTGAATGGTCCTCAACCCACTCCACTGTCCATGCCACTGCCTCCCTGCTGAGGGTCACCCCTGCCTTCCACTGCCTGATCCTGCATCTCTGGCTTCCTGGGCGGTCTGCCTTCAGCTTCACAGATGACCCTGACATGATTGATACGGCCTCCAACTGGCCCCTGGCTTGACTGCGCCTAATGACATGGGACTATATTATGGGATTCTAATGGGACTCCTATAGTACTTTATTTACCAACATTTTCTTGTAATGTGTATCTAATGGAATAATAGTGGACTACTCACCATCTGAGAGACTGAAAACCTGCCCTAGGCAGTTGGGTTAGCCCCTTGAGCCGTCGGAACTGCCCAAGGTTTCTTCCTCTACCATAACAAGTAAAAACAAAAAACACTGCTAGGGAGTTTTTCCTTGCCCCTGTTGCTCATAGGGCCCCTTGTGTTAAGTGCTTTGTGACATACCTTTTGTAAAAATGCGCTATATAAATAAAATTGAATTGAATTGAATTGAACTTCAAAAAATCGTGTCTCTCATCAATCCTCTTAAATGAAATACACCTTGTGAATGACATATCACAGACAAATCACATGAACAAAATAAGACCATCTTTAAGACAGAAGCAGTTTGTTTGGTCATGATGAGATCAGCCAATTAGTTGTGGTGATTTTGAGATAATCAATTCGACATTCAAAAACAATGCCATGGATTGATACAGAATTTGTTATATTACTCACTAAAGGCATGAAAGAGGAACATGTGACTTCTGTGTATGATCAATTTATTACAAATAGCTACTGTTGTTTTGTATTGAACACTAATGTCTCATATATTTTCTGTTTTACTTTACTTTCAAGTTCCACAAACACTATGTTATCCTACTGGTTGTCATGTCTATTTAATATAAACAGTAATATTGGTCATTGGTTAACAACTTTAAGATCAACAACTCAGTTATCTGACTATAAAGCAAATAGTTATTTTCACTACTAGGGATACTTTCTGAACTGGGTTAGCTTTTAAAACCACATGTAGCATCCTTGGTCTTGCCTTAAGTTCATTAAAAATGTGAAGTGAATTTAAACCCTTATATCCATAGTGTCATTATTAACTAGAGCAGGGGAGACCCTAACCCAGGCTTGTGTCTGTTATCTCATCAGTAATCTCAATACTGTGTTCTGATTCGAATAATCTGTCCTTTTTGTTCCCTGTATGTGAGCTGCTGAGGCTACTGTCACTGGTTCAGAAAAACAGCAGTCACAGTCTCTCTCCCTCTCTCCTTCACACACACACACACACACACATACACACACACACAGCTACATTTTAGGTTCATTGATTAGCCTTGCAATGCTCTGTTGTTAATGTCCATTTGTATGGTGCTTGTATGCCAATCCTGGGGGTATATGTGACCTGACACTTACACACACACACACAGTGTTGGGCAAGCTAGTTAATCCACGTCAATTATTCCACATCAGATGACGTTTTAGGCCTACACTAAAGCTATCTGAAGACAAGCTGATTTACAAAAGAAAATGGCAACTAATGTCCAGCTACTCTAAAAATGCCTATGAAAATTATAAGAATCTATTAGTAACATGTATTTGTAGCAGATATACAACTAAAAGGCACAGCCTAGAATACAAAGGAGAAATACAGT
>JAGFZM010000225.1:0-29256 GCA_017657215.1 Limnothrissa miodon
CAAAAACTTTTCTCATGCAATTAATGGCTGTATTGAAATTACAGTGGCGCACACTGTCTCATCAACCAGCTACTGCAATTTGATTGCAGAAAGGAGCAGAGAGGTCAGAGACGTTGGTGCAATTCTTTCTGTTCAGGCTTTTCCTCACTTTTGTGTGCTGGAGGCCAATCAAAATATAAATACTGTCTTTACAACCAACTAATTAAAATGTCAAAAGTCCCTGTGTTTTCATGTAGCCTACCTGTGTTCCTTTTTTCACAAACATCTAAATACAAAACATTGATTGAAACAAGCAGAAATAGCAGTCTGTGATATCATGACATGACACTGTGAAGTGCTTAACTACTCACTCTGTTGCTCGCCGGGTGCAGTGGCTTGTGCCTACAATCTAAGTATCTAGGAGGCTGAAGTTGGCGGACCGTTTGAGCTCAGGGGTTCTGGGCTGCATCGGACTATGCCGATCGAGTTTAAAAGACCCAGTCTATTAAAATCAACAGTCTTCCTTTGGTTTGCCTAATAATTTCTTTCTCTCTGGACACATGAAACTTGTTATATCTTGACCAATAATGGCAGCCCTGTGTTCACATATTTACAAATGTATTTGGATCCTTACAGATATCAATTGTCATAGGCCATTGTCATAGGCCATCCACTCTGTTCCCAATACCAGGTTTGTAAACTTCACCCCCAAATGTCAAATGGAAGCAGTCAACAGTAGGCCAATATTTGCATGCTTTGGATTTTATTGATTTAAAGGGAAAGGAGACGCAAGGATCAGAAAGGCATTAAACATAAAGAAAAAAATTAAATGACATAAAAAAAACATGAAATGAAAAAAATGGGGGCTTGAAATTGGTTTATAATTTCAGCTAAAAAGTCTAAGAATACTAGCCTATGATGATGAGGAGCTCATGCCAGCAAATAATGCCAGAAGCTCACCCAATGCCAGGAACTCACCCAATGTATTTCCAATTTGAAGGAAAGAAGTTGTGAAGTGCTCTAACCTTGATGCTGGGAGCTAAATCTTCACTGATTCATAAAATTTTAATTTAGGCTACATAGAAATCAGTCGAACATTGAAAGTCAAATTGGTCCATGTAAACTGGAAAGCAGTCAATAAAGTTAGGTTTATTGAAGAGCTCTCAACCACAAACAATTGAGTGGGAGCTGCATTCAAAGCCATTTGTGTTGAGGTTCTTATTGTTTTAAGCTACCTGCACAACAGGTAAGAAATACAACAAAAAATGAATTGATATCAGGTTGTTATGGGTCTAATGGGGAAAAAATAAAGGAAACATAAAAGGTTAATCAATTTGAAACGTTAAATAAAAATAACAAAGTAAAATAATCAAATTAATAAACAAATGTTTTTAGTCCTTCACTTGGCCAGATGATATGCAGCTTGTGAAACAGCGCCTAAGTCTCTGGAAAGTACGGAGAATGACTCGACCAGCCCTGCTCTTCCACTTGGGCATCTTCTCCTTGTCTGGTGGACATGACAATAATCTGCATTTACTTTACTTTGACACTGGAAACCAATGGAGGCAAACAAATCAATATAATAGAATTCAAGCAGTATAATCTACTATACTCATACCAAATCTGATGTCATCATCCACCGTACTGGATGTTACTGAGGAGGGTCTGACCTGTAAAGTAAATAAACAAATTGATTAAGTATAATAACAACAACAATCATATTTTAATCCCACAGGAGACCGTAGAACACAAAAATGAAGCAAGGCAAGGAATGCACAGGTAGAGTATACCTTAATGACTTGAGTTATTGTGGGTAGTTTGGTCATCATTGTTTTTAGTGGGTTGCCCTGTTGTGGCTTGTCATTATCCGGAAGGTCATCTAAGAAGCACCTTGCTCTGATCTCCTTGAATAATTCATCTCTGATGATACATAGTGCCAACGAATTGCTTTGTATTACTGCACTATATAAAGACCCCAATGTGATGCCCTTGCCTTTCAAAACACATTGGACATTAGACACTATTTCATCCTTTAGGACATCACTAATGTCTTCTTCGGTGTCCACTAGTGCCAACCCAGGCATCACTTTCAGGTGAGCAAGAGTTAAATCCGTTAGACAGTCTAAAACAGCTTGGGGGACCATCTGACCATCCTTTACTGTTTCATGATGAGATGTCTCCATTTTGGTAAAGAGAAGTGCCACAATGTCTTCTATGGTACAGACACTGAGAATTTGCTTTGATGTGGTGGGATGTGATGTCCCCTGAGAAGGCCCATCAGAGATGTGTTTTGCGCTAACTAAATTGGGCTTTGTTTTAGGTGACCTTAAAATGGCTTTCTCAATGACTTTAGAAATGTGTCCATACAGCAGGGGGCAGTTAGCGGTCATCTTTGTTTGAAGCTGCTCTGGAGAATCGTACAGTTTGACTAACTCTGTGTACGTGTATGAGGCAACCTGTGTGATCTCAACAGAGTCTGGGCAAACAGTGGCCTCCTGTTTCTTCCCAGTTACTCTCACAAAATGACTTGACGATAACTCTTTAAAGATGACATCAAAAAGGTTACAGCCAGCCGGGTTAAAGTCATCTAACCCCTTGGACAACAGCTTTATCAGAAGCCTGCTGACAATCTCTGTGACTGTCTCAACATGAACCACCCTCACCACAGGCTTTCTGTCCATGCCAGATGAAGATTGGTGGTTTGGGTTAAACCCACCGTTGGAACGGAAGGTAGGTCTGGCAGCAGCAGTCAGGGGTCGCACAATTAGGAAAGAATTTATATCCAGTGAACTTGACAGTGAGTCAGAGCTGGATGTGGAAGCCAAGGGTGATGGTCCTTGACTGTTCTTGATACTATCCATATTGTGGACAGAGGTCTCATTTAACTGCTGTGCGACAGTGTTAATAATTTGCTGTGTGTACATTTCCACCTGAAGGTCCAGGTCCACAACAGTTGTGTTACTGTCATCTGCATTGTTCACGAGCTCCTTCATAGTCAAAAGCTTCACATAAAACAGGGACAATTAGAAGAACTAACAACATAAAAAAGTGAGCTGTGTAGAGTGTCAGAATAGTGATAATATGTACATATGAGATTCTTTGTTGAACTTTACTCAGAATTTGACCTTTTCCGTTTACAGTTTAACAAAATCATTTATACAAGTGACATGGCAGTAAGAGATGTATCATAACAATATCACACCTGAAATTATTGAAATTATAGCTTATGGTAGGTGACTTAAATCTAACCTATAGGTTACATTATTATAATTGTCTATCTGCACTAATTATAACTGGCTATTTATATTAAAACTGGTTAATTATTTTCCTTGTTCCCCAAATTTGCTAAGAAATAGCAGGTCAGGTCATGCTATGACTCCATTTACCATTTAGGCTACATAAAAAAAATCAAGAAAAAATGTAGATTACCCTAAATTATTATTTAGTTTACCCCTGATATTGTTAAAACGTTGTAAAGTGATATATTAGATTACTAAACAGAAAACATTCCCAGAGTAAATCAAGGAAATAATATTATAAATACTGATTTAAAAAATATCTATGCTCTACAAAACCTACTGTACCAGAAATTCATACCTCTTCGATTTAGCCATCCATATGGTTCAGAATACAGTCAGATAGTGGCCATCCAAGTTGATTGCATTTTAGTCAAACACCTGTATTGTGACGTTGAGCGACTACGTCTCAAAGCACAGACATTCTAAAAGCCAGCGGGTGAAATACATAGACTGTATGGTGAAATATCATCAGAGACGGTTGATGAAGCGAGACGAATCATAAGGAGATTCTTCCTGTATCAATGACGTGGTGTTCGAGAGGCTGCCACGCCCTTTTAGGAGACCGGTAGTAAAAGGGACTCAGGTTAAACTTAATGGGGAATTAGTAGGATTTCACTCAATTTCCACCAATACATTAATTTCCCTTATTTGAGCAAAGTCTTTGGTACTTTTTACACCCCTTGTCACCACAGGCAGGTAAATGTGATCAATACTAGCTTAAAAATATATTTTCTAGGTTAACGGAATGGAAGAAAACAAACTTTATTTCAGCCTATACAGCCAGAAACATGCATTACTGTCTAATTGCTAACCAACGAAATCAGAGTCCATAGCCAACTTATTACTAAATAACAGTCTCAATAAAATCGACCTTGTTAGACAACATTACTGCTGTCAGCTAAAATGAATATTTACATCTCAAGTTTGTTTACAACAATATTCAAGTTTAACTAAAATCCAAGTGCTAGCGAGCTAGCCCGCATCGCTAGCGATATTAACATGTTTTTTTTTAAATCCTCCATCGAATGAGGTCGTCAACTCACGTGCTTTTGCTCACACCTTACTTGAGACGGAGCTCCAAAATTAACATTGGATTTCCCATAGGGGAAAAACCTTAGGAACCGGATGTCGTGAAATGCTAACAAGAAAAACTACAGGCTTCTGGGTCACTTGCCAACTCTATGGGCCAAACATACATTACAAAACGGCCCAAAGCCATGCTTTGTAATGCCTTCCAGTGTAGGCTACTTTTTTAGAGTTAAAGCCTACTGGCATTTGATAAAATGCTTACATGTAGGCCTAGTCTACGTTTAAATTTCACAGCAATCGTATAAATTAAGATAGCCTATAGCATTGCAACACACGGCTACCTGTTGGCTATAAGAAGAACTTTTATGCTATGGTTTTATGCCTACTTCCGTTACCTTCTGTCAGCTGTCAAAAAAACGTTCTTCATAAATTGATTAGACTTTTAACAGTTTGAAAAGCAACGATGCTACAATGTAAATTAAACACGCGCTGTCACAGTAACTTTAGGTGACACTTAAAATGTAGTCTAGTCCCTAACAATTCAGATTGTTGCACTGTAATGTTATTGTAGCCATGATAACATTTAGCCCATGACTTTCTCCCCACTTTCTTACATCCACCGATTGACGTTAAGTCCTAAACAAGGGCGTAGATTTGGTATGGACGAATGGGACGTGTCCCCACCAATATCATGCAATTATTGTCATGTCCCCACCAATATTATTTGGTCACTTCAAAATATTAACGATAGGTAAACGTCTCATTCATCTAGCAGTGCAGAAAGGGTTAAATCACGTTCATTACTGAAGCGCTGACACATACAACCAACGTGATTGGCTGTGCCTTTCCCTTCTTTCACGTGAGACTCTGAAGTTATTTGGTTGCTAGGAGCGCCAAAAACTGGAAGGCGAGTGAGGATGGCAGCGAAAAAGCAAAAACTAGACATAAGGAGCTATTTCGCAAAGAAAGCTTTAAGTCACACTATCGCTAATGAAATTAGTCTGAACGTTATAACATCAATGACAATCTTTTGGAAAACAGCATGTTAGCAGGGGGAAATGGTCTGTAAGTTATCTATAGCACAACTCACTTCCAGTTATTATTATTACAGTGGCTGTTAAATTGACATATCAACGTTAGATGTTTTGTGACACAATAATAGCACATATTGGATGATATAGATGTAAACCAAATATGCCAGCAGTTTATCTCAGTTAATGAGAGGCGAAGGCATGTGTTTGGCTCCTTCATATAGGTTATGTTATGTGGTACTAGCAGTCCATGTCTGCTGTGGTAACAGTAGTGTTTACAATTGAAAAATCAACAGCTGTTAAGTTAAGGTTAAAGTTAAGGTTTGTCTTGTAGTTTAATTTATTTTTTTGTTATAGAATTGTCACTTTGGTTTGGTTTGTGTATTTTTTTTGTTGCTGATGTAGACCTGTTTCAGAAATCTTAACTACGCATGTGTGAGTGATTGGTTGTACACCGATTCAACTTAGACAATTTGGCAGGGGGGGCGGTGATGATTAGGTCCCCACCAATGCCAAGACCAAACCTACGCCCTTGGTCCTAAACACTTCATTCCATCCTAGGCGATCTTTGAGTTTATGAAATATAAATAATTTAGATTAATATTAGAGGTTAAATTTAATGTCTGATTCCACCAGAATCGACTGTAACACTATTTGACACAAACATTAGACCGACACTTCCGCACACCGTCTATTACTTTTCACCTCCAGTACACTCCTAACAATAGATGGCAGTAAATTGAGCGTACGTCGAAGAGTATCCACGTTGCAGAAGAAATTGAACGTTGGTTACGTAGCAGATTAGCTCGCTGTGGCTAGCTAGTATCAGCGGTTCTTCCTCGCACCAGTCCTGAAACCCAGGAACTGTTGAGCATTCAGCAGCCATGAAGGGTCTCTGTGCGCTGTTGATTTTACCGGTTTTACTGGAATCAGTAGTTTCAATTTCTTTTTTTCTACCGGTTAACACGAGAAAATGTCTAAGGGAAGAGATCCATAAAGATGTGCTTGTAACAGGAGAGTACGAAATCAGTGAACAACAGAGCACAAAAACTAACCTGAAGGTGAGTGATACGCCAACCCTTAGTTAATGCTAGCTAATCTGAGATGATATGTTTTTGACTTTAT
The DNA here is from genome assembly GCA_017657215.1 of Limnothrissa miodon. Taxonomy (NCBI): domain Eukaryota; kingdom Metazoa; phylum Chordata; class Actinopteri; order Clupeiformes; family Clupeidae; genus Limnothrissa; species Limnothrissa miodon. The sequence continues at coordinate 6,464 of JAGFZM010000225.1, forward strand.
ATGAGAACTTTGGAGTACTCCAATGAAATAGTTTCTTGAAAAATTAGTTGTGTAGGCTGATAGTCTTGGATGCTCAACTGCATCCGTGACTGCTAACTAGTTTACATTAGCGTAGCTAGAAAACGACGGACTCCCTAACTGGTCTGGTGAACTGTCAGCTAACAGCGGTGTCTTCCTGGTTTGTTCGGATTTTGCTTGGTATCAGAAGATATTGCTTGGTATCCGGGTTATGTGTAAGCAGGCCAAAGTTCATTACAGGCAATTATTGTTGACATTCCGTAGATAGGAATTGCTTAACGGCAGTTACTCAGAATCTATCGTGAAAAGAAGTACTACTAGCCTGTTAGCTTTAGCGTAAAGGCCCAACAAACTGGCAACCATTGTGTGGCTCATTCAGGATGTTACACGTCAGTCTTATTTGAGCTAATAACTAGCTTGTGCTTGAATTCTAGATGTGTTTACCCATTGTGTGTAAGTAACCATGCTCAGACCGTAGTGAACTAAGAGTTGATAAATTAGCCATCATGCGTCATGGCATCATGCACCTCTAGGTTAGACAAATAATAACGCTTTGCATGAAGTACTGTTTAAAGAGCCACCTGTCAGAAAATAATGCATAGCAGTAACGCTATAGAGCTACAATGCGTGTAATTATTGGTGCAGCCTGCACACTTGCTATTAACTCGCTAAGTTTCATTGATATTAAAACATTCATTCACTCTCATTTTAGATCACCGATTCTTCGGGCCACATTCTTTACTCCAAAGAAGAAGCCACGAAAGGGAAATTTGCCTTTACCACAGAGGATTATGACATGTTTGAAGTGTGTTTTGAAAGTAAATCCCCAATGGGTACGTAAATAAGATATTTGCTTTATTGAGCTGTTTGAAGTATTTGTGGAAGTAATGGACACCAGCATGTCCAGTCCTTATTCTTTCCCTTTGAATAAAGCATTGTTTTTACTTTGTTATGTTAGGAACTGGAAGGGTCCCCGATCAGCTGGTCAATTTGGACATGAAGCATGGTGTGGAGGCTAAAAATTATGAAGAGGTAAGTAGTAGGCTGTAACTGAAAATAGTTACATACTAGTAGATTCTGAAAGCTATTAATATGAAAAGCTCAAAATCATACATGTGCAATATTAATTCAGTTGTTTCCTGGACCTAATTTTCTTGATCTCACAGGAAGTATACATTTTATGTTGATGCATATTATGGAGCTAACTTAGTATGGGTTACTGCCTGTCAGCATTAGAGGCTACATCTTAACTTGGTGAATGGCAACAGTGAAGAATGAAGTGTAATTTAACCTGCTGGTCTGAGTTTCCTTATGTGGTGTTGGGAAACGCTGCAGATTTTGTACAAATGGTCCCAAGGTTGTGAGTGCATGCCTCTGCTTAATCCCTCATTTTTGTGGGAAATGAACCATGTGGTGGTAACTCACAACCAAGGTCAACGCTTTCCCAACAGATTGCCAAAGTGGAGAAACTAAAACCGCTGGAAGTCGAGCTGAGGCGATTGGAAGATCTGTCAGAGTCCATTGTCAATGATTTTGCATACATGAAGAAGAGAGAGGAGGAGATGAGGGATACCAATGGTAAGCCCAGTGATTGACAAAGCCAGTCATTTTGCTTTCTCTCTATCTATCTATATAAATTTATTATAAATAAATATATATTATAATATTATTATATTCTATATATATTTATAATAAATTGTTTTAGATTTCCAAGTAGATACAGTGGGTGTAAATGCCAAGAATTGACCCACTTAATAATTTTATGTGCGAATCACATTTTATACTTTGTATTTCTGAGCTCTTTCACCACTTGCTATATTGTTGGGTTTATTTTTGTCTTTTACCAGAATCCACCAACACCCGTGTCCTGTACTTCAGCATATTCTCTATGTGCTGTCTGATTGGGCTGGCCACCTGGCAGGTGTTTTACCTTCGCCGCTTTTTCAAGGCCAAGAAGCTCATCGAGTAATGTGAGACTGGTTTGCAGGGGTTTCAATTATCCCTCTATCAAGCCCTCAGCCCCTGTACCTGCAGCACCTGCCACCCTCACCCGCCCCTCCGCTTCCATTGGTTGGAGAAGTGTTCCAGCACCTGCCACTCTCACCCTGCCCCCCCTTCCATTGGTTGGAGAAGTGTTCCAGCAGCTGAGGGCTGGAGAGAAGGAGAGTCCTAGTTCCAGGGGAACAGGAATGCACTATTGGTTGTTCTCCTGTTACGAATTTTGGTGGTCAATTTTTTTCCTCACAGTTTTTTCCCCCCTCTTCTCTCTCAATGATATGATTCTGTTGTACAAAGCCCTCAAACATATGTACAAATTCATTTAGGCTAAAGCTACAGTTTTGTCACCTGTAGAGACACTTGGTGCATATTTGGTAATTGATGAGCTTGTTTTGTTTTTGCAAGGTGTTTTATTCTGCCATTACATGTATTTGGCAAATTAAGTAACTCCTGGGTTTGGGTTTATTTTGTTCACTGTAAATAATTTTGGGTGCACAGTCAGGGTTTCTGAGGCATGGGAATAATTTTTTGAAATAACAACTTACCACTTACCACAATCAAGTTTCTGTTGTTTTAGAGATGGGATATTGGTTTAAGAAAACCATCCCTTCCCATTTGATACCATGCCATGTATTTGTATGTTTTGTCATTTGAATTTTGATGACGTTTGTAACATGTTCTAGAAATTTTACATACCAACATCTGCTGGTAATGAATGTTAGTTTGGAAAAGTACCTAATGGCTGATACTGTAATGGTTTCAGGTACCTTCCTTGGAAAAAGCTTTTCCTAATGACATACATGCACTTCTCCCCCGGAAGAATTAGCAGAGAAATGGATGGGGATATGATGCATGTTACATTATTAAAACATACTGAGTTTTAATTTACACAAATCCCTTCAATCTGGTATATGACGGCATATTGGTACATTTACACTGATGGACAGGCCCCCACATTTTCCTGAATTCTGTAATTCACATTTTGAATGTTGATGTTTTTTTTTCCATTCAATAAATTAAATTTTAAAATGTGTTTTCTCTTGTTTTAATTATCTAACCAGCTAATACGTTTGAGACCTTTTGTATAATGCTGTATACTGTGTTCAGGAAGCACACAAAGTAATACTGTAAAATAAACATTTTACGGGAATAAAACAGAATTTCCAAATATAAAAGAAAATCTCAAGACAAAAACAAATGACACTGATGACCTAGAATTATTTACATAAGTAAAAATGTATTTGCATTAATATTTTTGATGCTAATAAATGACTTGAGTGGACTTATTGTTACTGACTTATTTGCCAGTTTTGAGAAGTTATTAGATGACTATGCATATTCAAAAACTACTGATTGACCTTAATGGTGCATTAGGTGTAAAACGTTTACCTATGGGAATTCTTGAAATCCTTTTGTAGGAGAAATTGGGTATGAATCAAACCAACAGCATTCAGTGACCGCCAATGACTATTAAGCTGAGTGAACAGATTTCTTTTAAAGGAAGTGGCGCACTATTCACAAATAAAATAATCTTCATAGCAAAAATGTCAACACTGCCTCTAAACTTGCAAGATCACAGATCTTTATTAAAATGGTATCAAACTTGATTACCCTTCAAAAACAGCAATGTGTGTTTAATTAGATAAATATTAATTGTTATGATGTCCTAATCTTATAACAGAAGTTTCATCATGGAGATTCATTACAAACTAAAATACAGATGTCAATAACTAGCAGAATTATTAGACACAGTAATAATGAAGCAAAATTAACAGAAGTAACAAGAGATGCCCATGTTCTCCTGTACTTTAAAAGACACTTCCCAGCATGTATTTTCTGGGATTGGAATCACTAGTTTGTTGATAAAATATTAGAATTTTAACAATCAAACAGATTATGTCTTGAGTGTGATATTTTCACTGTGCAAAATTTCCTGTGACACTGCAAACTCCAGCTGCCTCTGTTTTTTGCGCATGCTTTTAACAAGGTCCTTCAGTGACTTCACTCTTATTTGCAAACGTCTGGATTTCTGTTGTTCGTGTTTCAGTTTCTTTTTTAAAATCTCAATTTTTTCATTAGATGCCTGAAGTTTTCCAGTTAAACGTATGGGTGAATCCCTTATGCAGTACTCATGATCACCCACTGGCATATTTCGTTTAGGGCTGCCTTTAGGGTTGAAATACTGATGATCAGCAACTATTTCCTTCCTCATGGGAGACGCTCTGGAAGTCTCGTATGGAGTGTCCTCTGGAACAACAATGTTTTTAGGTTGTTTTTTTTCTTCCTGGCTTTCAATAACTTTCCAACGGTAAAAAGGTGGTTTCCTTGATTTTATTGTCTAAATTTGAAACAAAAGCATTAATGAAAATGTTAAAACACACTTTAATTCAGTGTCCATATTCAGTGACTAGGCTTATAAGATTGTTAACACATTAAAAAATATGCAGAAGAAATTACTCCAAAAAACGAGACAGCCTCCTGAGTCAGTAAGCAACTTCAGTTCAGGCTTAATAGGTCAAGACAAATCAAGGAAAAAATACAACAATGACTATTTACTGTATCCTACTATATTTTAAGTCAGTTGAGAATTTACCTTTATTCGCAAATGTTTAGGAATTGTTTTAATTCGAGTTGGAATAGCTTCAGAACGAAGCCGAACATTCTGGCCAGTTCTATCCATGTCACACTCTTTAAAATGATCAGAGCAGACACGGGAATGGATACTAGGTTTCCATTTTTCCCGATGGACACCAGCTATCCAGGCCTTTCTTCTTTCTAGGTCATTTGGAAAACTGAAATGGAAAAAAAAGTCAGTTAGACACGTGTTGGTAAAATCTGTATGTTTAAATTATGTATAATGCAAAAATGTATTGGTGTTTTGTATTACACTGGTATACAGCACAGTTATTGATTGCTATGAGACAACATCTGACTTTTTTTTTTGACAAGTTATGTTCTATTACTATAACCTTCTATTCCCACACAATCATAGCACATCTAGCAAAACAATAGTAACTCTTTTGAGGTACAAGAGTTAATCTTGACACACACAATGTCATTAAACATTGTATTAATCATGTGGATGGAATTAACAAGTAGACGTACGTAATAACATGCACTAGTTGAACTCTGTTTATGTCTGTAAATTGTAGGCCTAAGTGACTGGAGTCTAGATTCACCCCTACTTCTGGTTTTAGCCAGACCATCAGGGTTTGCCTTAGGCTCGGTAGACACACACAGTAGGATAGGCTGTGGGAAGACTTGGAAGTCCAATAAGAATCTGGCCTTAGTAGATCCAAGTAGAGACTACAAAAAGAGACTGCATCCATATGGGCACCTGGCATAGGCTTAGGCCACGCAGTGTAAACGCAGTGTACTTTTTTTTTTTAACTTAAACCCATCGTGACATAGGCCTATGAAGGTGAACGAATGTTTTAAGTACAGCGAGTAGTGAGTAGGCTACTGTCAGTGTAACGTTAATGTTGACCTGTTACTCACGAGTGAAATGTTCTCGGCTGGCATCTCTTCAAGGCCGATTCTTCATCTTCACTACCTTCGCTATCACTTCTATTGCGAAGTCTGCTCTTCTTTCTCTTTTTACAACCATAAACACAACACTGAAGGCCCATTTGATAATTTTTAGCTATTTTAGACTCACTCTTCGATGGCTGACTTTCTGCCATTGGTCCTACCAATATGGCGACGGTTGGTCCTTGCTTCATCTGAATTACTTCGAAACGAACATGCCTACTTTATAACCCAGTTAATCACAGTTTTTCTTTTTTATATGTATACAGCCACTAATTTCCGTGGTACATATTCTATTTTCAATAGGCCCACGCGTATGTAAACAGTTATCCTTAAGCGCCAGTGACCGCTTTTAGGGAAATGTTGTCCAATTTTAGAAGATGGACTCTGGTGCCCCCAAGTGGCAGTTTTTGGTTTTTACCCATCCAATTTCTATTGACCCGGAAGTGTTGACAGTGATTCCTGGGTAATGTTGCTGTCAACGCTGGACCAGTGTGGTTTAGTGACTGGCTCAAACAAACAGGTAGTTTTTTGACAGAACTAAATATGCCTGGGGCCGACAAAGAAATAGACCTCTCGGAACGCATAGAGGCCTTCCTGGCTGAACTGAAGCGTGGAGGGAGTGGGTCAGGACCTCTCCGTGGTGCTGGAGAAACAGCCCGAGAAACCACAGCCCTATTACTGAGGATAACTGGTCAAGCACGATGGAGCAGCGCTGGTCAGTGAAAACGTCTGTCTTTTGCTGTTGCTCTGAGAGCAGAATTACTTTGAATAACAGAGTAGTTAACAAGAAGATAACAGAAGTGACCCTATACATTTGGCTCTTTGGTGGTTTGCTGTCTTAGCTAACGTTAGTGTATGGGTAAGGTTAGAAGACAAGTCCCTGTTACAGCAGTTTTCAGCTCACTTAGCTTATGCTTTGCTGTTATTGTAAACTAGCATTTGTACCAAGGCTCATACAACTATACACAAAGAAATGGAGACGGGGGATTGACTTTTGTTTGAGATTATATTGTACACTGTACTGTGCACTAATCGGGTTCCACTCCACATACATCTAGATTATGGGTAACGTTATTTGCATATGGAAGCTAAAGGATGCTTGAATTTTGAATGAATAAAGATCTAAAAACCATCAAAAGATGGTGAAATTAGTAACCGTCAAATACCACCATGCTGGTCAGATCTCCTTATTATTATTAGTAATAATAATAATAATAATAATAAACAAATCTATTGTTGGCCAAGCTGGGTTTTTTTAAATAGGGAAATCACCTTGTTGTGGTTCAATGTACTGCAGGGGAACTGATGGAGATCATCCGTAAGGAGGGAAGGCGAATGACCGCTGCTCAGCCATCCGAGACCACAGTAGGCAACATGGTGCGCAGAGTATTGAAGATCATCAGAGAAGAATATGCCAGGTTGGTCACAAATTCATTTGAGCTTATTTAACATTATAGAGAAAATGCTTGCCTTTGGATAAAGAGATATTTTACATGCCCCCAGGTCTCGAGGGAGTAGTGAAGAAACTGATCAGCAGGATTCACTTCACAAACTTCTGACGTCAGGGGGACTGAGCGACGATAACTTCAAGCAGCACTTCCCGTCGCTTAAGGCTAACATGATCGAAGCAATTAATGAGCTCCTTACTGAATTGGGTAATTTCTAAATCTTTTATCGATGCTTTCACTGACTTCCACTCTAATACCTGTGCAGTCAGTTTTTTGAGACTTAGAGAAATCTTTATTCTGGTTATTCATAGAGGGAACCACAGACAACATTGCCATGCAGGCCTTGGAACACATCCATTCTAATGAAGTCATCATGACAATTGGTCGATCTCGTACCGTAGAGGCCTTCTTAAAAGACGCGGCAAGAAAGCGTAAATTCCACGTTATTGTGGCCGAGTGTGCCCCTTTCTGTCAGGTAAGTGTGCAGTTTGGTCAGTTAGTCATGTTTACTTCCGTTTAGTTGGTTGACCACAAACGTCATTCTTGCTCTCTCTCTTCATTCCAGGGTCACGAGATGGCCACCAGCCTGTCAAAAGCTGACATTGAGACAACAGTTATTGCTGATGCTGCCATATTTGCTGTGATGTCCAGGGTTAATAAGGTGTGCAGTGCATGCACATCATTCACATCTATCTAAGGACAGATTCAGGATAAACTAACTCAGAGAAGAGTGTGATAGAACACCATCAGAACACTATGACCTTGCAATGACTCACTTTATTCCGGAATTCTCCTTTAATGAATTAATGGTAGTAAAAATAAATAATCACAGAAGCTCCAGTAAATACGTTTACAAAAAGCTCAATTGTGCACAATTCCCAATTTATCAAATCCTAAAAAGCTCTTTTATGTAACGCATGATTGGTTGAAGGGGAGGTCACACATAATTATGATTAATAACGAACTCTTTATTGAAGAAGATGTGCAAAGTGTGTCTTGGTGTCTTGGGCTTATAGCCCTTTACTGTTAAGTGATTTATTCATCCGTCTTCCATAGGTCATCATTGGTACTCAAACGGTGCTGGCGAATGGTGGACTACGAGCTGTCAATGGAACTCACACGTTGGCATTGGCTGCCAAGCACCACTCCACTCCACTTATTGTGTGCACGCCCATGTTCAAGCTGTCACCCCAGGTACACTCTTTGCAATGCTCCTCCACCCACAAGTCAAAGTGGGGGCTCCCCCATTCAATTTTCTGCGCTTTATTACGAGTCCACGAATCTCTAAACTCCATCCTTCTGAGTTTCTCTTTTTGTAACTTTTTGGATGTAAATGTTTTGTGTTGTATTAGTAACTTTTTTGTTCAGGCCTAGGGTCATTTAACATTTTCTTTCTTGTGGTCAACTGTCTCCCTTTTTAGTTCCCCAATGAAGAGGACACTTTCCACAAGTTTGTGTCACCACATGAGGTCCTTCCCTTCACTGAAGGTAACATGAACCCGCCAGCTTTTCCAATTGTGTCGATTCGGAATATGAACAACCAATATTTTTAGTATCTCAACCTCACTATGAGTTGTGTGTCATGGCATCAGATTCGTGTTTGACAAAGCACAGGAGAGACACAGGTTGCTTTTCCTTCGCAGGTGAGATCCTGTCCAAGGTCAACGTGCACTGTCCGGTGTTTGACTATGTGCCTCCTGAACTCATCACACTCTTCATCTCCAACATTGGCGGAAATGCTCCCTCATACATATATCGCTTAGTGAGTGAGTTGTACCACCCTGAAGACCATGACTTGTAAGACATGTAAATAAAAAGATGGCACATCTCACTGAATTTGTCTGTTAAGTTTGTGGCTGTGAGCAGCATTTGTATAGTTAAGGAGTATTCTATGTAGAAGCTATTGAGGATATTTTATAGAGGCTATTAAAACACTAATGGGTAGAGAATAGCATGCAGCTTTAGGTGTCTTTCAAATAGCCTAAGAGGGGTGTAAGATGTGACAAACAGAAGGATATCATCATCGTATGATGATATGATCAGTCGCCATTTTCTATGTATTTACTATTGGTATTAATATTATCACAGGAAACAAAATTGAAATTAGATTAAATCAAAATCACATATTCCTTAATGCACAAAAATCATTATGGCTAGTTTCCATCCAATTACTTTGCAAGTAAATTCAAATGAATGGTAGAAAATGTATAACTGTGTTATACTTAAGTACTGTAAATATTAGATACTTTTAGACTTTTACTTGAGTAATATACTAGTAGAGTACTTGAACTTCTACCAAAGTATTTTTGGTAGGGTATCTGTACTTTAGTCAAACATTTCAGTACTTTATACAACACTGGTTTTAAATTAATATCATTGCCTGAATAGGAGATGGGGACAGATGGTGGAATTTTGCCAGTACCTCGGGGATGTACTGTACATTGCCTGCAGTCACTGATTTAACCCGAAGTGTAATGAAGAGTGTCAATACATGATGGGGTAAAGGAACTGTTTAAACTCTCCCTCTGCTGCCTGAACTTGGAATATGTTACTGAAACTTAAGCAAAAATGTATGTTGTATTACACACTATTTCTGCCATTATGCCATTAAGTCCCACCTACTTTCATGGACAATGCATATTCTTCTATAATATCTGCATCGTACTGAAGTTGAAGTGCATTCATTTTCAATGTACACCCTTGGAGATATTTTTTAAAGCCAGTAAACATTTAATTCATATTCAGCATGACCAGACATTTCACAAAGAGATTTGCTGATTGAGATAGAGGCACACTTTACATTTCATTAGCCTATATGCAAATCATTGCATATTTCAGTGGATAAAATGTTAATCTAGGCTACATGTAAATTATCAGGTAGGTAAGTTTTAAGTTAATATCTATTTGTTAAAATGTTTACACTATTCGCCCACAATATATCTCTCCATAGGCTTATAGACATAAAGAGGGTGGTAACACACGCAATTCCATAATATGATATTTTCTAACTTTGGCGTCTAAAAATCACTGCCTCAGATGGTTCCGATACAGTCAATGGTTCCGACCAAATTTGGTGTATGAACAGCGTCCTCCACTGGTCGACTATGGCGTTGCAACTTAATTATACCTGAAATTACAAGTAGCATCCAGAAGGAGGTGCTCAGGTCCTCAACACCCGTAAATGGTATATAAATATATTCACGACAATATGACATGCTCTGTCATCGTTTAGGAAGAAAGGTACCCACGATACATAAGTAAAATCTGATAAAAAAAAAAAAACATGTTCATACTAATTTGGTAGTGTACAAATAAAATGACAGATAAATAAATATTCTATATAATCTATTTAGGGGTGAAATTATATGACTTCAGTTTGACGCATACAATACTTGTAAATGAAAAAGACTGGGTCCCGCTATATTACTCAGGCTGCACTGCAGCGTCTATTCACAGGCGCGATCCCACTACTGATCGGCACGGGGGCTTTGACCTGCTCCGTTTCCGACCTGGGCCGGTGCACCCCTCCTTAGACGACCTGGTGGTCCCGAGCTCCCCCAGGAGCACCATATCGATACCGAACTTAGTGCGGACACCCGATCGGCATAGTCCGCTACAGCTCAGAACTCCTGAGCTCAAACGATCCGCCAGCCTCAGCCTCCCAGACGCTTGGATTACAGGCGCACGCCACTGCACCCGGCGATTTCCACTGTGTTTTCCAGTTATTTTGAACCTAACTCTTATGACGTCACATGGTGTACGGCCACAAGAGGCACTGTTGTGCAGATTCATTTTATCTTGCAAAGAATAATAAATGTAAGATTAACCATTTTTACTGTAAAATGAGTGCAAACCCTTTATTAAAAGAAGTATCACCACTCAAAAGTTTTTACATACGCTTTAATAGCTGGTACAATAATATATATCTTAGGAGAAAACAAGGGCTTAATTCCCACAATGCACTTCTCCATTGGTAAAGGAAAGGGAACTGTGATTGCAATGCTGCAAATCGTGTGGAGTACTTAGTCACTTGTTTAGATACCATTTATACATATCCCCTCTCTGGTAGACGGCGTAGCTTTTAAGTTAGAATATACAACAGGAGACATGGAAATCGGGACAGAAATCAGCAAGAAAATTCGGGTAATGTCAATGCCACCCACTCAAGTTGTTTCAGCTAGCTGGTTCACGTTAGCTGGCTGGATAGCTAGCTTGTCTTAGCTAATGGTAACTTTGCTACGAGGTAGCTTGTTACGGTAGATCTAACGCTAGATACATAATGTGAGATTTGAGGCTAACAATTGAATGGAAGTAAGTTATTTCTGTTGCACAGTTATGGTTGTCGATGTTATTTGGCAATCAACCTTTTTATCCTACCGTATGTAGCTTTCGTGCAGTAGACTTGCTTTTTTGTGTTTTTTTTATTAATTGAAGCGTTTGACAGTGTTTTGAGAGTTAACGTCATATTTTGTGTATTGTCTCAAAGTCTGACGTAATTTGGTTGTAATGCTTGTATTGCTACTGATTTGACAGTGTATTTTCGTGATAGGAGCGTGGATTCATTATTGTCTTCCTGGCTGTTGACCAAGAGACTTGGTGGTCCTTGGAGTCTTTGCCCTTACTAGATATTTGATAGTGTCAGACTTTATTACTGCCTTGCTCTTTACATCTGTCTTCTTTTTTGTTAAGGCTGCCATCAAAGGAAAATTACAGGAGCTCGGTGCCTATGTTGGTAAGTGCAATCTTGAAAATTTTCAAGAGCAGGGACAGTTTCTCATGGCCGACCCTGACCGACATTTTGTGACCTAAGTAGCCTAAACATTAACTTTGTTTATGCCATTGGTGGTCTAACCAGCTATCGCAAAGATCCACTGACGTGTTCAGTTCTCCTTAAATAGCGCTCGTGCATGCTGCAAGATGCATGGGTCCTCGTAAACTAAACGATGTGTTTTTTTAGAGCGCTGCTGCAGTGGTGGCACTCTGATTAACTTTGTCACTTGTACTTGCTTAATTAGACGAAGAACTTCCAGACTACATAATGGTTATGGTAGCCAACAAGAAAAGTGCACAGCAAATGGCAGATGATCTATCCCTTTTCCTTGGAAACAACACAATTAAATTCACTGTGTGGTAGGTCTCCACAGCAATTAAAATTTAGCAGTTGGTGTTTGATCTTCCAGTTAGGAATTTTGTATTGCAGCTGATTTTTGTGTTTTTTGTTTGTTTGTTTACAGGTTACATGGTGTCTTGGAAAAACTTAGATCAGTTGCAGTTGGTAAGTTTCACGCTGAACCTCTTCTGTTCTATGCAATAAGATACCATGTCCAGACAACAGACTTACAAATGAATACCTTTGATACTGACCACAATGCATGACACAGCAAGGCATTGCTTAACGTAGGAAGGCTGGGCTGAGTCATTTATATAGTTGCCTGACATTGACATGCTGGTGTGCTTTACAGAGCCAACATCCATCAGGCCTCAGCTTGACACAAGCTCAGGTGCCCAGGTCTCAAAAAGCCGTGAAGGTGAGAGGAGGGCGGAGGACTCCAGAACCCTAAGCGTCTCCAGCTCACGGTCCGATAGAACAGAGGCTCGCGTCTCCAGCTCAGCTAGTGACAATCAAAGCAGGTATTTCTTTCCTTTCAGCTGGTACTTCCAGTAGCAGTGGGAATTGTAAGGGTTTTGTTAGTATGATGTGGTTAATATGATGCCACTGTCCTTCTTATTGTCCAGTTCTCCAATTCTTCTTTGCCAATTGTTTTTCACTTCTTTATCAATGCTGTAGAGTAATGTAAGCAGTCTCCACAGGTTTTTAGTATCAACATCTCAACCTTTAATGTAGATCACATGACCACTGTAGTCATAAAGGCTTATTAGAATGAGCTAAACTATGTTGAATGGTGGTGTTACTTTTTTACTTTTACTTCAAAGAAATTTTCCAGCATTATTAGAAGGCATGGATAAGGTCAGGATCGAAGCATTTGATTCTCTGTTCCACTTAATACTCAGTTCTTGATTACCATCCCTAAGTCAGATCCACAAGCTGACTGGAATTTATTAGCACTAAACTGCAACCCTGTTGCCATTTTATTGTGCTAATGCTGTTGTCCTTCATTCTCACATTCCATCCAGACGAGGGCCATCAGACAAGAGTTCCTCCAGACAGACCTCCGCAGTTAAGCCATTGATGGAGCTCCACTCCGCCGAGGCAGTCATCGATATCAAGCCCGATATGGATGACGACCTCATCGCTGAGGTTCACGCCCAGACCAGCGTCCCCTCAGGACGGTCCACCCGCTCCACCTCGGGCCGCTCTGCCCCTGAGCCCCACAGGTCAAGGGTTCCACCAGGAGCCTCCTCCCGCAGCTCGGGCCGGGCTACGGAAGGCTACAGGTCTACGGAGGAGCGCTTCAGCTTGGCCTACGGCCGCAGTTCCCGGAGTAGCGGTAGCAGCAGCAGGGCACAGGTGCATAGTGGCCCTCCTGGGTACTTGCTACAGCCGTATTATTGTTTCAAACACAATAATCGTGTAATATTGATCAAATCTTGGCCATCTCCCTTTCATTGGCTTGCTTTTTGCCCCATGAATACATTGTAAAAAAAAAAAAAACGGTCTCAAAAGACAACACAACTGCGACTGCAATCCTCAAACAATTACTTAAACAAACACACAAACCATGGTCAACTAATTGGCAACCAAATGGTTTGGGACATGCATTAACCCCCACCCTTAACCCCAACCATCTTGTTGTCAATTAGTTGACCATAGTTTTTTATGTTTTGGTGAATATCCTGGTGCTTCTAGTGTTTGAGTATTACAGCCCCTGTTGTCTTTCGAGACCTTTTTTTTTTGTTTGTGTTCTTCACACAATTTATTCAGGGTGCAAAATGCAAGTCATTCAAGGGGAGATTCTTATGATTTCATGCCAAAATCCTTCAGAATCTCAGAGAACACATTTAATATATTATGTCAAGATGTTCAGACCTGGTGTCTTAAAATGTTGTGTCTCTCCATTCCTCTCCTTCCTCTTCCCTCCCTTTGGCTCTTTTTCTCTGCCTTTTTCTGTCTTTTTCTCCTTGTAGGAAGAGGCGTCCCGGAAGAGGAAGGCCCCAGTGGCGAGTTCAGTGGTGCGTGTTCAAAGAGGAACCAACGAGGGCCAGGACAGTGACAATGTGTATGAAGATGAGGACGAGGAGGAAGAGTATGGATCAAGGAGCGGCCTCTCCAGCAGAGTGTCCCTACCGTCCAAACCAGAGCGCAAGTATGCCGACATGTCTGATTGCCAGTGGTCTGTACACAAGCAAATCATTTTTGGGCGCATGTTTAGGATCTGTGGAATAGTGCTAGTTCTGGCACTGGTGACTGTAACATTGATTTGATCATGTGTGATGCATGACTAAAATGTAGATAGATAGATAGATACTTTATTCATCCCCAAGGGGAAATTCAAGGTCCCAGCAGCTTAAAAAAAATCACACACAACATATACTACAGTGTGCACAGGATAAGAAGCAGATAAACAAAACAACATGACTAGATCAACATTACTAAAAATAACAATAGAATACAAATACTATGGGTAGAGATGCGCATGAGTGTACTGAGGTACAGTATAGGGTGTGTGTCAAGGTAGTTGTGCAAATGAGTTCAGTAGTGCAATAGTGCAAGGTTAAAAGTCTATTGACCAGCAATAAATCTGTGCATATGTAAAATGGACAAAAAATAAATAAATAGCCTAAAATAGCCTAGTAATATAAAATTACAGCATCAGTGCAAGGATAAGTCTATAAAGTCATATACAGGTTCATGCATCAATCAAGTATCAAGTTACAGTTATGGTTATTGGTCAAGTATGAAGTTACAGTGTGAGGAGGAGTTGTGCATGTGGGCTAATGTAGCCAGTAGGGTCCCTAGTCAGTGTCAACAATACACAGTATTGTAGAAAAATGTCTTATAAGTGTAATGTTACTGCTTTTGAATGTGGTAAAGAGAGCTGGTGGTAGTGGAGCTGAGTTTGAAGACCTAGAGTTTTAGCTCTTGAAGACCCAGCTGTTTAGAGAGCACCTCCTCTCCTAGCATTTGAATGCTCCCAGTGCAATGCACAGCACAGCAAAGCACTGCCCTTACCTCCACTTCTGCATTTTCATCCTGAAATCCCCCTAGTGGTATTCTTTCTGAGATTTACTTGATTGTTTATTCTTTTTTTTGTAAGTGTGTGCTAAATGCATAAATGTAAATGAAACTTAATGCATTCTGTTGTCTTCATACAGGCCATCTCTTCCGCCAGCCAAGCAAGCCAACAAAACCCTGATTTTGAAGGCGATTTCAGATGCACAGCAGTCAATTACAAGAACTACCAGTTACACAACCAGCCTTACAACAGGTAAAACCTGCAGACGCTATCTCATCATACTTGGCGTTTATGTGTTCATAGAGGCTTCACAAAGGCCCAAAATTGTTTCGAAGATGGAGGTTGAGCTTGAGTTCATGAGTGTGCAAACCATCCGGTCTCTACTATGACGACGACGGCGGCATGAGACCTGTTGTAATGGTGGCCCAACTGTTCTTTCACCCCCCTCCAGCTCCGCAAAGGCAGACGGTTCCCGTGGCCCCCCGCACACGTCCCACCAGCGAGGAGGTGAAGAGCGCCATCCGCTTCGTGCAAGAGCAGCTTCAGGGTCTCATTGCACCAGAAGCACAGCATGGTTGGTGCCACACTATTATAAGATGCTACTCACATACGCTTACTATTATAAAATGCTACTTGAGTACGCTTACTATTTTAAGATGCTACTCGAGTATGCTTACTATTATAAGATGCTACTCACGCATGCTTACTATTATAAGATGCTACTCGAGTGTGTTTACTTCTATAAGATGCTACTCGAGTATGCTTACTATTATAAGATGCTACTTGCGTATGCTTACCCAGAGTAAGTTGCGGAAACAAAGCCGCCCAGTGGCAAATAACTTCTGTCACTTGTCCATTGTCTGTCACCATTTCAGTTTAGCTTACTATGATATGGACTATATGACAGGACTGGCGGCAGTTACGTTTCACATTTGTACACGGCCGCACATTTCTTTGGTTTTTCCTTTCCAACCAGTTAGCATCAGAGGCAGTGAACTGACCCTGATAAAGGTGATGTTGGGGGGGCGGCTTCTCTGTGCTCACGTCGATCTCTGACACTGTCTTCATGTGCTCTGTGTATCTCTCTCTCTCTCTCTCTTGCTCTCTCTCTCTCTCTCTCTCTCTCTCTCTGTTTCCCTTAGCTCAGCCCAGGTCCCTGTCCTCCCGGCTCCAGTTGGAGGCTCCAGAGGAGGAGGAGCCTCCCCAGCAGCCAGACTACGGTACGCTCATCACCGTCACCTGCAAGGCATTCCTTCTAAATAAACACACGCCTGCTAGTGGATATTAAATCACACATGTCTGGAAAGAAATTCACATTTACTGTCCTTAAAAATCGGCTTGGGCTCTTGGAATAGGGAAAACTTCTATGTAGCTGGTGTCACGAGTGCTTTTATGCCCTCGACTCAGAAACCTTCTTAAGTTTGCAGGAAGCAAAAATGTAGAGAAGTGTGTGGCTGAATGCAGTTTTTCTCTTCATGTCCAGCGGCCCAGGTGTTTGAGGTAAACAGACTGAAGGCCTTTGACACCCGTTCCTTCATCATGAAGCAGCCGGAGTTGGAGGAGGCGCCGCCGATCCGGAGCAGGCTGGGCACTGCTGTCCAGCAGCTGGATGTCCCGTCCACCACAACCGCCATCGCCCCTACTGCCCCAAACACCCCACTGCGTATGGTCCAGCCCAGGTGTGTGTGTGTGTGTGTGTGTGTGTGTGTGTGTCTGTGTGCTTGTCTGTATCTTCATACTTTTCTGACTGATTTGTGGACTGTTTCACTTGGTCAGACCAGAATTGATCAATAAACCTTTGAAACATCTGATGAAAGCTAAGTGACTTGCTAATTAAGTGATCTTAGCCAGTGGAAAAGAGGATTACAAATAGCCTGAAACAATGCAAATTATTGGCCTTCTACAGATAGCATGCAATAGACTATTTCAAAACCAGCACATCCGATTTGTGATCATTTTTTAAAAGGCGTAAACAATATTTTAGTTTTCTTTAAAATTGAAATGGTTAATGTCAAAATTCACCGGACAAGTTTTAGGGTTCTGCAGAGGTTTGCGTTCAATGGTGTAATGGAAGCCTATAGACACCAAGTAGACTGGCTGACGTGAATCCGGTTAAGCAAGCCCGGCGACTTCATAGCTGCTTCCATTTTAGCACATTACATTTGATTGTCATTAGGCATAGGGTACACAGGTTTGAAAAATCGTTTTCACCGCACTAAAATATCAAAAAGAAAGTCTACATGGCATGCGCAGTCCACAGCTCCCAACCCAACTTTGAGAATAGATTAACGGCGATATTTTTATTACCGCACGACAAGAGTGTAAAGTTAACACAGGACGTTAACGCCTGTAACAGCCCACCACTATTCATTTTAAAGTACAAAATAAATATTCTTCCACGTACCACTAGAGAGAGCGTACCACAGTTTGAGAACCTCTGATCTAAGCTATTTAGGTGGCTAATAAATGACTCCTTTAGTTTCATTGTTGCAGATGTTTTTTTTTTACTTTAAAATAAAATGTACTGGATTGTTTATTGGTCTCATATCTGTTGAAATCCTGTATGTTCTTCTCCCGTCTTCCTCATAGGGAGCGTCCTGAGGCGGCGCCTGCAAGCCCAAAGTTCATAGTGACCCTGGACGGGGTGCCCAGTCCACTGGCCAGTCGAGGTGACCAGGACATGGACGTGGACGTGGACGACACTTCCCGTGCGGACAGGACCAGCGAGCCACCTGCCCTGTCATCAAAGGTCCGTGAGCGACTCGGTGCTCATCAACGGCTGCAGAAGGTCATCAGCTACTCAGATGGTAGGCATCTCTGGAGGGGGAAATGATCGACCGGTCACTGTTATTAGTAAACACTGTTAAACCAAGATCAGACTAAACAATTTTAGAAAGGATTTCCAGGTCGGAGAGTTGGCTTGGAAATTGCAGGTCTTGTCACATGTCAGTTGGCAGTTAGCCTGTGAGTACAGTGGTGTAAATTGCAGCATACCAGATATCAGGAGAAATCTTATGCAACCAGCTTACCGGCCTGTTGACAAAAGTAGTTCAACCTGCATGTAATCTTGAAAGAATTGGTTAGCATGTTTTTTTGTCTATCCTACTAATGTTATTGTGAATCCATGCTTGTCAACCAAAAGATTTTTTTTTTTGACAGAAGGGTATCAGGCTTTAGCTTACTGATTTAATTGGTAAATATTTCAGTTCTTATACTGTCTAGGCTATTCCTGATGTGTACATGAAGGGCAACGTGACAAGTGCCAATGGCAGTGTGAAGTGTCAATGAAAGTTTGGAGTCCAAAAGATGACGTTTGGCATACTGCGAGTAAATTATATGCAATTTTAAAACATTTAAGTGTCGACATGAACTATGACCTAGGGTGCCAATTTGACAAGTACAAGGACTTGCTTGCATTAACAAGTACATTTTGGTGATGGAGTATACATACAGTATACCCACTTGACTAGGGTTATCTCACGGGTGTAATGAGGACACTTGGATTTCAGATCATTCAAAAGGACTCCCAGTCACAAGAATGCCACATAAATTCTAGAAAAATAAAAGCTAGAAAATTCACAGCGATATTGGCAGCATCCAAATCAGGGGAAATGTAATTCATCTTCTGTTTTTTTTTTTTTTTTTTAACACAAAACAGATCTAACACATGGAGATAAATGAGGGGGGTTGTTTTCATTGTCTGGTGCCTAATGGGGTGTGTTTTTCTATTAGACGAGGAAATGGACGAGGACAGTGAGATGATGGAGCAGGAGGTCGTCCCTCTGAAGCGTCAGAAACTTCTGGAACGCTGCAAGTTTTGGCCTGTGTGTAAAAGTGGGGATGAATGTGTGTACCACCACCCTACCACCCAGTGCAAGTAAGTTATGAGAGATATCAACTGAATCCCTGTGCCCGCTTTTATGGCCTAATTGGTGGGAATCAGCATTTAGAAGAGGGGTGGGTGGTGAACAATGGACTAGATTAGCCCTTTTTCAATACGATTTTTGAGCAATTTAACTTTAACAAAAAAAGGCGTTAGAGCGACATATTTGTTTTTCCATCAGATGCATCCACGTCACACTAACTTTCAGTTGAATCCCAGTGCCGACTTTAAGACCTAATTGGTGGGAATAGGCATTTGGTTGGGGAGGAGGAGGAGGTTGTGAACACTAGAGTGATCAGAGATGATGTTTATAAGGTTTTGTCTAGTCTGTCTAGTTTCTGCCTGCGATGCATCACATGGTCGTTCCATTGATAAGAATGTTTATTTGCCTTTTTGTCCTCCTGTGCTAGAACCTTTCCAAATTGTAAGTTCGGTGACAAGTGCCTGTTCGTCCACCCCAACTGCAAGTTTGATGCCAAGTGTACAAAACCTGACTGCCCGTTCACTCACGTTAGCCGACGAGGAGCACCCCATCCTTCTCGACCAGGTAAGGGCTACTCCTAACCCCCTACAGTAATCACCTCTGCAGCTCTTTCCATTTCAGCTGTTCCCTTCACAAGACTTGCCATCTTTTTGGTCTGGCCTGTAAGAACCAGGAACCCAGTTGTTAAATTCCCACCATTGTTTACCACTATTGTCTACCTTATTTAGAAAAAGGAAAAACAATTCAGAGGTCTTTAGTTCTGTTCAGGTGCAGCTCCAAATCCTCACTAATAGGTAGACAGAAATGTATGTCTTCATTTTTATTTTTCTCTAGCAGTAGGCTTTAATGAAAGAACGGTTTACATTAACCCCACAAATTATAATTATAATTATGCATTATTCAAAATGTATAAATTAATGTTTCATATTTCTAAAATGTATGTCTGATGCATTGTGGGAGTGGGGTGGGTTATCCTGCATCAGCCTTTTACATGAGATTTTACATGAGAGTCAATTACAGAACTTCGCAACGTTTTTTTTTTTGTTTGTTTGTTTGTTTGCTTCTGACAGTGGCATCCATAAGCACATAAACCATCTAAATTGCAGGACGTTGCCTTTACAAAGCAGCTCTCCCTGCTCCTGTTCCGTGTTGTTGTTGTAGTGTAAGCCCGTCAGAGTATGATAATGTGAAGTGACAAAATAATCTAGTGTGTGCCAAACTTCATCCGAATTCCTGTTTTGTTGTGTGTGTTCTTTCTCAGTGGCAGCAGTGGCCGCTGCGGTGCAGCCCTCCTCTTCCTCCACAGCCACTACATGCCGCTTCTTCCCAGACTGCAAGAAGATGGACTGCCCCTTTTACCATCCAAAGGTGAGCGCCATTGCATGGGTCCTGAGGCACAGCAGTATGTATGAGTGACCATTTGATCTAGTAATGCTCATTTATTTGTTTGAGTTCGGGTGATTTTTACTGCAGGCCGCATGTGCGTTAGAATTTTTCTAAGCTACGAGGGCCGTCATGGCTCATCTACAGGCGTGACCACAATCAGTAGTGTGAGAAACACAGGTTTCTTCAGGCTTCTGGCCATCACAGGCAAAATCCGAGTTCTGACTCCCTCATGCTTAATTGGTCTTTCTTTCCCGATAAGCCTGGTGTATGCCGGTTGAGGTTATTAGGTTGAGTAATATGCTGTGCATATGAAGCTGCCGGTAGGTTGCACATACACAAGCAGATTTTGTTGTGCGGGTATGGTTAAAATTTCCCTCAGCAGGCCACGACTCACTTAAACTTTTTTTAACCGATCCGCATCCAGCCCCCGGGCCTTATGTTTGACATCCTTGGTCTAGAGCAGTGGTTCTTAACCTGGGTTTGATCGAACCCTAGTCGGTGAGTCGGTCTCAGGGGTTCGGCAGAGCCTCCGCCGCGGAGGTCCGGACACACCCAAATTATTGTGTAAATTCATGATGACACGCCCCAAGGGGTTTGGTGAATGCGCATATAAAAGGGGTGGGGTTCGGTACCTCCGACAAGGTTAAAGAAGGGCTAAGCAACGTTCTGGTTTTTTTTTCTCTCACAAGCTCACAATACTAAAGACCGCTGTATTGCAGTGTATTGCACTGCATTCTATTGGAGGCGGTCCGCGCTGCTGAACATTGCAAGTGCTGTATCTACCGCTATAGGCCACGGTGGCACATTCTACACCGTTCGTTCGCCGTGTAATGACTCATTTTAGCATTCTAAACAGTATGAAATGGATTAATTAAATGAAAAATGTTGCATAGTGGGCCTTTTAAGAACCACTGGTATATGTTTCAGAACGACTTGTTTCTGTTGCATAGAAGTCAGCACATTGCGTGAATGAAGTAACATTGTATATATGTACATGTGTGTGTAGCCCTGCAGATTTGCAGGCCAGTGCAAACGCCCAGGATGCAGCTTCTTTCATCCTTCATCATCGCTGCCCCCACGACATGCTCTAAAGTGGACAAAGGCTCAGAGCAGGTACACAACCAGACAGGAAGAATGTTTAAGTTTTTTACAGGGATTTTTAACAAAAAGGTCCACACACACATAAATAAGCAGCATAAATACAGCAATGTTATTATAAATCTTTTGCTTTGCGTATTTTATTGCTGTTGTTTTCAAAATACGTAGTTACATTGAAGTTACATTGACTGAATGTATCATATTCTGCTTCCCATTGAATACTGTTGCTTAACTAAATCAACTAGAATAAAAGTATCTATCAAACTTTAAAAGTATACAAATTGAATGAATGTAAAATGTCATTGAACGGAAGTGATCACTACCAGTAATTTTTCCTTTACATGTCTGTCTCATTCTCCAGTTGAGAAGATTTGCACCCACCAGCTGAACGTGATGATGGCATGATCCCTGTGTTTGGATTTATTTGTTTCAATAGATTGTTCTGTAGTTTTAGTTTTGACTTGAACTTTGTCATGTCTTGATTTTGTTTGATCAGATTTTTAAGAATGATTCGAATATTGAAATTTCTGTTTTGTTAAGCCCTGCATATATTTTTCGAAATGTGAACGCAGTAAAGCTTTCTACAGTAGATATTTGCCTATTGGTTTTTATCTCTTACTTTCCCATCTCCATATGGATATTTTCAGTTGCTAACCTTCCATGCATTAATGACTTCATACAGTATATGAAACATCATTTCAGAAACAATCCAGAATTTGGGAGTTACATCATAGTGAATCTTAACATTTCACCATGTAAAAAACAAAGTTATCACTACCTGGCTATGCCAGTGTTGCAGGATTCATTTGAAGAAGTGATGTGAAGAAAGTGTCAGCCAGGGGTGTACTATTCGGAAGTATTGATACCTAAAAAATGAGGTTCAAGACAGGAAAAGAGATTTACTTGTAGCCAAAGTAGATTATTTGGTATACAGTAGGTAACAGAACTAGCAATTGGACTGTCATGATGAATTAAAAGTGACTTGACTCTTACTAACAGTCAAACTGCAGTAGCCGGTTGAGCCCTGTAGGAGGCAGTGTGTGCTGCAGCCATTTCAATACAGCCATTAATTGGCCAAGAAACGATTATTATTTACTGTTTAGAGACAAATAAATGTATTCTGTTGTAAATGTCTACATGTGATGTTTTTATAAGAGAGAAAATGGATTTTCAGGCAAACAAAAACAAGATTGTTGATTTGAAAAGACTGGGTCCCACTATATTGCTCAGGCTGCACTACAGCGGCTATTCACAGGCGCGATCCCACTACTGATCGGCACGGGGGCTTTGACCTGCTCCGTTTCCGGCCTGGG
>JAGFZM010000225.1:44256-78228 GCA_017657215.1 Limnothrissa miodon
CCACTGCACCCGGCGAGCGACAGAGTGAGTTGTCAAGCACTTCACAGTAGACCTGGTTGAATCCTGATTCAATCGGATCTTTCACCCGTATCTTTATATTAACTCATGATTCGCGATTCTCTGGTATCATTAACCCGGATCACTTGAGTCCTAAGGTTCTATTTAAAATTATAAACAGCGCCACACACAAACCTCTTGCAACATTAGCTAATACTAGCCCTAGACATCTTAGCTGCCATGAGATTTATAACTTACAATTTCGTAGGCAACCACACCTCCACAAGTGACAATGTGCACAGGCAGTCCAAGATAAGAACTTCCCGCAGAGACGGAAACTGCGAAGCTCGTAGACGGGAACTCCAGGATCTCGAGTCCCTAGGGTCGCGCTAATTAACCGCGAACCGCAGTTACGTCGGATCAGTTGAGTCCTCAGCCAGCCGGTTAGCGCGAGGGTGAGTCTCTCCTCGTGTTAGGAAAAGCAACTCCACAACAAACGTCATTTTTTCACTTCTGAAATAACATAATGCTTTGCACATGTAATGTATTAAAATAAAATGGTTAATTTGCTCCGGTAGACAGTCCAAAACATTGCAAACTGTAGATGGGGACTCTTGAATCCCCGGGTCAGCAGAATTAACCGGCTACATGAGGAAACTCGCGTAACCGCGTATTGGATCACTTGGATTTTGAGTCACCCGGCTACATGAGGAAACTCGCGTAACCGTGGTTACGTTGGATCAGTTGAGTCCTATAGCCAGCCGGTTAGTGCAAGGGTGAGTCTCTCCCCATGTTAGGAAGAGTAAATCCACAACCAACGCCATTTTTTCACTTCTGAAATAACATAATGTTCTGCACGTAGCCTAGAGATGTAATGTATTAAAATAAAATTGTTAATTTGGTCCGGTAGACAGTCAGAAACATTTCAAACTGTAGATGGGGACTACTGAATCCTGGGGTCAGCAGAATTAACCGGCTACATGAGGAAACTCGCGTAACCGCGGTTACGTGGTTGGATCACTTGGATCTTGAGTCATCCGGTTAGCGCCAGAGTGAGTCTGTCCTCGTGTTAGGAAAATTTTTTCCACTTCTGAAATAACATAATGTTCTGCACGTAGCCTATATATGTTGTTATGACCTTAATTATTATACAGTTTACTCTATTTTATGATGTTGGTCTATGTATGATGTTGGTGTTTCTCTCTCTTTTTTGGAACAGTCATTTGTGGTGTGAGCGACCTCTACTGGTCAACATTGATATTTCAGTGCATAAGTTCGTGTGAGGCATAATAATAATAATAATAATAATAATAATAATAATAATAATAATAGTACTACTACTAATAATAGCTAGGCATAATAATAATAATAATAATAATAATAATAACCTACGTAGTGGCATTCCTCCATTCCTGTTTCTTTGTTTCCGTCTACATTGAACACCTAGGCCTATATAGCCTATTGTTTAGGTTAAGTTACATTAAGGTAATGCAATAATTAAACAGAATGGCTAAAAATGCTTTCTTTCCCGTTACTAAATGGCTTTCCTGAGCAGCTGCATGACTGATCAGTAACATGGCTACGTCATTTTTACTCCACACAATCCCTGGTAAAACCCCCTGGGTGAAATTCAGGAAAACACAATCACTCTGGCTATAGGCCTAATATTTATAACATCATTAGTTGTCTTCTATTAGCAGTCTATATAATGTAGGCTATTATTATCCCATAATTAGCCTAGAATAATAAGCGTATTAGTAGATCCAGCAGGGGTAATAACCATTGTACACTAGGACTGAGTTTTCTTGTCGATTTAGTAATACTGACTCAAGTGACTCAAGTGACTCGCATAACCCGGATCAGTTGAGTGAGTGACTCAGAATAACCCGAATCCTGAAGAGGAATCGATTTTGCCAGGCCTACTTCACAGCGTCGTGCCGCGATGTCATCACGACGCGACGCAGAAGTATTAATCCAGCTTAAAGCGGACCAATCACAATCCATGACGTATGCGTCGGTCTGCGTACCTTCGCCGACGTTTTTGATTTATACTTCCATGGTCGATTTATACCTCTGCGTCCGCGTAATTGCTGCGCGTGGAAGTTCACTGCCACAACGCTAGGGGGTTATTGAGTTTAGAAAGGGTCCTTTGCGTGTGTGTTTCCGGTCGTTGTGTTGCGAGTATTGGCTTCTGGTGCAAATCAACAGGCTGTAGCTAGCGGCAAGCTACAAGCTGGCCTCATTCACAGTTAAGGTTGCCACACGTCCCGGTTTTCCCGGGATTGTTCTCTTTTTTTAATGTCTGTCCTGGAAAATTGATAATCTTTCCCGGGACAGCAAATGTCCCGTTTTTTTGGTGCAAAGGCACTTCAATTTTTTTTTAAGTAGGCCTATTCCCTTGTTTCACTTTTAATAAAATCTACGTTCTGCTCATGCAATCCTAGACTACTCTTTTTCTTACGGTATCTTGGTCCAGCTGTCAGAGGCAGGCATGCGCTTATTTGATTGGTTAATGCAAACCCGCGAAAACAAAAAGTTTACATTATCAGCATCACCTAGCAACTGCCACGAATTTTCAAGAGAGTGAAGGAATGCGGGTTAGTTAGTTTGGAGACTGCCTAGTAGCACATACGTTCGACTTGGGTTAATTTAAGTTAATGGGGGGCGATACTGACGAGGAGGGTGCAAAGTCAGTGCCAGCGGCAAAGAAAAAGAGGTTCACGATTTACAACGCCGACTGGGCGAAAACTGGCAAATACTCAGAATGGGTAAGGCCTACCCAAGGTGATCCATTCTCTGCCACTTGTGTTTTGTGCCCAGCCAAAATCGTGATAAAGTATGAGGGGAGATTAGCGCTTGACACACATGCAAAAACAAAAAAGCACCAGACTGTTGTGTCAAGTAAAAGACAAAATAGAGCCATAGCTTCTTTCATGACTAAAAGGGGGTCTCCGGAGGAAGACAGGGTAGCAGTGGCAGAGCTCAGTAGTGTGTATCACGGAGTGCTCCATGGCCATAGTTACCTGTCAACGGATTGCGGCATTAAGCTCAACACAAAACTTTTCCATGACTCCGGTATAGGGCAAAAAGTGTCATGTGGACACACAAAAAGCGAGGCTTTAATTCAAAATGTTTTAGCCCCTTACAGTCAAGAGCGTTTAGTTACAGAACTGAAAAATACCCCATACTTTTCAGTTTGTTCAGACGCATCAAATTCAGGCAATGTTAAAGTGTACCCCTACACAGTGCAATATTTTCATGAAGATGATGGCGTTAAATATGGGTTATTGGATTTTTACGAGGACCCACATGAAACAAGTAGAGCCATTTACGAACAAATAGTTGACATCACAGAATCAAGTGGCCTCAGTGTCAGAAAGATCAGTGCCTATGGTGCTGACAATGCCTCTGTCAATTATGGCAAGCATAATTCTGTTATACAAAAACTGAAAGAAGTTAACCCGCATATCATAAAAGCTAACTGTAAATGTCACTTGATTCATAACACCCTGAAAAATGCGAGCAGGGTTCTAAGCACGGAAGGCTATGATGTGGAATGCATAATTCCAAAAATCTACAGTGAGTTCTCTTGCTCTGCCAAGAAGGTAGAGTCTCTGACAGAGTTTTGCGAATTCACTTCAGTACAATACAAAGAGATTCTGAGGCATATACCAACCCGATGGTTATCCTTATTGCCCGCAATGCAACGAGTCTTAGAATGTTGGCCAGCCCTGAAATGCTATTTTTTGTCGTTGGGAAAGAAAGATTGCCCTGCCATTTGTCTGGAGGGCTTTGTGCTCAGGTGCTGATGATGCAGCAGACAGTTGTGATGATGTGACAGTGTCCGAGTGTGTTCTGTTGCTCATGCATAATGTCATGCAGGAATTTGACAGCGCAATTCAGAAGTTGGAAAATGAGAGCGTTAGTTTACTGGATGTCAATGAAGTGATGAACCGACTGCGCAGCCAATTAATCTCGCGTCGCTCTGACCAGTTTTATGGTTGTAAAACGAAACAGGCATACAGACAACTGAGCGCAAGAGAGCAAACGGAGTTTGTCCGATTGGCCGATGAGTTCTTTGAAAAGGCCATCATGTACCTAGAGGATAACTTTGATTTTGATTACCCATTAATATGCTACTCCAGCTGTCTTCAACTGTGCGCTCCCGTCGAATGGAACGCGCTGGAGAAATTAGTTGAGAAAGTGGCGCTGGGAGACATTGATATTGATAAGCTCTATCAAGACTACACTGTACTAAACAGTGTTTTTAAAAGTATCCCAGAAGAGCTGACCCCTGATAAAAAATGGGCATTCTTTTTCAAGCGCGAGAAAACAGCAGCAGAATTGCTTAAAGTGGTGTCTTTCTTGTTCTCTATACCGGTCAGTAACGCGTATGCTGAACGCGTTTTTAGCCACATGGAAGATGTCTGGTCAGACAAGAGAAATAGGCTAGGAGTAGGTTTGGTGAAAGCTGAACTCCAGGTCAGACTGAACTTTAAATTGTCCTGCATGGAATTTAAACATTTCATCGAGGGACAGCAGGAACTTCTGAAGGCAGCAAAAAAGGACGAAAAATACAGATGGAGAAAGAGGTGAGAAATGTCGGTGTTAAGATGCCGAAATTGATATAATATTAATAAAACATAGGCTAAACATAGGCTTTTTTTAATGTATAGAAAGGAACTGCAGCAAGGAAGGGAGACGGAGTCCAGGGTGAGTGCGTGTGCATCAATGAGCGTGTGTTCAGCAAGTGTGACAGCAAGTGCACCCGGACAAAAATAGGTAAGAGACATAGGCCTACTTAGGCTAAAATACCCCCCCCCCCCTCCTCCAAATAGGTACATCAACAGACATAACTTATCTGTTCACCGTGTAGCCTACCTTTCTGTTTATGTCAGATCTACTAGGCTATTATTTGTTGAATCTCCAGCCTATTATATCGTTTGATAGGTCATGGTTGCTGAATGGATCCGGCTGAAGAGGACTGAGGATCTTGTTGGTGTGGTGACACGACCAACCATTTATTTTTGTTAGCGTCTGTTCTTAGGCCTATTGGGCCTATATCTTGATCTTGCAACGTTCTTTGCTAAATGAATCTATCCAAATATAGGCCCACATGTAGGCTATAATGTAGCCTACATTATTGTTTTATTTTTTTTATTATATTTATTTCTTAACTTAATTTTAATTTGTGTATTGAATACAATAAAGAAACATACAAATATATAATAGCATTGTATTTATTATTACAATATGACAGTGGTAGCCTATCCTATCCCACACACACACCAAGTCCACGCCCCCTTGTCCGGGTTTTTCTCAAATCAAATGTGGCAACCCTATTCACAGTGTCATCTATTGTGTCAGAGGTTTGCAAGCGTTGTGGACAACACTGCACTGCAGAGTTTTTGCCCTGTCCGTCAACTAACCAGTGGGAAACGATAGCCGGAAATTTCTAGAGACTGTGGAACTTCCCAAACTGTGTCGTATGCGTTGATGGGAAGCTTTGTCTGGTTAATAAGCATAGTTATCAGGTCATTACTTTCTATGGTCAACTGTCTTTGTCAGGTGAATGGGTAGTTATAAGGCCATTTATGTAAGTTCAAAAATGCCGGTCTTGTAGTACACACAACGCACTGGAAAGGCGGAGAACTGGAATTGATGTAAAGCTGACCAATCACAATCCATGACGTATGTGTCGGTCTGCGTACCGTGTCGGCGACACTTTGACGCGTAGTCAGGATTTTTTTCATGCGCACGAAAGGTGTATGCGTAGTGTCGGCGAAGGTCTGATTGGTGTCGGCGAAGGTCTGCGACGACGCAACGCAGAAGTATAAATCCAGCTGTCGCACAGCAGTTAAATAAGACATCTGTCCACGATATGGATAGTATCAAGAACAGTCAAGGAACATCACCCTTGGCTTCCACATCCAGCTCTGACTCTCTGTCAAGTTCACTGGATATAAATTCTTTCCTAATTGTGCGACCCCTGACTGCTGCTGCCAGACCTACCTTCCGTTCCAGCTGTGGGTTTAACCCAAACCACCAATCTTCCTCTGGCATTCTCCAGAGCAGCTTCAAACAAAGGTGATCGCAAACTGCCCTCTGCTGTATGGACACATTTTTAAAGTCATTGAGAAAGCCATTTTAAAGTCACCTAAAACAAAGCCCAATTTAGTTAGCGCAAAACACATCTCTGATGGGCCTTCTCAGGGGACATCACATCCTACCACATCAAAGCAAAGACTCAGTGTATGTACCATTGAAGACATTGTGGCACTTCTCTTTACCAAAATGGAGACATCTCATCATGAAACCATGAAGGATGGTCAGATGGTCCCCCAAGCTGTTTTAGACTATCTAACGGATTTAACTCTTGCTCGCCTGAAAGTGATGCCTGGGTTGGCACTAGTGGACACCGAAGAAGACATTAGTGATGTCCTAAAGGATGAAATAGTGTCCAGTGTCCAATGTGTTTTGAAAGGCAAGGGCATCACATTGGGGTCTTTATATAGTGCAGTAATACAAAGCAATTTGTTGGCACTATGTATCATCAGAGATGAATTATTCAAGGAGATCAGAGCAAGGTGCTTCTTAGATAACCAAGCCACTAAAAACAATGATGACCAAACTGCCCACAATCACTCAAGTCATTAAGGTATAGTCTACCTGTGCTTCCCTACTCTCCTTGCCTTGCTTCATTTTTGTATTCTACTGTCTCCGGTGGGATTAACATATGATTGTTGTTGTTATTATACTTATTAGTTCATCAATTTGTTTATTTATTTTACAGGTCAGACCGGTTGACCTTGTTATCAGACCCTCCTCAGTAATATCCAGTACGGTGGATGATGACATCAGATTTGGTACGAGTATAATACCACAGATTATACTGCTTGAATTCTATTGCATTTATTTGTTTGACTCCATTGGTTTCCAGTGTCAAAGTAAAGTAAATGCAAATTAGTTTCATGTCCACCAGACAAGAAGATGCCCAAAAGGAAGAGCAGGGCTGGTCGTGTCATTCTCCGTACTTTCAAGAGACTTAGACGCTGTTTCACAAGTTGCATATCATCTGGCCATGTGAAGGACTAAAACATTTTTTTTTCGTTTTATATTTTACTTTTATTTTATTTTATTTTACTTTATTTTCAAATTGATTAACTTTTTATGTTTCCTTTATTTTTACTCCATTAGGCCCATAACAACCTGAGATCAATTCATTCATTAAGAACCTTAACACTATAAATGGTTTTGGATGCAGCTCCCACTCAATTGTTTGTGGTTGAGAGCCCTTCAATAAACCTAACTTTATTGACTGCTTTCCAGTTTACATGGACCAACCTGCACAAATTTGACTTTCATTGTTTCACTGGTTTCTGTGTAGCCTAAATGAAATCGATATGAAATTGGTTTGAATCAGTGAAGATTAAGCTCCCTGTATCAAGGTTAGAGCACTTCACAACTTCTTCCCTTCAAATTATTGAGTGAGTACCTGGCATTATTTGCTGAATAGAATCTCATCATCATGGTCTCGATGTACGATAAGGCCTATGTATCCAAATAAATGACGAAAAAGGGACCTTTCTGTTGAGTATGAATTACTATTCTGTTTCATTGATTGTGGAAATGAATATGATTTTCAAATATAATTCCATTGACAGAAGAAATGAATATGATTTTCAAAGATAATGACTTCACTACAGGGAGTCGGCAGACAATTCTGACAGGATTGCATGAAACAAGCAGACTCTGTGGTGAAATGGCTGGCCTTTGATGTGTGTTTATCAGAACAGTAACAAACAGGAGATTAGTAAAATTGAACAAAGGCATTTTAAGATTTTACTGAGAGAGGGGCTTTTTTGCAGCGTGTTTCATTTGCCAACCTGACAGAACGATTACCCTAAGAAGAAATCTTTGCTATTTTACCTTTGAAATGTGTTTTTTGGAGATGTCAGAGTAAAATCACAACAGCAATTTAATAGGTTCAGATCAGTAATTACTGAATATTTTCAAGGTTTTATAATGTTGTGGAACCAAACTCTTTAAATTATGAAATTGCTGCCAAATTGCTTACATATCTTACACTTAGATATCTTACTTGCTTAGATATCTTGCTTACTGTTTGCAAATTGTACCCCTTCTCCCCAGCTGCTATTTGTTGGGCCTATACAAAGTTATCCCTCACTTTTAATGATTTACACATCAGATTTTAGGGCAGGTGTTGAGACGCTTTTTATCTGTAGAAGATGCATTGCCTTCTGCTAGTAGTTTTTATAGTACATATATTTCTTCATGGCCTTATTTCCCAGGGGAGCCAGTCCAGCCAGAGAGCCTGAGGTCTGTTTCAAGAGGATACAGCACTACAAGGGCTCCCTCTACTGGCATGGCATGGGGTCACCATGGACAGCTGCTGGCCACTGGCCCAAATGACAAGTATGTGAAGCTGCCTTTCAATGCTATCAATGTTTAATGTTAGCCAGGCACCAGAGTATACCACACAGCCATATAGCATTTTCTAAGGTTCCTTTGTCATATCTGAGGCCTTAAGGTTCTGTGATTCACTTCAAGTTGATTCAATTTTATTTGTACAGCACATTATACTAAAGTCATGTCTCGTACTGCTTCAACGCAGAGAGCCCCAATGAGCAACTTTTTTTTTTTTTCTTCTTGTTGTGGTTTAGGAAAAAACCTTGGACAGGTCCACGGCTCAGGCTAACTCAACTGCCTGGGGCATGCCTTGGGCTGGGTCAATCATGCCAGATATTAGGAATTACAAGGAGACCAGCATTCTGTGACCTTAAGCGTCTGGAAGAGTGGCCATGCATTTTGACACTGAAATATGCTGATGTGCACTGCCATTTTACGCAAATCTTGTGATTTTGCCTAGTTTGAAATTAACCAGAATTTGTAGACAGACTTCAGTGCTGTTGCACACTGCAAAATTAGGTTTCATGAAATCTGTTGTTTTCTGGTTCCAATATGCACCAGTAGGTGGCACTAACACATAATAGTATGCACTGTCATCATCAACCTTTCTTCAGAGGAAATTGACTTTCAGCTCTTTTTCAGCAATGCCCTGATCATAACAATCACACAATACTAATAATACAAAGAACAAGAAGACAAAACCAAAGCAAAACAAAGCAAATCTAAAACAACAAGAAACTTATCAAAAATAAAAATGACTTTAAACAAGAACACTTTACAGAAGGCCTAATATTCTTAATTAAGGCCTCAAATCTCCACTGCCCGAAGATGTTCCCATTATTTGTTCTTGTAGCCTGTTCCACTTAGTTGGGGAAAAATATTGAAATGCTATTTCACCAACCTCAGACCTAACTGGTGGAGATTATATAAAACCCTATGAGTGTGTGTTGAGGAGTAGGCCTATATGTTTAATTTTTAAAAGTGAAAGGACATGGTAGCAATTTAGTGCGCCTTTCTCACCTATTATTATTATTATTATTATTGTTATTATTAAGTTTCAAATCCAAGACCAAACTTTTCTCAGTGATTAATGTATCATTCTTTTTTATCCTGTCCTTTATTAATTTAACTCTTGCTGTGTTTTTACGTAATTTATGAATTTTATTTTACTGTACTTTGCTTTTATTTTGTACAGCACACTGAAATTCCTCTGTGTATGAAATGTGCAATAAATAAAATTGCTTACCCTTGCCTTCTTCCTGACACCACTCCTTTGTTCTTTCCCTCGCTTATGTTTCTATAAGTATATGTTTTTGTCACTGTGTGTGTGTGTGTGTGTAGAATTTATACAGTCCTCCTACAGCTGCTATTGGCTATGGCCCTACGCAATATCTGAGCAAATGTGCGATTGCCAACAGGGTTGAATAGAGAATCGTTTAGCAAAACAGTTTTAACAGAAAAGGACCTTTCAAACCATACACATAACTTAGCCATGTGAGAAATAATAGGATATATCAAGAATGTAGGCCTAGTTTAATGGGCAAAAACTACATACAGATAATTACATAATAACTAAATATTTATAAATCAGTCATGGGAATGTGCATAAGTGCACAGCTTTTGTTGGTTTTTAAAAATGTTACAAATCCATGCATCACCTAAATAATCAATATTAAACTGACTTGTAAAAATTCAAGTCAGAAAGTCAGAGGAAGAACGGGACATCATATAGTTTTGTGTTTTCAAAGGAATATGTTGTCCAAAATGATGCAGCTACCGCAAGGATTAAAATTGATGCTGTTAATGTTTTGATGAGAGTTCATATAGTGTTTTCTTATTTTCTAACCAAGCCTAGTTCACCACTCATCTCCCTTGTGTTTAGAAAAGGAAGCTTCACTTGACAAGCATGAAAAAAAAAGAAATTAAGCTACTACACACCCGTCTCTCTACTGTGCTGTTTCAATGTTTTTGCAGCCTGAAAGGAAACAAACCTGGAGGGTCCAAATTGTGTGTAAAGTGATCTGAAAATAGGAACAATCACTTTTGCTTTTATGGAATTGCATCAAGCTGATACCCGTCTCATCACTGCTCTCCACATTATTTCCAGGCAGGATCCTCTCCTTCTCCACTCCTGCTACCCCCATCTCTCTCCTCTCAAGCATACTCTGCCTGCCTGCTTCCTCCCCTGGGCTGGAGCACCGACGTAGGTTGGCGTCACAGTGTTCTAATTTTACCACTGTTGATGCTGATGTTAAAAGAAACAGTGGGCACCTGCTATTTCTGCTGCTACATACGCTTCCCAGGGCTGGCAAGGGATATTAATAGAGACTTATTACACGCTGTTTGATTTCACATCAGGAGCAAGAAAATGGAAGACCCTGCATTGTTTTTTTTGTAAGCAACCTGAC
Organism: Limnothrissa miodon; assembly: GCA_017657215.1. Taxonomy (NCBI): domain Eukaryota; kingdom Metazoa; phylum Chordata; class Actinopteri; order Clupeiformes; family Clupeidae; genus Limnothrissa; species Limnothrissa miodon. The sequence goes on from JAGFZM010000225.1 coordinate 55,092, forward strand.
AGAAAAAGATTACAGAATCTCAACAACTTCTTCGTTCAGAAGTGAAATTGTCTTGATTGTCTATCCTGCTTCTTTTTTCCCATTCAAATTAAGAACCTTGTCTGAGTCTTAAAATTGACTTTGACCAAACCAGAGACATAGGCTATGAGTCTTTATGTGGATTCACATAGGCCTGACAGAGTGGTTTATTAGCCAACAGCATGTCAATCATTTTTTGTATGAAACATGGAGGCTTACATCAGGCGCTAGTAAAAGCAATGCTTTATCCCACGTACACCTCACAAGGGTGTGTCCACAGTTAGCCAGTTATTGCATTATACTTGACCCTCTAGCATATTACCCTCCCTATGAGGTCACCATTCCAGAGAAGCAATATGCTGTACAAACAGAAGGAAATTATTAAAGGATGCGATGATGACACTACGCCAGCCAACACCTATTAATGTGTCATTAACTGAATTTTCACATTTTTAAAGCTTAGAATTGGGTATAGAATATAGAAAATTATCTGTTCTGTGGATTAAATGCGCTGTGTTTAGTTAACCCCAATAATAGTCTACCAAAATCTGTCTGGTTGTCTAGGAGATGTAAACAAAAAAGAGAGAGAATAGGTTATTGTTACATTAGATACATATATTTGTTTTTGCCACCTCTCTTTCTGTGACTAATGGCGATTTTATTAGTGGTTACATCAAGCAATCAAGCAATAGGCTATATCAGATCATTCTGTGTTAAGGCGTCGTAAATCAGAATTAGCCTAGGGCTACTTAGACAAGCGAAATAAAGGGTAGACTATGCGGGGCTGAATACGTCTTATGAAACTTGTATTTTCTCCTTCTTTCACGGGAGTTTCGTAGCATGCATTCAGCACGACAAGAACGTTTTCACTTTCCGTGTCATCATGTCCTCCTGTATATTATCTCATTAAACCAATTGTCCGGGGGATGATAGGCTACTGGCGTCAAAACAACAAACAAAAATGCGTTTATCATAACCTGATTAGGTAAAAAAAATCCTCGTAGCATATGCCATTGCCGTTCCCTTGAAGATAAAATTAATGATCAGTTGAGGTTGTAGACCGGACTCTAGAAATGTCCACACTTAAAGAACTGCTATAAATGCCAAATATGGACACGGAAACAGCGTGACGTGATTCCGTTGACGTGATGCGGGAAGAGGAGGAAAAGAACGCAATGACGCGATGGCGTCAGTATCGAACGTGGAGACGGAAGGCTTTAATTTGCTATATGCAAAAATCCGCGAATCCAGTAGGCTTACAGTTGACACAGATCTAGAATTTCTCGGCCAGCTGTTATACAATTAACCGATAATTGTAGGTCTTGAAATAAAGCACTCATGTAAGCCTATACTATTCACTCAAAGCCTATTCATAATAATGTCTACTGCAAAGGGAAACACAAAGTTTACATTTCAAATATATTTATTGTGACGAGCTCGGCAGACAAGATAAGACTTTGCTTAATTCAGAATCAAGTACAAAAATAACTTTTAAGTTTCATAAATTAAAGACAACGTTTTCACAGAAAACTGATGTAGTGAGACCATTCAGACCATAGTAAGACAAACATTTTTAGTGGAAATAAATTCACTCACATTCTAACAACATGTAACAAATTATGTTATCTATTGCTCTGAGCTTATGTCAGCAGCACCTATCAAAACAACTCCATTATCTAGCACCAATAAAATATTAGGACTACAAATTTAACCAAACTATATTTATGTAGAACTGGTTAAACCATGCTTTAGCTTGCTACATAATCAATAGGCTGAGAGGATGATAAATAGGTTAACTACAATACATATTTCATAAAGTTTGTTTGTTTGTTCGTCTTCTCCATAGCCTTGTGATCTATAAACTTAGCATTATGATGTACAAACATTTATGTGGTAGAAGGCCGTTACAAGGCCAGCAGGGTTGGGGAACTGAGAGAGTCTGAAGACTGGTCATTGCTGCTGCTACCCCTGCGGTGGGCCAGTCCACAAGTGGGAAAAGCTTCACTCTCAGGATAGGTAAATGTGAAGGAAGACGTGTACGTGGTGCAGGCAGGTGTGCAGGTGACCACCGGCGTGCACAGAGGCTCTAGGTCGTTGTTGGCTGAGGTGTAGAGAGGTTCCCAATCCTGTGTGTACAGGGAGTTGGCAAGGTCCATGTCTGGGACAGAGCGCACGGTCTCCAACTCGCTTTTGGCCAGCAAGTCAAGAGACTCTTCCAAAGAGTTGTCCAGGTCGGCCATCTTGACCGTTGTTATGTCGCTGACCACACTAGGACTGGAGAACAGTGAGGCAGAAGAGGTAGTGGTGATGGGGAGCTCAGTGGGGCTGGAAGACCTGGTGGTGCTCTGAGGTTGGGCAACTGGCTCGAGCAGGATGGAATGGGAGGAGGAAACTGGGACTTCCGGAAAAGCCTCTGGCAGGTCTGAGGGAATCTTGCAGATGGGCTTGTGAGCTGCCAGAATAAACTCTAGTCTTTCCTTCTCTTTCAGCAGATTGGCAATGTCTGTCTGGAGAGTGGATTTCTCATCCTCCAACTGATCAGTTTCCTGTGAGGGGAGCAAGTGCCATAATTTAATAATATGTTCATACATGTCTGTTTGAAATGAAATTAATGTATATTACAGCTTACATAACTGTTCAGAAAGTAAATTTTTATACTTACAGCTTGCAGAGTATCAGTGAGTTCCCGCCTTCGGTTACGGCACTTTGCTGCAGCCATCTTGTTACGTTCACGGCGTACTCTTCTTTTTTCCTCTTCCTCGGGGGAAAGCTATAAATGATAGAGAGATTTTAGAATTGCTTTAACTAAGTGAATATTGTATTGTCTGATATTCTAGCTTCTGGAAATAGCATGGAAGTGGATTAGGTGAGTGCATGGGGTGGGTGCATGTTATGTTGATGTATCTACCTGTTCAATTTTCCCCCTTCTTCCAGAGCCTTTAGTTGCTGTAGTCTTCATCAGTTCTTGTCTACTGTAGGCAGGAGAAGAGTTTGCACTGTATGGATGTGCCCGGCTATTTGAGGGAGCCACTGAAGACACCACCGGCTGCACCATCCACCGCAAGTCAGGGCATGAAGATATAGCAGTGACGGTTGGTATGAAGGAAGCGCTGGTAACACTGAGATCTGTGAACTCCTGTTAAGCACAGCAAAATGCACATTAGTGTAAGTAGCTCATACAGAAAAAAAACTCTACCGTAAGCATCAGTCATTCAATCAAAAGCGACTGCATTTCTTTTTCAATGTCAACAGTTAGCCTGCTATGTATTTAGGGTGCTCTTGAAGTCATAACACCTGAAGTAGCCTAAGTTACTACACGAAAGGTGATGGCTCAGTGTCTCCAACCCCGTATGAACATTCTAAGTACAAATAATATGAATCCATACGTAATACATTAATACATAATCGATCATCTAATATTGATTGAAACAATACCTGAGATTGGCTTAGAGGTGAGCCCATGCTTGACTGCGACTCGGCAGGCGACGGATAATAACCAATGTTATCGATGTTGCTGGGTGAAGCGGTGCTACAGCGAGAGGAAGAATCGCAATCCGTGTTAAAAGTGGTAAACATCATTGTAGTAATCCGAGGAAGCGACTCGTCTTGTCGAACTCAAAAAAAAATTACAAAACAGTCAGTTACTGTCAGTAATATTCCTCTTAGCAGGATCTCTGAACCTGCCTGTGGTATCCTTTCTCGTATATCTAGTAGATCCTTCGCGTCTGAGGCTGAAAGTTTGTACTGTCAACTTCCCGGCTTCGCTTTCAATATATGTCTTCAGAGGCATGACGTAGACGAAAAGGGGCGGGTGGAATTTAGAGGAAGAACTGCTCGTTATTATAACTACGGTTATAGAATTATTATTACTAAATAATTGTGTCGATATGTCGATCTGTAGGAATACATATGAAATGTATTAATTTTTCAAAGCTTTAAATTTTTCTTAAATATCTGCAGGATTTTTCTTACCACTGCAGTTTCGAATGTTCCATGGCAGGGTATCCCAAGACGTCATTTACCTAATATGGAATGCATCCTGAACGGGCGGGACTTACGGGAAGCGCACTGTGCTCCTAACATCAGACACAATTGGCTGACAGTAACATGACGTTATGTAAGCACAATAGCCTACAGAACTTTGGTGAAGTTGTGAACAACATAAACAATGTACAAACAAACTAATTAATTTCTTTAGATCTTCTATTTTTTGCGTAATCCCTTATGAATTAGAAAAAAATAATGAGCAATAAATGCACAGACGTGTTGGCGAGGCTATGTAGGGCTTCAACTAAAGAGTACATTTATTTAATAATAGGGCTAAAACTCAAATTGTTAGATCAAGGTAGTGTAAATCACATGAACAGGCAATAATTTTGTGCTTATGCAGTATGCGTTTTATGACGTTTACCTGGCCTGCTTTTGTGGAATGCAGAGTGTGTGTTTGCAGTTAAGATTGGCAGACTTTTCTCACTGGGATTTTCTTCTCATCTTGTATGTCTAATTCTATGAGACTGCTGTAGGCTTCAAGGGCACTAAACTAATCTGTGATATTCCCATGTCAACCATGGTCCTGCAGTTTGACTGGCTAGCAATGCTGTGCATTTAATGCCAATGTATTTATTAATGTTTTGTGTGCCAGAATGTAATTAATGTTTTAATTTTTGAGTAAGACAGTAGGCTACTAGTCAACAACATTCTTACAGTGTGTTCAAACCCACTGTAGCCTACATACAATACTCGATACAACCAAGCATGTTTATCTAATTAATTGTGTTATGATAGTAATGTATTTCTTCTATGCCTGTAGGCTTGGTATGTATTTTATTTACATTTCAAAGGCAAGGATTCAAGGATTCAAGGATTCAAGGATATTTATTGTCACATACTTTTTTTAAAAGATAAAAAATGTAGTGAAATGTAGATGTTGTCTGTCTATTGTGCATTAAAGAGAGAGGGTGAAGAATGAGGTAAAGAGATAGTGTAGAGAAATGGGAATGGCCTACAGTATGAAGTAAGAGTGGAGAGGCAACAGTAATGTCATAACTACTACTCCCAATCATTAACAAGGGGCACCCAAGAGCAACAGGGGCAAGGAAAAACTCCCTCTGAGGAAGAAACCTTGGGCAGAACCACGACTCAAGGGGCCAACCCAACTGCCAGGGGTTGGTGGAAGGAGTGAGGGGGGGGGGTGAAGTGAAGGTGTGGTGCTGCTATAGCCAGCTGATGATTTAATGGGGTGTGGAGGGTAGTGTGCTGTTGCGTTGGGGGGGGGGGGGTTGTGTCATTATGTATGTTGGTAGGGAGAGGGAGGGCCAGCTACACCACACTACAATACACTGCACTAAACCACACCACACCATATTACACCAAACTACACTACACCACACCACACCACACTACACTACACCACATTACACCACCCAACACTACACCACACTACACTGCACTACACCACATCACTCCACATTTACACTACACCAATCTACACTACATCACACCACACTACAGTACACCACACTACGTTACCCACCCAAAATGCTTAACATTTTACAATCGTTTATGTTAGCCTCATTTTGTGCATAACAAATTTCAGTTCCTAATGCAAAATAAATACATAAATAAATAAATAAGGTCAGCCCTATCAGCAATCCTAAGGCACATTTTCTCTTTGCAGTGTTTCCCAAGTTCGTGTTTTGTTTGACATGTGACGTTGCCCTGGTAACGCCCCGCCCCTTCGCGTCAGTGACGCTCATTGCACATGGTGCTACGCTGGGCAAAGTTGCGGCACAGAAGAACAAACTGAGCGATGTGGACTATCACGGGTTGTTCCAAGACAACTGTTTGTTTTGTTATTTGCTGAATGAATGACACAACCCGTCTTCACAAAGAGAAGCAAAACAAGAAAACCCTAGTGTAATTGCTTTACCTTTTGACCTATTATCAGTCTAAGAACATTCAAGTAGCCTAACCTAGGCTAAAGAGTAGCCTAAATAATGCAAATAACACATCTTTGCCGATTAGCACTAACAAAAAAACAGAAGACGTTTCTGTGAAAAAAATCTATTATTTAACAACACAAATAATGACAAGCAATGCCACAGTAGAGCTATTTTAAAAATCCTTAAATTATTTTGGCTGAATGATGTGCGCAGATGACCCTTAGAGGTCTAACAGAAAATGACCAGGGGCGCGGCTGTCGGGAATCACTTGGCTATGGCTTTCACCGGAGAGGCCAACTCTCACGCCTTCGCCTGAGTGGACGTATTACCTCATGCAAGCTATAAATAGCCAGGCCATTTCAACCAAGGAGGTCTCTTATATTGGTGTGAATAGTTGGATAGCAAACAAAGTCTGTGAAAAATAACTGGTTTTCTATTTTATCTTGCCTAATTTGATCTATACAGCCTAAATACTTGCTTTTATTAATGCACTGGCGGTTGTTTCTAGATTATACTGTAGTAGCCTATATTGACCTATTTGTTTTGAAGTGACAAATTTAGGTAAGGATATAGGTTACCTCTCCCACATCGCCAGCCAGATATCATTCTTTAAAAAGTAGCCTACTTAAAATAGAATGGCCTCTACTACAGTAGTTTATATCCACAATAGAACCTGCTGTGATAGGCTGCAATGCAGTTTGGCTGTGAGAACCGGAAATGCCATATATGGTCTTAGCAGGATAACCGTGATTGGCTGTTTGGCTAGCAACCTGTCTGCTGTGGTGTTTGTCATAATTATCGCCCCTAAAATAACATCTAAAGAGAAAGCAATATTAGAGGCAAATCTTAATGTACAGAAGGCACTTATATTGACGCCTAGGACATCAGACACTAATCTATTATGCTTTGTCAGTTGCATAATTGTAATGTCATAGAAAACAGCAAAAACAAAACCACAGCCACTGAGTTGCTTCATACATTTAATAGGTGCATTCTAAATACATTATAAGCATGGTGTTTTATTCCATCTCTTTCATTGTTGTTGTTGTTGTTGTTAAGCCTATCAACATAAAATAGCCTATTTATCAAATAATCTGTGTTTGGGCAGATAGGTTCACAGACGTAGGCCTATTGGTAAGATAAAAATAATTATCATATGAAAGTTTGCCTCAAATATCTGTGGTTGCTGTGAAAGAATGTTCCGTAATGCAGACGGAATATGTTTATGACGTCAGTCTGTTCATTCATGTTGTTGCACGTGGGCCTATCATTTCGCTTTTGTGGGGGGGTATTTAAAGATTTTGATCATTATTTGCAATTATTTCATTATATTTGTTTAAAAAACGCAATGCATTATTATTAACAGCTTTTCATCATACCTATAAGATTGTGCTCGGTTGGAATAAGAGAATTTATTATGCATAGAAGACCTCCCTTTTCCCTGAATGGTACAGTCGCACCACACATACTTCATTCATAAAATTTAGGCTCACTATAAAACGAGTAGCCTTACAATAATACTGCAGTTTCCAGATGTGTAGCCCTAAGCAGTAAGGTGACAGTATTGCAGCAAAAACTGAAATTTATCCTGACAGGACGCACAATTTGACTTAATCGTTGCAGATTTTAAAGATGCGTGACTTAAACGTTGACTGCGATTCCGCGTCTTGCTCGTCTGTCTCCTCCACTGAAGATGCTAGCATGATCAGCCAGCGGTCTCCAGCTGAGCCTGTCTCCCGCGCATCGGTGTCCTCCATGCAAAATGTGCAGGTAGGTTTGAAAACGTCTTTGCAATAGTGTAAAGTTGATTACTGGAAAACATTAGCCTACTGAAAAGCGTTGTACTCTTGGTAGTAATAGCCCAGAATAAAAAAAAAACATAAGGTTGTCTGTCACGTTGAGGGTCAGTTGACATATTTATCTAGGCTACTTTAAGTCAAAGTTAATGCATTGATTGGAATTATCCTTATACGCGTAGGCAATTAAGTGAATTCGAATACACATGGTTAAAGTCGTCATAATTGTTTCGATATTAAAATCTTCAATGTTCAGGAATCAGGCTGTGGCAGACCTTTATGTTCTCCTTTTGTTCCAACTGTCACGTCGCAGATTTCCACGGTAGACGCGGAGCGGATGATCCATCCGAGCGTCAACACTGTCACCCCATCATCAGGCGCTGCAAAGCTCAGAAGATCACGGTGTCTTTCACAGTCGTCCTCCTCGGAAAGCGACTGCCGTGAAAAACCATCACGTAGGAAAAGACAAAAGGACAAAGTATGTCTGCATTTATGTCCACAGCAAAATACTTTTGAAAAAAGATAAATGCAGTTCTTAATGCATGGCAAACTATGTGGGAATCTTAAGTATGCACGTTCAGATGAATGAATGCTTATGCATGGTAGGTTATTATTTGGCATGTATATTTCATTTTTCTTGTCAATTAGGTGTCTCCAGAAGAGGAGGAGAAGAGGAGACTCAGGAGGGAAAGGAATAAAATTGCTGCAGCCAAGTGTCGCAACAGAAGAAGAGAGCTCACAGAGAGATTGCAAGCAGTAAGTCAATGCATTTGCATTTGCAAATGCATTTGTGTGCTGTGTTTCTCATAAACAACCCAGTACAACATACACATGTATTTCAACCTTTTGTTTGTTTTCTTAGCAAACTGACAAGCTTGAGGAAGAGAAAGCCACTCTGCAGACTGAGATAGATAATCTCATGCGAGAGAAAGCACAGCTTGAAATGGCTTTATCAACCCATGAGCCCACTTGCACAATGACACAGGATGAGGAGGAGATACAGCAAAGTCTCCCTAGTCCTCAGCAACACCTGACCCCAGTCCTTGACCTCAGAAAGGCTCCTGAGGTGCTTCCATCTCTCCAGGACCTGGAGATGCATTCCAGTGGCATGCCATCGACCACTGCGATCTTGGGAAACTCCAATATCCTGCTATGCTCAAGTGCTGTGGGCATCGCGTCGGAGTTGGAGGCTTTCCTTGGGATGAGGGAAGAGTCCTTGCGGGATCTCAGCTCAGAGTCAGAAAGCAGCAGAGGTCACGACATGGCCCCTGCTGTGCCCGACATTGACCTCACCAATTCCCTTGGCATCTCCGATTGGGAGACACTTTACAAGTCCATGGCAGACAACTTGGAGATCCTCACCAGCCCCACAGTGATCTCCAGCCCGACATGTGGCAGCACCCTGCATGGGTTTGAGTTCAACTACCCAGATTTTGACAGCTTGACAGAAGACTGCGAATGTGGCAGTCAGATAAAAAACAGATCAGATGTGGTTAAAGATATATTGAATTCCCCAACACTTTTGGCTTTGTAGGAATTTGGATTCAGTTGAATTGGCTTCAGGTAGAACGAGGTAGTGGGGGAGGGGTGTTTACCATTTTCTACAGATAGGGTTGTGTAACCCCTGTAATATGTTATTCTAAAATTGTTGACTGTGCCTGCACTTATAATTGACCTCTTCCAGACACACTGTGTTCGTCTGAGTACTGCTGTTTACATTAAATTCATATATATATATATATATATATATATATATATATATATATATATTTATTGTCATGTTTGGGTCAAGTGAACATTTAAATAACCATAAACTTAAAATGCACATATAGATTTGGTACTGTTTTGTCTGTTTCATGTCCTGTATTATTATGGCCTGTTCATGTGCCAAAGTGTCAAAATGTGTTGATTGACTTGAAGAATCCCCAGTATATGCCTATCATGTGACATTTTTCCACATAGATTATTTTTTTACCTATGTCTTTAATGGTATTCCAGTTATGCAAAAATGAAGTTGTAGTTCAATACCGGTAAGCTTGCACAAACCATCATTGAGTTATATCATAATTCAATAAAATTATTCGAAAAACACAGTTTGTTGTAATGTGTTGACGTCCTACATTAATATGGTAAGAGATGTTTATTGAACTTCGCTAAATCAATATCTTAGAAAACCTACACATTTTGAATCGTGCTTTATACAATGTTCATCTCTGCCAATGCGCCTCTAGCCAGCTGCCCGCACGCACCGACGTACAGAAAACGTCAAAATGTATTTGCATAGCACGCCAGATCGTCAGACTTCCGTGGCCATATTTGGAAGTTTGATATGATTTGCTGTGTAGTCTCTATGGAGACATACGTATCATATTTCACAGTGGACTATTTTCCAGGAAAAGTATGGCATGCAGAGCTGAGAAGAGAGCCTGTATTTTGCCCGGAACCAAGACAGCGTGATTTTTGTTGGGCGCCTATAGCAACGTACGCAAATGTGTTTTTGGTAAATAATCAAGATCCATTTACAAAAGGATTTACTACACAGGCTAATCCGGTTTACAGTAAAGTTGAAAAGGGCCACCACAATGTAAGGAGATGAGCTATTTTACAAGAAACATGAACAGGCAATGGATTAGATAGGATATGTTCAGAATCTAAATATTATGTTAATGAATTGTCACTATGTTTTCAAATGTTAACCTACGTGTTTTAGTGGGCTGTAAGGACTAGACACGCCGATGGTGCATTGAAACTAATTTATCAATAAGACAGATTCGAAACCTACTAATTTGTAACTGATGCATGGCTACGGCATGGCTTGGCTTTCCTACTCTCAAAATCAAGAATTCTCCATGAACACTGCTTAATCTATGGCAACGCTTACAACTTTGCGTTCAGCGCAGAGTTGTAGACGTTAAATAGGCTAAACGGTTTAAACACTAAACACTTTATTAATGTGCTTCAGTAGCCCATTTCGTGACACTGAATTATGGAATATTATAATATTTATAATAAAATTAGTTCACAGGTGGCTATCTTTGTGAGGACAGGTGGCATAGCCTGCAATAAAATATTTGAAAACAAAAATACAACATAAAAGGTTAATTGGTTTAGACACAGAGATTAGATTAACGTCTCTGATAGAAAGGACGTATTGTCACAGAATATAACACATTGCACTAGCACATTACAAGAAACTCTATAGCCTACAATAATAGGCTATAACTACACAATTAATATAAAGACACAGTACACGAGTGACACAGACAGACGTACAGTGGAATGACATGGACAGTTTTGAACGGTTGAGGTATGTTTAGTGAAGCAGTGGTCAGTGCAGATATGTCTGTGCAAATTACTTTACTGCAAGTTTGAGTTGCGCTGATAACTTTGGAAGTGACAGAAAAAAAATAGTAGGGCCTAAAATATGACAAGTGAGTGAAAGAAAGAAAGTTGTAGGAGAAGGCTAGTCTAGACAATGTGTTTTTGTTTTACATTCAGATTTACATACAGGTTTCATGATCAGGATGATTAAAGGGGATTTGTAAATTGCAGAATTAGATTTAACATAATGTTATACCATGCAGCAGCTGAATTTAATTTCTCAGCATCTTCATAACGCACCTTTGATAAACATTACGTAAACAGTATTTTAGATATTCAATAGAAATTGGGAATCATGAATTCTACCCATCTGACACAATGAATGACACTAACTAGGCCTATGCAAACAGTTGTATTCAGGTGTGTACAGATAATCCTTATCCATGATTTTTCGAGATTACAAAGTCAGTCAAAGGTCACTGGCATTGCACACGGTCTCTTGCAGTTAGTTAGATAGATAGATACTTTATTTATCCATATGGAAATTAAGGTGCTCAACAGCATTCACATCATACATTTAGATTAGATTAGATTAGATTAGATTCAACTTTATTGTAATTACACATGTATAAATACAAAGTAACGAAATGCAGTTTAGTATCTAATCAGAAACGCAAAGTGCAGCAAGTGCAAAATATACAATATGAAGTGTATACAGTATGGACAGTAGGTAAAGTTAAGAGCAGTATGTAAGAGCAGAAGGAGGTAGCTAGTTTAGTGGTATACATACGTCAGCTTCATTGTGCTATAGTAATATAGATGGCTAAGTATTGAGCTGTAGAATAAACAATATGTATAAAGTACTGTACAAATGGATAAGTATATGTAGTCTACACAAGATGTATAAATATGAGATAATTGTTATGTACAGTTTTAATAAATGGTATAAACAAGTAATATAGGCTACAGGTATAACAGGTAATATATCTATACAGTAGAAATGTATGTATATGTGTGAGTGGGCAGGTATACAGAGTGCAAGAACATACATGTATAGTGCAATGAAAGTGTGTGTGCTTTTTTTTTACATACATAGATATATATGACATCCATTCACATATACTGTACATACAAAGAAGATAAGAGGCATTGGAAAACATAATGACGCAGGCATTGTGTGGTCATGCTGCCACTATCGTTAGTGCTCGGGACTACGAATGACAATAAATAAACAGACATATTTTCACTTTTGTTTCCTGCACAATGGCTGTTTTTTTTTTCTTTTGCAAATTATGTGTCCTCACGGTGTAAGTGGGCTGTTATATTGGGTCATCACACCATTTAATTAAATAATGCTCTACTGTATGCTGTGCAAAGGTTTATTTACATCCTTGAGGTGTCGCCAGGAAGGCAGAAGTTAGGATTATTCTGAGTGCCTGGTACTGGCAGGGTGCGCTAGACATCATTTTTATATCAATTTTATAAATGAATTTTTGGGTTGCACAAAATTATTTTCTGCCATAGAAACCCAGCAGCACGTGCTTAAGTGAATGTAGTTATAGCGGCAACATTTAAGGGTGCATATGTTTAATTTTGCGCATTGTGCAAATGTTTAATTGTCCGCATGCCTCCACACTGCCTTGCAGTGTTGGGCAAGCTACTTAGAAAATGCAGTTAAGCTACCAGTTACTCCACATCACTTAACTTAACTATCAACTATCAACTTGACTTAACTATCAGATGAAGCTTCATTACACCAAAGCTATCTGAAGAAGAAATGCAGCAAGCTAAGTTAAAAATAAATGACAAAGTTTAACTACACATGCAGGTACTTTTTAATGCACAAAAAGGCCTATAATAATAAATGATTCAACCTTCTTATAACATACTATTATTGACTGTTTACTGTAATACTGTCATATAATACTATAATGTGACCATACATTGTGAACATTTTTTAATTATAGCACCACTGACGCATCAAATGCATCACATTATTGGAAGGAACTGATCTTCCATATACGGCCTAATTAGAAGATTTTCTGCTGTCACTTGATGCTCTGAAAATGTAGCTTTAAGGAAAGCCTCCACACTACATGGGCAAAAATATAGCTAAACTAAAGCTATATCAGAATCAGAATAAAGCTGCAGCCACGCCACTCAAAGATGTAGTTAAACTATAGCTTCGCTACTTGTAGTGAAGCTACTGCCCAACTCTGCTGTCTTGGTATATGTGGTATAAAAAAAAACAGCAGATGTGCTCTGCATCATTTTTCCACCCATCTGCAATCAGGTGATGCTTGATTGACATGTTCTACAGCCCCAAAATAAAGTGGGAAGAGGAAGCGTGAATGGCAAGAATAAGTTATGAATGGACTGAGTTCAAGGCTCACTTTGTGTCTGTGGTTTGACTGCAGACATTGTCTGAGTCAGAACCACCAAATCAGACATACCTTCCCATTTCTGTTTGCGCAACTCTGCAAAGCGGCAGGCCTTTTCTGCAAATATGAGTAATAGTTGGCCAATATTGTGGATAGTTAGCCATTTGTCATGCCACTCAGGTGGCATTCAGTGACATAAACTGTTAAAATGTAACTATTTGCACATATTAATGATTTACACTTTTATAACTTATTAAGATTATATTTTTAGCTTTTTGTCATGCATGCAATTTACCTAACCAAATGAAAAGGACAGAATGTTTATGTCATATGATGAATGTAGCAAGAGTTTATGACTTGGAGGTTATTAGAATTTAAGATTTAAGAAATATTAGTTAAGGCTTTATAAAGATGTCTTGAAGATGGTGTTTGTTCGATTTAGCTTACTTGCAACATTTCCTGGTCAATGTTTCTGTCAGCATTGTAAAAAGAGGTGTTTAATGTGATAACTTTATTTGTTTATGGAGGAAATGTATTATCAAGCATGAGCAGTGCATCTACTATATTAAGTACTATTCAAATGTCTCACACAGCTGATAAAGTTTGCTGGCGGAAGAAGGAACTTGACTAATAAAAGCTATCCAGGCTTAGTGACCTAATTTAGCAGGGCTCACTTTTCAGTCAATCAAACAATCAGTCATTTTCTGGAAAGAACATGTTTGCCCAAATTGTCTAAAATGTTTTTAATTATTTTTCATCCAGATGAAACTGAAAAAGGACAGGTGATTATTTAGCAAGGTGACAATATGAAGTTTATATTTACAAATGGTCTGCATTTATATAGCGCTTTCCTACTCCTACGAGCACTCAAAGCGCTTTACAATGTATGCCTCTCATTCACCCATTCACACACATGCATTCATACTCCGGTGGCAGTGGCTGCCATGCAAGGTACCATCCTGCCACCGGGAGCAATCGGGGTTCAGTATCTTGCCCAAGGATACTTCGATGTAGTCAGATGGAGTGGGGCTCGAACCTGCAACCCTCCAGTTACCGAACGGCACCTCTACCATCTGCGCCACCATCGCCCCAATAGTCCTTGACAGACAAAATGTTATTTTTTTTGTGATCTCGCTTAAAATGAGAGATCAGGAGCATTCCATCTCCAATCTCATTTATTTCTCCATCCTATTTATACACCGAAACGCATTTAGGCCTTCCATATCTTCTTGCATAATGAGTATCCAAGTTCTGCTTTTCCCATCTTTGTAATAGCTCCCCAGAATGTGTTTCTTAAATTGAACAAGTGAGACATAGATCTACACAGGAAGTGTACAAAAATACAGCAAAGAAACCATGGTAAAATTGTATACAAACAGGGAAGTAGTTTATTTCTGACTCCATTTTGAAAATGCCACAGCTGGTTTGAAGTAGAATGGAAATGTGTGTAATTCTGTTACAAAAATAGGTGTGGGACACTAAAATGGTGTGAGACACTAAAACTAAAGGTTAACTTTATTATGCATATTTTCTTAGTCCCTATATAGTTTCGCTGACTAAAAAGATTATGCACTAGCAAAAAAAAGTTGCCTAAAAGAAAGGACTCACCCAGGAATAGGCCTAATATGCAAATCGCAGAATAATATGACAAAAAAACAGTTTTGTAATTAGTGAATGAACTACAGAATACAGATAGATAAGGTCGGAGCATTCCATCAAATTTGTATACAATGTTCTGACCAGTATTCTGAGCAGTGTGTTGTTTTACACATTAGGTTTTTGGAGCAACACTCTCACCAAATTGCAGGAGTAGGGCTGTTTCCTGTTCGTGCATTTTTACCACTAGAGGGAGATACACATCTAGACGAGAAGTAAAATAAACTCAACCTGGAAAATGATGAGACTTATAGGCACTTATAAGCTACAGGTTTGCCTACACAGGTCTGTTGGAAGTGTAAAAAATGTGTTTAATTAACTATTTATCCTAAATCCGTTTAAATAAACATAGTGTAGCCTATTTACCAGCAACCAGTCAAACATTAGTAGCCTATAGGCCAGCTAAAATCATATATGGCAACTTTTCAGTGGAGATTGTTTGCGTCCATTTGAGTTAATAAACCCTAATCTGAATGTAGACAGCATTATGTAAAAGATCTCACATTCTATGGGAAAATTGGCTGACCCCCGTGTTTTAGAATATGTGTTGAGCCAATTCCTTATTTTACCACTAGAATTATGGATAGAATTATAGAATTATGGAATTATGGAACAATGTAACATTCATAAATGTTTTTATCAGGGTACTTCCCATACCATCCACTGGTTACACAGGCAGACCCACATCAGTTATACTTGGGCTCTTGGCTTATTGATTGTTCTACGCAAACATGTCAGAATGATGTTGTAAAACTTTAAACGGCGATGATGAAATCAGGCTCGAATAGGCCTTCATGACCATAAACATGGTAGGATGTATTTAGAACGGGGATCTCTCGAGGTAGTTTACGCGTGGGTGGACCGCATTCGGCTTCTCCAACATGGTAGAAATTTCCTCTATGTGTTGTGTTTGTTGGTTGCTAGGGGTGGAGCAATCGGCTCTTCTTTCATACAGCCTGGTCTCGTATTTTTACATCCTCGCTTACGTCTGGCACAAAAGAGTTCCGCATTCCGGAGCCCTCCCTGATACTGATCCCGTATTTAAACAGGCTGATGCAACGAACAGGCATCTTAGATCGAGTGGTGACCCAAACAAACAGTCATTTCAGATTCCGGACCCAGATTCAGGTAGGTCAATTGATTTTTAATTCCGGAATTAATTGTCGACATTTCCATCATTTTAAGCACGCAGTACATTTCACAGTAGCTTTAGGCTGAAGTTACATGTGACTTGGAGATAAAGTTTGAGGCATCAAGGAATATTGTCAAGACCAGACTAATAGTTCATTTTACTTCATATTACAGGAAATCGTATTTCTATGGTAGGCCTTGGGTCTTATTTCACGTTCGTACCTATATGTCGGTTTTTTCTCGTTTATGAAATATTGTGTAATTTGTAGGCTATTATAGGCGATGTGTGTTAATCACTTCGTTATGTAACGTAAATGCGCTGATCGAGCTTGCTACTATAGGCCACTGGCAGGCCTATCGGTTAAAAATGCATGTCAACCCTTATATTTTCAAATCTGACACTGTTCAGGGCCGACAGTTCGGAGCTGCAAGTGGTCATTTTGCTCTTAATTTGAACACAAAATGAGACCGATTTCTTTGGTGAGGATGTCGGTACTTTGCTGCAGAGGAAAGGGGCGCTTTTATCTGAACAATCTGCATTATGTTCGCTGCACATGACCAGTGCATGAAATGATGGGCATCGTTAACCCTTTACACATGACGACTTTTTATGAATTATGAATTCAGTAGTCATAAGCATATTGTCTGTGGTTATAAGGTAGGCCTGTATTTCACATTAAGTGTTGGTGAGGCAACTTCGCATGAGCCTCACGTGAAGTTAAGTAGGCCTAGGCATGTGGACCTAACATGCTGATATAGGCCTAGTTAAGTTTACACCTGGAAATTTGTGAAATGCACATCAAATGGCTTTGGACGCGTTGCAGACAGCATTGCTGATAATGCACAGTCTTGTGCATTATTGCAAAGAGACATGTGGAGTAGAGCAATAGCGGGCCAAAGCATTCCCTTTCACTGGGGCGCATGTTGGCATTTATGTACCCTTTGTTTTTGGTGCCAGTGCCCTCTCTTGATCCATACGTGGGATTGTTTCCACACAGACAAAATTCCACCGTGGATTTATTGGGGAGACTGTGCGTCAACAGCCGAGAGCAGGAACGTGGGGCTTATTTTAGGTGTAACTGCCCTTCACTGGGTTAATGAGAAGCTGGCATTCATCACAGATGAGACTTAAGTGTGGAAATGACGATTTGTTTTTGTTCTTTGTTCTTGTTCACGGAAAGTTTGTTTATTGGCTGGTATGTTCATGATTGAAAAATATCACATAATAATATTACCATGAGGCCAAGGTGATAGCCTATGCAAAATGACAGTTAATTAAAGAAGGCTGTTTTACCTATTTTAAAGTTTTCATGAAGAATACAGGAACAGAACTATTTAAGTGTTGACAGTGGTCATAAATATTTCGTGAGATTTTCTTTAAGCATCCTTTACACTGTATGATGCATATCAATGCTCCATGTTGTTTATGCTGAAGTTGTTAAAGGCTTCTAAAGCAGACCCACAGAACAATAGAGCAGAACAATAAAAAAAGAAATTCCAAAAAGTTCCCGGAACCATCAGAAAGAATTCATAGAGTTTGGAGTGCTGTAATAAGACAAAACATCGTGAAAATGTCCCTCAGTGGATTATATAATCGAGTTACTAATTGCTTTAGCAGAGTGGATATTTTAAAGCCTTTTGTTAACTCTGTTCATAAATGTATGCATCTGAAGTATCCAGTTGCCAACGTTTGCTTTGTGGTGCTCCTGTTTTGAAAATTATGTCTAGAGGGTGGTGACCATGAGGTTTCAATATAAAATCTCGAGGAAGAAATATTGGCTGAACATGCTTCACACATTTCAGAAGTCCTCTTTTTAGTGGCACACCAGTCTGGGTAGTGTGAATAGGCCCAAAATGACATCGCAAATATATGACAAAAAAAAAAAGTTCTATTGACTTTTTATATTTACCTGAAGATTTTGTCAAACACACCTGTAAGGTCATTACACATACACTAAACAGACCACTGTAGTACCAAAGGTCTTGCATTGTTTTGTCCAATGCTGCATCATTTCCCATTACCACTTGTACTACTAACTTCAGTTGTTGTAGTGATGGAGTTCCAGTGACTTTTAATACACTTTCATTATAAAAATCATTTCCTCATAGTGCCCATGTGCAAGTGAGGGACAGAGTGACTGTAGTGGTTGTAGACTGGATGGTTGCAATGTGAAAGGAACTGGGTCAAGAGCAACTTACAGGGTCCTACAGAGAGTTTGAGGAATGTGACAGTGCCAATGGCTTCAAAGGGGAGAAAAAAGCTGTAGCCCAGGCTTTGAACATTCTCTCTCTCTCTCTCTCTCTCTCTCTCTCTCTCTCTCTCTCTCTCCCTCTCTGTGCCCCTTGTTCATGGGATCTCTGGGCTTAAAATGGCAGCAGGAGCTGGCCAGAGCCTTGTTCTTCATGTCTGTTCTTGAGTAAGGGGTCCACTGTTCAATGTTTGATGTGTCTCAGACTATTAAGAAAGAGTGCCGATCGGGAACAGACTTGATTTTCTTTCATTCGAGGACTGGTGAAGGTTTAGGTGCAGCTCGTAAAGGGGTGATCTTGAATACATTTGGACGTGGCTGAGGAGCGTGTCTCGGCCAGGTCTACTGCGTTCCCTGTCAGCACCTTCAGGCCTGTGGATTTATAACAGGCACCCATGCTTTAGACGTGCATCTGTCCCCTGAATGGTCTGCACAGCAGTAGTGGTGAGCAAGAAGTTGGGCAAGGGAAAAGGAGAAGAAAAAAAAAACAGCAAGGACTCGAGGGTTTGGAATCCTTTGCTGGACGTCGCTCCCTCTCTTTCACAACATTCTCTCTAATTGTACTCCTGAGAGGAAGGATCATCCACTCTGGCCCAAGAGTGAGACTGAGTCTGCACCACTCCCAGGCCTGCAGACCTCCTTAGTATGCATATGCACCACTTAACATGCAGGGATAGAAGCGTGTTCTCTGTGTGTGTGTGTGTCTCCTTCACACACACACACACACACACACACACAAACACACACACCTCATGTTGTAGGACTGCATGCTCTGAAATTACAAAATAACGGAATGATTTTAGTCCATCTGAGAAAAGGCAAAGGACTGGTCCTAACTGAGCAGAGATAAGGAAAACAGCCTGATAAATGCTCTTCCGGCACACACTTCATTGCAGGTATATGATTAATAACCCTTATCCTCATCACAAAGCCACATTGGTAGGCTCTGCTGCCTGCACCCCATGTTAATAGAGGGGCCTCCTGTCCTGTTGGTGGGGTATTCATAGCAAAGGCTGAATGTGAATTCCACTGCCTCTCTGGCTTCTAATTGGCCTCAGGA
Source organism: Limnothrissa miodon (assembly GCA_017657215.1). Classification (NCBI taxonomy): domain Eukaryota; kingdom Metazoa; phylum Chordata; class Actinopteri; order Clupeiformes; family Clupeidae; genus Limnothrissa; species Limnothrissa miodon. The sequence continues at coordinate 74,646 of JAGFZM010000225.1, forward strand.
ATGGGGCAGGAAATGGAGCCATTTGGCTGAAGACAGATGAAGTATGTATACATACATACATACATACATACATGCATACGTACGCACATGCAGGCTCCGGTCCCGTGGATACCATTGGGCCCTGTCGGGGTTGGCGCGTGGCCAGCCTGGACTGGAGCGTCTGTGTCTCATAAGTGTCGGCAACAGGGCGTTTTCCACTTTCTGCCCTGCTGCTGCTGCCCGCAAGCGAGCACCCTTCTCTCTCTCTCTCTCCCTCTCTCTTTCTCACTTTCTTTCTGTCTCTCCCTCTTTCTCTTGGTGGCCTCTGAAATGGGACTGGCCTATGTCAGAGGCTTTGTCTGGAAGCCCCTAGCTTTAGCGTTAGCTTCTCTGTGCTCGGAAAGCAGCGGTGGGGTTTCATCACCCAACTGCAACCCAAATAATCCCACTTAATCACCAGAGGGGGGTATGGAAATGGATAGAAATCCCTATCAGTGAATCACTAAAGTCACCATCAATTGATAAAGTCACCTTTTTTCCGGTCCCTGGCGCTGAGTAGCCAGCTTGCAGTCTGACTGAACTCTTCTGTCTGGTGTTTTGTGTGGATGTGAGTGACAACACTAAATGGCTGAAAGATGGTCTCTGTCTATTGTGGAGACTAGACACTGGAAATTATCGAAAGGTCAGATGGGAACAGCTAGTCACAAGTCATGAGACATGTCAAAATATCAGTCCAGGAAACTGCACTCTAAACAATTTAACTCATGCCACAACATTCTGGTATGATCGTCAGTTGGCAGATTTTTACTATGAGATGAATCAGGTTAGCAACTGAAATCAATTTCAGAAACACGTCTGTCTATTACATTGGAGGCCATTTTACCCAGAACATATTGTAAAATATCACAATTTTCAAAAGTGTTAATTTTTGCCTAACAATAAGAATTGGACAATCCAAGTAGATATTTGTCAGGCATGGTTTTAATCTCTTTCTCTCTCTCTCTCTCTCTCTCTCTCTGTTTCTCTGTCTTGTCCATGCAGCAGTGGCGGTGGCCGGACCTGACATGATGCCAGGACAGATCCCTGACCCTTCGCTGACGGCCGGCTCCCTCCCCAGCCTTGGCCCCCTGGCCGGGATCTCAGCCACCACTCTCACAGACCAGCTCAAGTTCTCAGAGCTCTGCAGTCTGGGTGCTATGCTCTCGCCACTGCACTTCCTTGCCAGACACGGGAAGAGATCATTGGTACTCAAAGATGAGGTGAGAAACAGAGAGATGAAGATAGTTATACATATATACATACAGTGTACGTACGTGGTAAGAAAAGAGAAACTGAATGTGCTGTCTCTACTGTATGTTGATCTCTTTTTCAATTGTGCCACCAATGTCATAGCAATAGGTGTTGTTCCACTGACTGCCTTTTAGAAGAACTTGTTCAGTGCAGTTCATTCCAGCTGTTCATCTAGTAATCACCAGTAGCATACCGACCAGTAAATTCATGCTCCACAATTATGCCATGCCTTGTAATGTCATCCTGTAATGATAAATAATGGCAAGTTGTGCAATCACCAATCTGGGGAATTACGTGACCTGGAAGGCCTTTAAGTAAATAACAACATACCTGTAATACATGGGTATTTAACAGGTCATAACTTGTAATAGAAAGAGGAAGTAGGAGGCAGGTTGCAATATCCTAATCTTTGGTTTTGTGTGTTCCTCTCACAGATGGAGGAGGAAGAGGAGAGAAGGAAGCGAAGACGGGAGAAAAACAAAGTTGCAGCGGCCCGATGTCGAAACAAAAAGAAAGAGAGAACAGATTTCCTTCAAAGAGTGAGTGAATTACTGGTCTTCCTCTTGAATCATCTTCCTCTGTTTACATATGCAAGTTCCGTAGAGTGTGACTGGTGTAGTGTTTGTTACATGCTCTAAAAATCAAATGCAAATAAGTAGTGACTCTTGACATTGGTCAACTTAAATGCAATTCCAAATCAGCCTTGTGGAAATCTAATCAAGTACATCCATCAAAGGACTTTTTTCCACAGCCATTACAAACTGAAAGAACAAATATAAACCATATATATACCAAAATGACTACTTGCTTTCTGTTTTCAAGCTTTAGACTGTAATCTTTTAAAGTTGTCTGCTCTCTCTCTCTCTCTCTCTCTCTCTCTCTCTCTCTCGCTGTCTCTCTCTCTCACTGATGTCCTGCAGGAGTCGGAGCGTTTGGAGGTGGTGAACTCAGAGCTGAAGGCCCAGATCGAGGAACTGAAGGTGGAGCGTCAACAGCTCATCCACATGCTCAACCTCCACCGGCCGACATGCATCGTGCGGACCGACAGTGTCAAGACGCCCGAGAGCGAGGCCAACCCACTCCTCGAGCAGCTCAAGGAGAAATGAGGAGGAGAGCAGACACAAAGACAGAGAAAACACTAAAACAGACTAAAATAACCCTGAATAGGACAGAGGGTGAACTTTTTTTGCTGAAAAGGAAACAAACCCAGAGCTTTTCCTATTTTGTGGTGACTATGCCCATACTGCCTGTAAGCCAACGGCGGGGGAGAAACCTTGGCGGGGGAACTAATCCATACGCTTGGGATGAAATCGCCTTCCCCGAGGATGCACACAACCAAGAAGCAGCCTTTCGAGTCTCCATCGACAACTCTTTTTCGTGGATGTCTAGTGCCTCAGCGATATGCCTGTCATTACTATGAGGTGAAGCAAGCAGTCTGGATATGTGGTTGAGGAAACAGCACAGTATGAGGTTTTGGTGCTGGCATGTAGGCCTGTCAATAGGTTATGTCATTCTTTTTATTTAAGGGTACATACCATCGTAGCATCTTTTAAACTGGTCTATGTCAAGCGGGAAAATAGTACAACAATAGTATGCTGTTAGTATACATTGTTGGCAGGTTTTTTGTTTGTTTGTTTGTTTTTTACATGAGTTTGCCTTGGTAGTCTCCGGTAGACCAGATTTATGAGGACGCAGGCGTCATGAAAGCACATACATAAAAATATAGATATATTTGCATAATGTTTACACTTTTTTGTTTTGTTTATGTTTTTGGCATTGTACTCACAATTTATCGGTGTAATTCTTTTATACTGCTATGTATGAATGTTACAATATAAACTGTTATGTAATCACTTGATGTGATGCAATAAGATTTTTTTTTTTTTACTTCTTGTTTGGTGTGCTGGTCATAGCAGTTCTGAAGGAGTGATATGAGTAGCAGTTTTTACAACCACTCGTAGAAGTGGCCATCATCTCTTTATTTGTTGTTGATAAATAGTATTATATTGTATGTATTTTTCATTAAACACAAACCATATCTAAAAAAACTTTTTTGTTTTAAATCAAGACTTAATGGGGGAGGGAGGTCATTCTCAGCTGTACAGAAACCAAAACACAACTGCATGATGTAAAAAGCCCTCCACAGCTTGTAATATTAACTAGAACCTGTATGAAAACTAATACTGTATATTGAAAATCTCACAAGGGAAACATTGAAGGAAATGCACGTTGAGGATTTTTGCTTTTCTTTCTTTCAATGTCCCAGAAAGAAATAGTTCCTATCATCACATGTTTAGTTTCAGATTATTTCTTA
>JAGFZM010000225.1:78258-149945 GCA_017657215.1 Limnothrissa miodon
ACAGATTCTGTGATCTTGAAAATCTCACAAGGAAAACATTGAAGGAAATGCATGTCGAGGATTTTTGCTTTTCTTTCTTTCAATGTACCAGAAAGAAATAGTTCATATCATGACATGTTTAGTTTCAGATTATGATTAGATTATAGATCTACACTCACATATTCTGCCATTGGGAAGTGAGAAATCACAGATACCTACACAGGCCACACTTCTCAGTGCTTGAGGTGCTCTTCAAAGTCAGGCAAATAAGTAGTACAAGTACCCTTTTAAAGTACTTTTGACCTTTTTGTCAACTGTCACAGCTATCTTTTATCATTTTATCATTTGTCAGTTCACCACAAGGAAGTGGTAGGTGAGGACTGATTCCTATCCAGACCAAACTTGATCTTAGATTGCGTTGATCGTAACAATTAGGCTCAGACACTGAAACTCTGGGGAAAAAAACAAAATCATTTTAACAAATGTCAAAAATGCTATTGCATCCTACATTACAAAGTCTCCCATCTTCAGTACTAAAACTAACTTCTCGTTTGTCATGCCAGAAAGTTTTAGATTAGTTAGATTTGTTCAGATGGCAAGTTGCAACATATGTTCAGGTGGCAATTTGTCTTCGCAATTGTATTTGAATTGTAGGTTTTTGTATCGTAATTGTAGATTTATTCAGTTCTCTGGCAAACAAGATCATATATTCTGTCTATAAGTCCACCTCATATTTCAGCTTGTAATTCTACTTTTTGAAATCATGTTCATTTCAGTTCTGTCCATACAGTCTATGGTTCTGTCTCTATGACTGATAAATCCAGAAGAATAATGGCATTTTAAAGTTCTAGAGTTCCTTGGTGACACGATGGAACAATGACTTCAACATTCTTAAATTCACTTTGGGGTCATCTTCACCTAACCTTGCAGCGCAGATACGGTAGGTTGTATATTAAATATAAAATCAAAAAAACATTTTGCTATTGTGGTTTTGTATTAAGATTATTATTATGTGTATGTATCTATACAGGCAATTATTTCTTTATTATTTTATATAGTCTCTTTGTTTAAATGCCTAAAATGATAGGATAGTCATATCCCCATTTCACATTGATTATTCCAGTCTAATTTCATTTTTGACGTCATTGCTTATAGTGATGTAGATGGGTTCTTATACATCAGCATAAGGAGATGTCATCCCTGACGTAAGCCTGCCTTTTGGTCATCCAATGGTCATTAAAAGCACTCCGAGTTGGCAGTCGTATTCAGTTACAGTTCATGGTGTTAATGAGACACATAGCAGTGGGGCTGAAGGAGGCCTATTCTTAGCTCTCTGACTTGTGCCTCCGCTTTAGTGTGGGCTGAGGCAGAGTGTCGACTCCAGTGATGGCTGAAAGCGAGCAGAGCATCAGCCTGGCTGGTATGCCACCACTGCATGACGTTGGCGAGGAGGAGAGTGACGAGGCGCTCCCAGGGGACCAGGATGACAGCGGAGACGACTGGGACACAGACCAGGGAGTGGATGGTGAATGAACTAGGCTGGGCTGGGCTGGGCTGGGCTGGGCTTGAAACGAGAGGGGATTTCTCTCTGACATGCTCATTCCTAATATAGACCTAAACATGTACAGGGGGTTGACAGGGCTGGTGGAAATATCACAAATGATCTTCACCTGTGAGGCGCTAAAAGGAGATGTTGAGATAAAAATACCTACATTTAAACAATTTATACACTTATTACCACTCTTTCTATTTCTGGAAAAAATAGAGGATGGAAACTGTATGGACATGTTTTGTAACATATTTAGATTATCTTATGTTACATTGCTTAGAACATTTTATAATATCACCAATCAAGTTAAAGGTAATAACTAGGTATGTTCTGTCTAATAGGTTTCATGGTAGCCTACTTCATAACTTACAGAGTACAAAAAAAAATATAAAAAAAAGATACTGTTACAATGTGAAATTAAGATTAAGTCAAGAGTAATGTGAATAATGTAAGAAATATTGAACATGACTAGTATGGCTTTCATAGAACACTTAATAGTATTTTGCTATCATGGTAGCCTACTGTTTGTAAATGTTTTTTTTTTTTTAACAATAAAATAAAAAATACCTTTATCCACAGACACTCAAAGAATATCAAAAGGGGATTCAGGAGCAGCCATTTACCTACAGGCCTGTAAGATTGTGGGGGTCATCCCTGCCACCTATTACCTGCGTAACCTAGGCAACAGCACCCTTAACATGAACCACCATGGACTGGGACCAAAGGGAACAAAAGCACTGGCCATTGCTTTAGTGGTAAGAGCAGCATTGCTGGAGAAACCTGACTGATTTAAATGGACTGCTTTGTGTGATAACTAAGATAACCAGCAGAGCCTAAATTCATTCTTACACATAATGGTGGTCATACTCTTTACTAGTGCTACAGGACTGTCAACTTCAAAAGAAAAGGTTGTGTTGCATGAGTCTTTTGTTTCCATAAGCCCTATAAGCCTCAAACCATAGAGTTGACTTAAGTGGCACAAATCAGTCTCAGACGCTAATAACTTGCTAACAAGAACTGGTCCTACTTGTCAGGAGGCCTTGAGCCAACACTGACTCCTTTAGAGCAAACATGTGTGAAAGTCCAACACACACACGCAGTTTCTTCTCCTTTGTTGCTTTTCATGGAATTGACTCGAGAGGCCGCTGACAAAGTCCCCACACTTCACGAAGGAGTTGGTGCGTGTGGTCCAGCACAAGGACACCATTGAACTGGCAGCCCAGTAGAACAAGTTGTCTGTTATATGGTGACACTGTGCAATCAAACACCTGGCACGCTGCCCCAAAACTCTGTTGGGCACAACAATGTAGGTCGCTATGGACACTTCACTTGGCAGAGCTTTAGCCCGCGGTAGCGTCAAAGCAGCCGGAGCATGCCAAGGTGACTAGCCTTGCTGAAAGCCCTAGTGAGCACATCACAGATTTTTTAATTGCAAGGGAGACCTCTCAGCTTAGCTTATATTATGCTTTTGTTGATTTAAGGTCCCATATTCAGCCTCTGTCCCAGTTTTGGGGGGACTACATGCAAAATATATATATAATTTTTTTTTAAATAAACTTATCACATTTCATCAGAGGGCTGAAATCTTGAATCCAGTCCACTAATGAGAGCTTATAATAAAGGCTTTCTATGAATCTATGAAACCTCATGTGAAGACTGACAGAGACAATTAGGCAGAAACATTTCATGTCACCCGAAAATAAAAAGCAACAATAATGGTTAATTAGGAAAGTCTAGGGGGTGTGATCTTCTGCAAAATCCCATCAACCACATAGCCTCTTTCAAAATAGTCTGTCTGCTCCTACTTTCAATTCTGCATTCTCACTCTCTTTCACTCTCACCATCACTGTGTCAAACTGAAAGCGAAAAAGGGGATATTATTTATTTCAATTAAAGAAGGGCTAAGCAATGTTCTGTTTTTTTCTCTCTCACGAGCTCCCTCTAAAGACCACTGTATTGCATTGTATTGCACTGCATTCTATTGGAGGCGGTCCACGCTGCTGAACATTGCAAGTGCTGTATCTACAACTATAGGCCACGGTGGCGCATTCTACACCGTTCATTCGCCGTGTAATTACTCATTTTAGCATCCTAAACCGTATGAAATGGATTAATTAAATGAAAAATGTTGCATAGTGGGCCTTTAAGACTAGATAATCTAGTAACCAATCAGTGAACAAGAATTTATTAAGTAAATAAGTAAAAAAAAAAAACACACACACACCCAGCCACACAGTGAACTAGAATATTTTGTGTGTAGACTTTTGGTGCAAAGTGAAGCAAAGTGGAAGTATCTGGTCCACCAGGAAATCTCACATATCAGTGAGAACTGAAACATTTGACAAGAATAACCAACCACCACAAATAAGTCATCAATATCAGAGGTAGGCCTAAACAGAGCTAAGGACCACCCAGGACACCAAATCAGTTCAGATGCATCCCAGAGAAAAACAGGGAAGATTTGATACTAATTTAGCTGTCAGCATCAGGTCTATAAATCAAAAAGGATGGGATGCATGCTACTGCCCCTCATCTGATGGAACAATGTTGACAGTACTGTCTCAATATGTGAGGTCAGACCGATTCACTCAGCTGTGTTAGGCGCCACCTAGTGGCCAACAGCAGTGTGTATATCTGACACTGTACAGAACAGATAACATAGTATTTACATCTACATTTGGGCATTTTACATTTATGCATTTATCAGATGCCTTTATCCAAAACGACTTCCATAGCATAACCTACCAGTAAAACATAATTCAGTTGACTGTCATGCCAAATATGTGAAATAGATGATGACATATCAAGAAAAATATAATTATGTTGAATGCCCAGTAAAAATAGCCTTGCTAGGCCTATGTGTATGAGGAGTTAAAAAATAAACAAATAAATACATAACCATGCTTAAAGTATACAAACCATGCTAAAGTACACAAGCTAGGCAGTGACTTTAATACATGATGTCTTTCATCTTGTGTCTAGTCTGACATACATATTAAAAATCTGGAGTTGGAGGATAACTGCCTGCTTCCAGATGGTGCAAGGTATCTGGTAGAGATGCTGAAGGAGAACTTCACCATTCAAAAGATGGTATGGTAACACATAAAGAAAACACCTGTAAAAAGTAAATACACTATGCAACAATCAATAGAAATGATAATGCAAGGTGATGTATCAAACTATTTGATATAGTATCAACTCAGGTGATGTATCAACTGTATTTCGTTAAACTGTAGGCTATTTATACATGTGTAATGACAATAAAGTTGAATCTAATCTAATCTAATCTAATCAAAGGTGTCTGGAATGAAAATGGAACATGAGAAACAAGTAGCACCTTCGAGAAAGCCATTACTTTTGTAAAGTTGTGAGGGAAAACTGAGGGCAACAAGCAACTTGCTAACATGCTAATTGTCTTTTATATAGAATCTCTCCAACAACAATCTCCAGACAGCTGGTGCTGAATACATCGCTAAAATGCTATTAGACAACATTGCAGTCAAAGCGCTTAAATTATCAGGTGCACAAAGATGTCCTTTTGTTGTCAAATAAGTGCCATAACGTGCCATGAAATGTTCAGATTTTCTTATCTTTTTGAATAGGAAATAGTTTCATTGATGAAGCAGCCAAAAGTTTTGCAGATGCCTTGGCAGTAAGTATAATGCATCAGAATTTAGATTTTTTTTAATGGCTAACCAGATAAGTGTTACGTTAAGTCACTCGTTCGGTGTTCCGTCTTCTTCCCAGTGTAATTTCCATGTGAAATCCCTGGATCTGAGTCACAACTTGTTCTGTGAGGCAGGTGGAGATTACCTCGGTCACATGTTGGGTAAGACATACCAAAGTAACTCAAAATAGGCGTTTCACAAACAAGGCAAGTACAGTCATTTTAATGGTATGAGTTTTACCTTGCGCCCAAGAGACTTGTAATAAAAACAGCACTCCTAGTCAAGTGTAACTTTTATTGCCTGTAAACAGACGTTTCGGGTATTATCTCAGGCCTGACACTGAGGAAGAAAGATAATATCCGAAACGTCTGTTTACAGGCAATAAAAGTTACAGTTGACTAGGAGTGCTGTTTTTATTACAAGTCTCTTGGGCGCAAGCACCCAGTCATATGTATTTTGTGGGTTGAAGCGCGCTCTACGAACTTTTATGAGTTTTATCTTACTAACACCTTTCATTATAGGAGGCCTAATGCTGAGCAAATCTAAAGTATATAATCACTGCCTCCTAACGTCTTCCCCAACCCTAATTCTCAAACACCATTACTCATCCTCATCAATCCTAACCAGACCCAGACACTGACATGATTGATACAGCCTCCAACTGGCCCCTGGGTTGACTGCACCTAATGACACGGGACTATATTCTGGGATTCTAATGGGACTCCTATATTACTTTATACCAATTTTTTCTTGTAATGTGTATCTAATGGAATTATAGTGGACTACTCACCATCTCACCAGACTGAAAACCTGCCCTAGGCAGTTGGGCTAGCCCCTTGAGCCGTTGGAACTGCCCAAGGTTTCTTCCTTTACCATAACAAGTAAAAACAAAAAACGCTGCTAGGGAGTTTTTCCTTGCCCCTGTTGCTCATTGGGCCTCTTATGTTAAGCGCTTTGTGACATGCCTTTTGTAAAAATGCGCTATATAAATAAAATTGAATTGAATTGAATTGAATAACCCTTAAACCCAAAGCCTAGTTCTCCCCAACACTAAGCCCCAAGCCCTAGTACACTAAGTCTAGTACTCCCCAACCCTCAGATTTTCCTTAGATAATCCTGAAATAAACGTATGCCCGTTGAATCTGTATCTTAAATTTTCAGGGCTTATTGCCAAGAGAGGGCACTGAGGTGTAAAGACTCTGAAATGTTGTCATCTATAGGGCATTGAGGTGTAAAGACTCTGAAATGTTGTCATCTATGCTCATAGCTAGTAATGAGAGTCTGAAATGTCGTCATCTGTGCTCATAGCCAGCAATGAGAGTCTGGAAACCCTGGACCTGAGCTGGAACATCCTGCGTATGAGTGGAGCAGTGGCTCTTTGCAATGGATTGAAGGTACGAGGAAGAGACATGAGTCGGTGTCCTGTAAACATGTCCTAGTTTGAAAAAGTGAAGCAGAAAAACTTAAGATGATGATACAAGAGTACGTTTTTGAGCAACAATGATGGCCAACGCAGTGGTGTGACCAGCCAACAAATTAAAAACAAAACAAAATAAAAAATCATTCAGCACACCCCAGTAGTCTTTAAATATTATTATCTCCTTCACCCTATTAGCACCTTTGTGGCCTGAATGCTTCTGAGTGGTTATGGAGCTCTAGCATGTGCCCTTACTAAACATTTTTTTTTGGCTGATAAACAAATCATGAGTATGCAAATTATGATTATCCAATTATACACAAACCGGTTACGTGGCTACCCAGCAAGATTGCTCAGAGAGTTGTGCAATGTGTCACCAAAGTGACAATAGAGGAAAGCATTATTTTGGCATGGTTTGTGACAGGACAATGTCTGGTAAATGCACAGTAACCTACAATTGCAATGTAGATACATTTGTTTGTGATATAATACCAAGTTTACCTCATCATTGTATAAAAGTATCTAATACAACACTTCAACCCCCTGTGGGAGAATGTGACATATTATCAAGTTTACCTCATCAGTTTATAAAACCATCTAATACAACACTCTAAGGTGAACATGAAATTTCACCAGGTTTACCACATCTTTGTATAAAAGCATCTAATAAGCACTCCAACCCCCCGTAGGTGAACGTGACATTGAAGCACCTAGACCTGTCCTACAACGGCTTTGGCAGTGAGGGTGCGCAGGCACTAGGGGGCGCCCTCCGCCACAACAACACCCTGCTCCTGCTGGACCTCTCCAGCAACCGCATCACGGACGAGGCCATGAAGCTACTGTGCCAAGGCCTGGCGTTCAATGACACCCTCAGGGTGCTGCGGGTAGGCCAGGCCTAGATAAACACAGAAGGGTCTTCAAGTTCACAAAGAAATTGCCTGAATTATTATTCATTATTATTACTTCAGAGCCTAACTGTTGTTAGCCTAGCATATGTTACTATAATGGGTATAATGAGTATTACTATAATGGTATAGGATCAGTATACTTTATCCTGCTAATAATAACTCCTAAAGTTGACACTCTCCTTTATTTAATTCTTTAAAGAATTGTCCTAGATAAACACAGAAGGGTGTTCACCAAGGTCACAAAAAAATGCCTGAATTATTATTTACTTCAGAGCCTAACATATGTTGTTTTACTATAATGGGTATAATGAGTATTACTATAATGGGTATAGGATCAGTATACTTTATCCTGCTAATAACAACTCCTAAAGCTGACACACTCAATTCTGAACACTGAAGCCTGCTCCGTTATGTGCCAGTCTTTGGGTCTGTGTCGGAACTGTGTCTCATGTACAGAAAGACAAGTTCATAAAGAAATTTTCTGAATAATTGTTTTCTTCAAAGCCTAAAATGTTTTTTTTTTTTTTTTTACTATAGTGGCACACATGATTGGATTTCAGTACAAACATTACTGCTACCTCTACATCAGTAATAGACACATTTATCATTTTTTTGTTGCAAATGTATTGTCATTTAACATTTTCACATCAATGCCTTAATAGTTGCTTCACAACCCAATATCTTCTGAAGGAGCCTTACTGCTTCTCACCACTGTTAAAAACAACCAGAAGTCAGCACTGGAAGACATAAATATATCAGTAAGTACCATGACCCCATAACTGTATAAGAACCATACATTTACATAGTAGGCCTACGTTATTTCATTGGTTTTCATACTGTATGGAATAGGTGGGCCTGTGTGTGATTGTTACAATGAAGTTGAACCCTAACTGTTATACATTCAGTCTTTGTGTGTGCTTGGTGCGTGTACGTGTGTGTATGTTGGAGTACAGACGGTTGTGGTGAGCAAGGCCTTTGCGGACCTGCTGGATATCATGAAGCAAGATCACCCAGCGCTGGATGTCCAGTACCAGGGAGTCTCTGGTTTCTTCAGCCAAACACGCAAGGTGGATGCCCTCAAGGTCATTCAGGTATGAAGATTACATGCACCACTATGTTATATAGCAAATACACTTCAAGTACAATATATGGTGTGCTCATTTGATGTTTTCATGTTTTGGACAGTTTACATTTTTTTTTTTTTTTCACTCAACAGATTATGAAACATTTTATCTCTTTATTTTGCTCACACACATTGTGTTTATTTAATGCCCAGGTGCATTTTTTCTGTAAACTTACAGTATGCATGGATTTTTTTTGGCCTAGAAATCTAGACATACTCTCGCACTAGCCGGTTCAGACAGTGGAAAGTAAAAAAGCACCTTCCCTGAACTCATCTCTAGAGAGGTTTGTGTAGTGTAACAGAAAAAGGTCCAATAAGGTCGACATTATTCTCTCTAGCATTTCCTTGAAGAGCGTAAGCAGTGCCTCGTTGATTTCTTTAAGAGCATAGACAAAGAGGGGACAACGAGAGTCCAGGCTTCAGACCTCAGGAGGGCAATACGGGTAAGATTCATCTATCTAGTAATAATCCATAAAGCTGACATTCAAGCACACTTCATTAATTCATTCATTAAAGAAGTGTTCTTAGGAACTGAAAACAAAATATGTTTTTGGTGCTCTTTTCATACATGTTCTATTAAGTAAGGTCATGTTTGTGAGTCATGTTTCTTTAACACAGCAAGCAAAGATGCCTCTAGACAGTTTCAACATTGAAGTGTTGATTGAGAAACTGGATGTGGATAAGACTGGCTGGATCGATTATAGGTGGGTCATCTTTCTCATGACAGCCCATAGGCTTGTGTAGCATAATGGTAGGCTATGTATATTTTAGATGGGTAAAACTGGCAAACTATAGGCTTACTTTGTCTTTGTGCTAAACTATCTACTCGTTTTAGTTTTGCAGGACAGTCTTAGCTCCAGTCTACTTGATCTAGGACACACTATGATGCGCAGATCTGGAAGATGACAGCAATTTGGCAAAGCTTAAACAAGAACAACAAACCAAAGCAGAAAGTGTCTTTTATGCATCATAGCCTATTCCTAAGTTATCACCTATTTTATGAGTCATTCCCTTTTCCCTTTTAGCATTCATTGTAAATGTGTTTATTGATTTATTAAGCGAGGGCACTAAACAAAATATTTGTTTTAAGCATGAGGTAAGTGACTCATCTTCACTAGATTCATCTAGTGAGCCAACCTAAGCACATTTAATTTTAAATGGACATGGAAATTCCTTTTCGGAATTACAAATGCCATTTTTTGGACCAATATCCTGACAGTTTCTGCTGCAACACGATTAGACTTCATGTTTGATGTGACACCTGCCCACTTGCAGATGAAATACTGCTCCGAACCCAACCACTCACCTTAAGAGCTATCAGGCAATGACTGCAACCCATTTGCAGTTGGAACGTCATATGAGGAATGGTGTTCAAAGGCTTTTTTCCCCCTCCCGTCCTCCCACGGGAATGGACCATGCCCTCTGTGCTGGAGGACCGCAGTAAGCGCTCATCTGCAGATGTTGATACTAGATACTAACACACGCCAGAAGTTTTGACAGGCTTCATGGGGTGCAAGTCACCAAAAAGAATAGATGTTATAGTTAAAAGTACAGTACAACTTCTGATGAACAGTCAGAATAATAGATGTAATGTGCACCCAAAAGCAGACTAGGCCATACTCTAACAGAATCATGACATAGGAGATAACTTGGAGAAACAAGGCCATAGATGGCGGCGCGCATAGATGCAGCAACCTCTGGCTCTCCTGACCGTGTGCATCACTGTGGGATAGCTAGAAATGTAATTTCGATTCCTCTGTTTTTCCAGTATATGTAGAGAAATTGGCAATAAAGACTTAGCTTAAAGACAATAAAGACTTAACTTAATGAAACTTTCATCACTTCGCTATTTCCTTTACATACGCTGCATGAACTCAATATCTGTAGTCATGGCTCAGTATCAGTTAAGGGTACGTGAGGATAGGGCACTGCAACTGCATGTCGCTCACATGTGATTCAGCGTCTCAATATGCATTACATGAGGTGAAGAGAGAGAGAGGGGGAGAAAAAAGCGGACATGAACAAACAACAGCAGCACAGTTTAGGTAAATCAGGCTTGTGATGTTGCTAATTTGGCAGCTTTCCTTTCCTAATGACTATCTTTCATCTTACGCCACACAAAGACCTTTAAGGTCTCCTGTGATTTAGAATACACCATCTGCATTCAGACATCATGCCGTTTCAAGATGCCTGAGGAATAACAAAAACGACCCGGCCAAACACAGATATCGATGCACCTTGCCAATTACAACAATCTCTCTGTCGTGCTAATGGAATCTTAAGTGGCAATGAAAGTAAATAAATAAATAAAAGGCCCATCGTGTTTTTGTTCTGGCTATTCATGCCCATTACGATCTCCTTCATTCTCATGGTAATCTGACGTTTGGAGTATTTCATTTTTTGAGGATGGGTATTTTTTTTAGGAGGGGGTCGTGGGGGTTGGGGTGGGGTTAGTGTTTTCATAATTAAGTCCACGTTCTCTGCGTCCCCCACAACCGGCATTGTTCAGACGCTTGTGTAGGTGCTGGCAAAGAAACAAAGATGCTCATTAGGAGATGCATTGTCCCTTCGCGGTTATGAAGGTAAACAGAAAAACAGACCCACAGCTTGGGAGGCACAGCTGCACGCTCTCGAAAAAGAAGGGGGCTTTTGTGGGAGACGTAGGACGTGCCAAGCAACCCCTAAGACTCTTGTCAGGGATGGTTCAATTACTGTGGACCACGTCCAAAAAGGCATGGAGTAGTAATTAGCTTGGAGAAACATCAATCCTTAGCGATGATGCATACTCTTTGCGTTGTAGATTTGGGTAACAAGCTCTTGAGGGTTTGGGATTAGGAGATGTCATATCAAGTTCAAGGTTTGGGTGGACATTTCCAAAACCACCAAGTGACACTGATGTGACATGTTTTTAGAAGCTGTTAAAATGAAGCTGGCATACTTTTTCGGACATCTTCATTCATCTTGAGATTTGATAGTGATTTATAGTGGGAAACAACCAAGGGGAAGAAAGAAAAAAGATGTAGAACGCATACATAAAGACTCATTTGGGACACAGGTGTACATAAAACTAGGGCTTTTAATGTAAAGTTTAAATTGGATGTTTAAATAGCAACATGTACTGAGTACAACGGAGAAAGAAATAAAGATTGTGTGTGTTCCAGGGCAAAAAGCTACTTGTGCGTCTCAAAACATACCCCTGAAATGTTCGACTGGACGAGGTCAAATCAAAGCTAGGGAAGAGTGACCTACACTGTTCTGATCTGTGTTCCCAGGGCAGTGTGATGTAGTCAGAAGTGAGGTGGTTCGCCAGAATTTGTCCCTGCACAAAAAAACAACCCCCCCCCCCCCCCTCCCAAGGTGGCGTCACCCACTAAAACAATCTCTCTAAAAATCACCAAATCAGTAAATGCGAACGCCATGAGTTTGGATAACTTTTTGGTGACCTCAGCTTAAACACACAACAGATGGACTGAAAAACAAATCAACACAGCACTGTAAAGCTAATGTCATTTATGCTATAAAAGTGACCACACAGACATGGCGCAGACATTTGAAAGGTTGTTGTGCACTTAAATCTATTCCAGTCAGGTTAAACGTGAAGCTTTGTGGTCAGACATTAGAGACAGTTTTACGTCTGACACAATGGCTAAAGAGAGTACCGATGAAAGATCACCACCACTGCACATTGTGCTGACACAGCTCCCAATTTGTAACCAGAGTATGTGTGATGCTAATATATATGTGTGTGTGTGTGTATTTCAAGTTTTTCAGATCTACTGAATGTACTTTGAGCTGGATAAAGATAAGGTATCAATTTCTAAAGGTCTGCCGTCTTTTTATGTGGTACATCAAGCGTTGAGTGTTGAACCACCTCCTCTGGCTACAGAAATGACAAGCCCCAAAAAGCCTTACATTTCTTTTTTTTTTCCTTTCATTTTTCTTTTACAATTTCAGTGAGCATTGGAGCATAAAGACAAATGCATTTGCTCCATCGTTTGGAGGGAGTAACTTATATAATTTAGGCAAGCCTTTTTTTTTTTTTTTTTTTTTTTTTAAAGGCCTGATTTGAGCATACTGTCACCATCAAACACAACATGATACCAGCTGGATAGTCAAACACTGACATGCTTTCCTGCCCTCATTGCCACCATTGCTAGGACATTGTGCAGTCATTCCTGAAGCGCATTTCTAAATAAAGTCTGAGAGCAGATACACTACTTGAATTTGAGGGGTCCCTACTTAGCAAGATATGGCCCTTAGAAGCTGTCCCTTTACAATTTTAAAGCCCATACCAAAAAAACCCACTCCTTGTTCACCTTAACTTTTTCTTTCTTTCTTTTTTTAATCTTATAAAGCAGTGTGATACACGCCATGGCCTCGACGCCGTTTAGAAAGGCTCACTGGAGGGCTACACAAAGTCCAAAAATTGTCACCGTGTTGAGAGTTGGCATCACATGTGTTTAATAGTGTGTAGTTATATACTAGGGAGGGACGCCCCCTGGGGTTACATGTCGAGGAGCAGAACGCGAGGGTCCTCCACCACCGCCTTGATCTTGCGCAGGAAGGTTACCGCCTCTCTGCCGTCAATCAACCGGTGGTCGTACGTCAGTGCCACGTACATCATGGGCCGGATCTCCACCTGCGAGGGACGGACACACAGTAAACGGAACGCATGTGGCTAGAACTTCCGGACATGGATAACAGGATTATCTTAATCCTTTTGAAAAGAGCACATGGAAAAGTACTGATTTTGTTGAGTGGGACTAATCTCTGAGAAGACGTTTCATCGACATCTAATGTTCAGGTTGATGATGTGGAAGTGCAAGTGGTTCTACTAAACATCTGTAGCACAAGGCACAGATGTTTAGCTTCTCAACATCTGTTTGGCTGCGGGTTCTTTCAACAGGTTCTGAACATCTGCTCAGCCTGTTAGTTCAAAAGCTTCTGAATGCCCGTCATGCATGTCCAATCTCAAGCAGTCAACATATTATATAGCATACACAATTAGTTTTTTTACTTAATACATATTTTTGACTACATTTAAGATTGGTTGTCATGGTGCCGCTGCGTTCCGACGCTTTTCTGGTTGCTCCGTCTTACTTGTGACTATTTTGCCTCATTCTACACCCCTTTTTTATGCACAATCCTTGAAACCAAAGATAACACTTTAGAGAAGTAATGTGTGTGTAACAGAGTGAAGAGCAACCTCCGCACACTCACCTTGCCACCAATGGCTACAGGCCTGTCAAAGATGCCATGCATGCCCAGGATGGCTGACTGCGGGGGGTTGATGATGGGCGTGCCAAACATGGAGCCAAACACGCCGCCGTTGCTGATGGTGAAGGTGCCGCCATCCATGTCCTCTACGGCCAGCTCGTTCTTCCGGGCCTGAGGGACCGAGGACAGGTGGAGTGAGTGGTCACAAGAGACACCAATGCCACTTAAACGAAGGTGTGTGGTGAGAGACAGACACCAATGTCACTTAAACAAAAAGTTTGTGTTGAGACAGACACCAATGATAATTAAACGAAAGAGTGTGTTGAGACACCGGCTCCGCACCTTCTCTCCAAGTGCGTTGATGGCTTTCTCAATATCAGCAAAGTTCATGGCCTCCACGTTGCGGATGACCGGCACCACCAGTCCCTGAGGGGACAGACAGAGGGTCAGCTCCAGAGAATGACTCACACTCAAATCTACATTATGCACTTGTCTGATTAACCAATCAATATTTTTACAATATATTCAATGAGTAATCAATCAATCACTCTTAAAAAAGCCACTTAGAAGCTTCAAAGAACTGATCTCACCTTTGGTGTGGCCACAGCTACGCTAATATCTACGTAATCCCTGTACACAATTTCTTTGGTGGTGTCATCGATAACTGAGGGCAGAGAAGAAAAAATGGTAATGGTCAATAGAATTATACTGGCAATATTAGACTTATCAGTTAATAGAGCAGCTGTATACAAATACATGAAAACAAATGCAAATGATATACACAGAGAGACAAAAAATATATTTATTAAATTTAGTTGTGTGCTGGCTTACCGCCATTGACAGCAGGCTGGTCAGTGAGGGCGTGAGCAGCAGCTTTTACAAAGGCAGACATGAAGCCCAGCTTGATGTTATGTTTTTTGAGGAAGGCGTCTTTGTGCACTTTACGCATCTCCTGAATGTTGCTGGGAAAGGAGGGAGAGGGGGAGAGAGAGAGAGAGAGAGACAGAACAGGTGAACCTAATGGGACCGGCCATTATGGTCTCATTTAGCAAAAAACTATCCTACGCCCTCAAACTTATTCTGCCATCCTGCAACCCCACTGACGGCTCAACTTTCCAAAAGCCTTTCACTAAAATGACCAAAAACGAAAGGGACACAATGATGTGCTGACAAACTTGTTAGGTAGCCCTACCGGTAGCCCCACAGTGGAGACGCTATTTATAACTCGGTTAAGTGCCAAGATGAGTGATGCTCGTGCTCACCTCATGTCCACCTCGTTGAAGGTGGTCAACATGGCGCAGGTGTTCTGGGCCTCCTTCAGACGCTGAGCAATCCTTAGACGCATGCGATTCATCTTTACCTGGGAGACATGAAACAGGAGGATCACTTCGGAAGTTTGTGGATTGTACAATGGCCACAGTCTCCCATCATTCACACAGAAAATTGTGTGCACCAACATGTAAATGAACATGGATCTAAATAAAGTATGCAACTTAGAAGCAAGTGGTACCTAATGCCCTTATAGACCGTTTCCAGAGTTTGAATATTACGATCCTAACTGCATTCAGTGGGTTTCCAATTTAACATTCGAACCGTTGACACTATATAAACATTCACACTCAAAGACTCAAGCATTGTTTCGTTTTTTTTTTTTTGTTTTGAGTACTGTTCAAACAGCCTATACAATTCCATACAAGTATCAGTTGTCCAAGCTGCAAGTTTGTTTGTGTGTTTTTGTGTGTGCAAGCGCTTACCCTACTCTCCGTCCTGGCTCCAGCGGTAGCAGCAGGGGCGGCTGGGGCCGCTGGCGCTGCGGTGGGCTTGACAGCGGATACTGCAGCACAGAGGAACACACATATTAAATACTGCCCATAGCAGCAGGCTAACGGCTAACAACTAATAGCCTTCGAACACTCTTATTATTACTGCACTTTATACTCTATAAAGCAAGGGCAGAAGAAAAATTGCATATATAGACATATGCTACCTCTGATACAGAGAGGCGGAGGTACAGACTGTTTGAGTAGTAAAACTGCTTTTTTTGGTCAGTATTGAGAAGAACATTAACTCGATACTCGATGTTTCATGAAAAATAATCTCTCAAGACTAGATGAAGAATTCAAAAGAAAACAGCAGCATCACTTCTCTGTTGTTGTGTGTGTGAGAGCGCATGTGTGCGTGCGTTCACTGACCAGGTTTAGCTTCAGCGGCTTTGCCTGGCACGGGGGGAACAGGCGGCATGGCAGTGGGGATGGGCGCGACCACAGGCGTGGGGGGCGGAGGGGCGGCGGCCGCTGCAGGCGCCTCAACTTTGGGTGCCGCCGGCTCAGCAGCAGCAGCAGCAGCAGCAGCTTTGGGGGCTCCAGCTGTGGACCAGCAACAATGAAGCCATCAGTTACCACAGGGGGAGGAATGGGAGTCTGCACATTCGGCAATTATAATATGAATATTGTATTGTCTATTGGGTGATGCCCATCATGTGTTTACAGTACTTCTTACACTGTATGAATACTGATAGACATCCTTGTTGCTCGTCTAAAGAGCAAAACACCTCCCAAAGAGAAATTCTTTGTATATGCAAGAATACTTGGCCAAAACTGATTCTGATTCATCACAGTGGTACCAATACCAAAATATCCCTAGATCCCGATAAAGGCAGCACTCATTAATGTCTAACAACATTGATGGGGGTTGAGTTATGTTGAACATTTGAACATGTTAGGAGTAGGCACTAGGCATGTTGGTTATCTCAGTCATGGAGGGGTCTACAAATTCCACATAAAGGTTAAACCAACACCCCCACGTTTTACACGAGTAGTACAATTACAATTGCATTAATGACTTGTCAGCAGTTCAAACTGAGAGAAGTCAATCTACAAAGCATGACCCACAGGTAAAGGGAAAGGCGAGTTAGGCCTTTCTATCATAGAGAGACAATGAAGCCACACACAGGGTTCACTCAAATTCCACTGCATGGATCCACCATTCCAAACACTTGCATGACATTTTCCCAGTTCCAGGACACACACTGCGTGCCTGAGAGCTCATGTTTGCGACGCTACTTCGGACATACCTCCCTTCTTGAGCTTGAAGAGGGGTGTTCCGCCTTCCACTCGTCCACCGTCTGGCACCAGCAGCTCCTCAATGACGCCGGCCGCAGGGGAGGGCACCTGCACAGAGGTCTGTATCCCACCCCACCACAACACCTCAGTCAGATTGTATGGTCATTGTACAGTTAGTTACTTGCATATAATGTTGACAGATGCCTTATGCATACTACTTATTGTCTTGACACCCATCATGTGTCTACAGTACTTCCTGCACTGAATGTATGTCATTGTTGTTCATCCAGAGATGGATGTCCTTGTTGTTTGTCTAGAGAGCCAATACCTACTGAAGGCCGGTTTAAATACAAGCCCGCTTCTATGTTGACCTGAGCTCTAAATTTAGACAAAAGACACTAAACTTGTGCGTGCATGACTTAAGTCGTCGAAAAGCGTGCCACAAATGTGACTGGAGTGTGACAGCCTTGTCGCTGTGATTGGGGTATATAGTAGGGTTTGCTTTTGTTCTGCAACAAAAATGTGAACAGACATTTGATATGCTGTCATGCAATGCTTTAGAGACAACATGTTTTACTCAATGTTCTGCTGCTGGTACAACATTATGAAGACCTACTACGCCAATTTCAATGGCCTTATAAAATTAACTTGAGGAGACCTTTTGGAGAAAACCTGTCATTTTGGAGACGCTAGATGACAGGGTCTCCCACCAGCACTTAACAGTTAAGGGTGGTCACCTTGACAACAAACCCCTTCCATCTTAACTATGTTCCAGAAGTTCTTTTTTTTTTTTTGCATGACTAATTTTAATATGGGATAGCATTTACTTCTGATATTTACCATACTATTCAGTAAGACTATACAGCACCCCCTTCAAAATGAACTACCGAGAGAGCATTGACCAATGGCAAAAATCTAATCTGACTACAGATCAAACTCTTGGTACTAGATAACTAGAAAATACCACTTAGAACTGTGCAGATTAGATAGACTCGGTCAATAAACAACAATGTCTGAAATCCTGATAAATTTATCTAGTTAGCAAAAAATGAACACTATTGACAGTGTAATTAGCAAGCAATTTCCTTCCTTGGACAGTGCCTTTCCTCAGCACACAGAGCAGAACTTCAAAAGAGTGTCTATAAACCTGAGGCTGATACAGAATTAGAACTATAACCTACCTTATCAGTTTCTATCTCGCACACAACTTCATCTTCAGTCACCGTATCACCCACAGCTGTGGAGATGGAAGCAGGCGTGATAACATTTGTTTAGAAGATTAATAATGTTTAAAATAAATGGTCACCATTTACAACACTATAAAAACAAGGCATTTCATGATGTTTGTAATTTCAGTCCGATCAAGTCTTTTCATGTTTTTTTTTGCACTTTTTTCTTAATTTTAACTGCATTAGTATTTACAATTCAACATATCTAGGTCAAAACAAACATCTCCCTACAGTTTTTTTCCACATTGGACTTCTTTAAAATTTCACAAGGTCACTGCAAAAAAAAAAAAAAAAAAAAGCTACATGGAGTGGGGTTTGACGTCATTCACATCTGACTGGGGTCACTCACCTTTTTCCCACCTGACGTCTCCCTCTGTGACCGACTCTGCGAAGGCAGGCGTTTTTACCGTGATGACTTCGTTCTCTGCAAATAGAGATAGCTTAAACAACGCGACCCTGCAAAGAATGAGCTAGACTCAATGTGCCCGCAAAATGGAAAAAGAACATTGGGGGGAAAATAAAACAAGCAAAAAATCTTACTGTAGCATGTTGAAGTCCTAAAGTATCTGACATGGGAAACACTGGAGACTGGCTTGGGATCGCACCTGAGAAGTATTTAAGTACACCACTGTTTTATGGCAGTGTCTGGTGTCACATGCCATACTTTACATAACATTCAGACTCAACCACTAATTAATTCAAGAAAAAGGACTTACGTTTGACTGTTCTTGTAAATAATCCGACTGCCTGCAGAGAGGCCTTTAACAAGAAAGATAACTTTAAGATACATTACTCTTAATACATCTTCACTGTGGATGGCATAACTCACTCAGGCAATATCACATTAAATCACACTAAACCTAATAGCCTTGGCCGCAGTTTATGTTTTCTCATGGGGCTGGGTAATTAATTTAGCAATTAATAAAACCAACAATCCTACCCATTATTTGACAATAATCAAGCACGACTACTACCTTGCCGTTAATTATAACTGTTGGTGTTATATATATTGGAAACATTTTCTTCATATTGTGTGTGCAAGTCCACTGTGTGTGTTCATGTACTATTAATTACATGAACACTACCACATGTCATCATGTGATTCTGCCCACTAATCAATTAAAGATCATTTTAAATCAAAAGATCAATCATCCAGCCCTAATCCGTCAATATGGGAAAATCGTGATGAAACATGATCACAAATCACCCGTCCTTAGTTCACATATGTGGTGTGGACTAAAATAATAATTTTATAATTAATATTTGTTCATGTTTAACGCATGACAACCTCAGGAAATGATCCTAACATAAATCATAGTCAACTGGCCAGAGACAGACACCTTACCTGACAACATGCGTTGCCCAAGCCCTTTGTTACTCTGAAAAGTAAGATATACAAGCATGTGAACTTGTTGCATCTCTTTCACCCATTAAAAAGGAAAATTGACAAAATATAACACGACCATCTCTAGCAGGCGACTTCATCCTTGGAGCAAAGTTTAGCAGGGCGGATCTAGCAAGGTGACTGACAACTTACAAGGAACTAATAAAAATACAGAAAGTAGAGGGCTGTTTCATGTGTATGCAATGTCACCAAGTATAATACTGAACAGACTTAATACATTGTAAACTTAGATATCTTAGCAATTAAAAATAATTCCTGGGTGAAACGAATTGACTTGTTAAAGCATTTTCTTAGCAATAGGTTAGCTGGCTATCATGCTTGTACGAGGTCACTTATGATAATGATACCTAGTTCTAAAGGAAGACAAACGATAACATTATGTGGTGGTAACATCATGTATTGCATGAGGGTCGCTATCTAGATGAACCTGGAAAAGGTGCAACTGGTTAAAGTATAACTTAACATTTTTGAAGGAGGGGCGACAGCTATTATTAACCTTAGGCGAGCTAACCTATAGCTTGGCGTGTCGTCTGAAGTATTTATATTTTTGACCTCTCAAGAACAGCAAAATGTGACTTCAACACTTGGGTTACACTACTGGTTTTACAACCAAGACTGGTTAACATTACGCTTCAGTTACTGTTAGGTAAAAAGCTAGCAGGCTACCGCCCAAAGCAACTCAAAGTAACGCCTGCAACCCTTTAGCCGGCCTGTTAGCCATATTTAGCTAGCTAATGTTTGGGGCGTTCCAGAGGTGTGGTTTGATAACTTGATTTCTTCATGCCAGTCAGTGGGTTCCCTACTGCATAATTATATGCTTAATTAGAGACTATATACAATTTCGACATCCCTTGTTCTACTTGCAATGCAGTATAATGCATTCTCTTGCTAATGAAGTTGGCAAGGTTAACGTTAGTATCTAAAGCCATGTTAGCTAGCTTGGTACATAGCTACTATCTGCTATCTGGCTGGCTAACCGGTTGTTTCGGTGTCCCTCTGTCCTTGGATTTTAGTCAGGCCTTGTCCAGGCCCTTAAAAAGGAAAATAGGTACAAAATGATAAGATTAAATACATAACACAGAGAACAACATTTTTCAAACACATACCTGGGACAACACAGAAACAGAACGTCCAAATGTCCGCGAAAAACATCGTGATCGGGACAGCATGTTGGCTGAGATGACAGGCTGTCAACTGACCTCGCTCAGTGAAGCCAGCAACAACATAAAAGGAAGTGAAGCGAGGGCGAACTCTTCCGGGTTAATGACTCATTAGTTCAGTAAAAGTTCTTACCACGGCCACTGGTACTGAAATAAAGTTATAGTTGATGCTATTATATTTCTGTCATTAAATTCCCTTTCGTAGTTCATTCGGAAACAACAACCAGTTACGGCCTACATATTTTAGCAGTTGTTATCGACAAAGTTAACAGGTTATTTATCTGTTTTCAAAGACCCTACCGCTAACTAACATGTTGACTTTGAGAAACAGTGTAATAGTAATAGCTGGTCTGTTGAAATTAACAATGTAGCTTTTTTTTTTAAATTCTCGAATATTTAACTGAGGCAAATTTAACTAACCACACATTTTCACACATGGCGACCCGAAACCATAGACTGCCCGAAACACACATGATGTCATACCGGACATTTCCCCACTTCAGGATAGATATCGATTATCCCAATAAAATATATATCTCATCATATAACGGTTTTATAATAAATTTAGGTTAAGTGAAGAAATTATGCGTTGCAGTCCCAATTGAAAACACTTTTATTAAACAATGTAAATTATAGATAACAAACAACAACAATAGTGTGTTTGTTTGTTTGTTTATTTATTTATTAATGAACCCAAAGGTAGGCTTAATAAGTAAGCTATAGCCTAATTTATCTGTAAACTGAGGACTATTTTCATGCCTGAGCCTTTAAAAAAAAAATCTCATGGTCTGGTGCCAAAACCATTGGCTCTGCCCCTTTGCATCTCATTTAGAATGACTATTTATTAGGCATTGACAGTAATGAGTCTAATTATCCGCAGAGACCCAGCTCAAGGAAGGGAGGCTATCCAGAATAGCCTACTTGAACACCACACCTTTTTCTTCTAGATCGGTAAGCCTACATCTGCTGCATATGAGTTTTATTTTATGTTACCTACTTATATTATGCCAATTAATAAATTGTTTTGCAGAGTAGTATTTACTGTGTAGTGTTTCTTGAAAATGGAGCCCAGAAAATTATGTCCGTTATCTACATTACCTATGTAGTTCATTTGTTTAAGGCATTTTCTGAAGTGAATCAGAGCTGTTGTTTCACATTGCTATCAGTAGGCATGAAAGACAGGATTTGATGCAACCAAATGGCTCAGTGCTAACTAATAAGTTCAGTTTGTTGTACCAAAAGCTGTCAGTACAGCACTCTGCAGCATAAGAAAATTGTCTGATTAATTGGGGTTTTCCTTTTAAGCCACATAGACATTAGGTCTTACCTAGGGAAAGGGTCATTTTGGGAATTCTTCAGGAAGATCCTTTTCTCCGTTCATATTTTTCAGGTGAATGTTCAGTACGTTTTATTCATTTGCTGGTCTATCGATCCTCTCCTCTCATCACCATCATCCCACAACCTAACATGAGTTATTACTCATCTGATCAGAGCATGAATATTGCCTACCCTCAATGTGGTGAAACAAGCAATTCACACAGTATGAATGCGCAGTCTCTGACGGCAAGGACCACAGAGTCCATCATCTCTTTCCTCTTGAGAAAAAATGTGGAGCGAAAGAGGTCCCACCATCAAAGCAATTTTACCCATCATCAGTTTGACCCCATGACCTCTCCAAACAGTTCTTACTACACTGGGTGCAGGACGAGCCCTTTATGTGGAGATGGCAAAGACACACAGGTCATAACCACTCCATTCAGTCCCAGCTCGGACCCTTCCTGTCTAGAGAAACACCGGGCCAAACGGGCCAGAGTGGAGAACATTCTCCAACGCATGTCTGGATCTCCGCTGATGCACGTCACAGATGAAAAAGCACTCAGTCACCTCACAAGATATCATGCATGGAACCCCAGCAAAGAGATGCCACTACTACCACCGGATTACTGCCACAGCAAAGACAAAAGCTCCTGTGAAGAGGATTACAGGACCGGGCGGAGCCCTGAGAATCTGAATGTGATGCATGCAGACCATCAGAGGGATCCGTTGATCCCAAAAAATTCTGACGAGGAAGAATATACGGGAGACACTGCGCTACAAGGAGCGGTGGGAAACGAAGATGATGCATCTCATGTATTGCATTTGCTAGACACTCCCGTCATCCACAACTCTAGAGATGACATGCAGCACTTTTTGAGTAGTGAGTGGGTAGGAAATAAGACACAAGGCAGTTACACAGGCCTGGACAAAGATGAACTGATGGATCTCCTGAAGTCAGAATTGTCCAGGGCAGTAAACTTGAGTGTCGATTTGGTTTTTAGAAAAATGTCTCGTTCAATGTACAAAACAGCAGTACAAGATCCTGGCGAGCTTCCCTTGTCAGAAAATGTGAAATTTGAAGAGAGAACTGCACCAAGCTACAATTTGTGCTCAGAAATAAGAGAGCCCTCCCTGCCTAAAGTACAGACGGAGGCTTTATCACTGGTCATTCAAAAACCAACAAACCAAGACAGTCCCAATACATTGACACAAGTGAATACAGGTGCCTGTGAAACAAAAAATCCAGCCTTTCAATCAAAACAGAGTCTTAACATTGACCAACAATTATTACGTTTACAACATAACTCTCCTGATGTGCTGGACAGTCTTTCATGTCGATACAATGCAAGTCAGTCTTTAGTGGACCTACGGGAACATTCTTGGGAACCAATCAAGGTGACTTCAAAGGGAATGTCTAATTGTCTGAACCAGCAAGCTCAGCTTGTTGCTCTGAGTCAGTTGGCCTTTGACAGTCTTTGCCTTCCACACATCAAGAAAGAGAGCCAAGGCATAGTGGAAAGCAACTCTTTGTTGCCTTTTCATATATCCTTTGAAAAAGATGTAGCAAGCTAGACATAGCGTAATCACAACTGTTAAAAATATGGTTATTGCAGATGTATTTATTCATCACATTTTAGGTGTTAACATTAACACATATGAGAAAGAATCTTTGTTTAGGCAGACCTTACACCCACTACAATAGCTTTAGGAGGCTATTTTGGGTATCTTAGTTGCACTGAAATTGACAAATATATTGGTCATATTAAATCACTATTGCTAAAGGTTAATAATTTAAATTTTGTACATAATCTTTCGTTTTACTTAGTTTTAGATTTGACATATAAAATGTTCCATTAAAGCCTCACAATAAATATTGGTATTAAAAGTCGCATTGTAAGTGAAACCATAGCTCAGCTTTAGAAATCAATCACTTTATGTAGACCCAGATCTGAAAAGGTCCTGGGGGCAAATTTGAGAAAAAGTATGTGAACAGCCTACCTAATATATTTTTAGGGGCAGATACTGAATAGCTTTGTTATTCTGTTTCATTTGCATAATTATAGGCCACAATGTCCTCATAGAAACATGACATTTATGTTTAACCAAAGCATATTATCCACATAAGTTTCATGGAGATGTCTTAGTTGATTTTCCTCCTATAGTCATCTTTAATGGGATCTATATAATTACATGAATTAAAAGCCTTATTTGGCCAAAGTAGGTCAAAAGGCCTGTTTGCTGACGTTTCCTCAAATTTGCCTTCAGAAGTTCACCTTTATAAAAATAATCACTGGCGATGGGCCTCAGTGTCAACCTGCCGTTTTTCCCCGGAAGAATTTGAGATCCTTAACAGTGTCACATTCAGGAGGGACTGACTCCAGGACATCTAAAAAAGGCCAAGCTAATGTTCTTCTACACACGTTACCCCAACTCCAATGTGCTGAAAACATTCTTCCCAGATGTAAAGGTAAAGACAGATACAAACTCCCTCTTTGATAACAAAGTCCTTGAGTAACTTCAGACAAAGAAAGTAATCACCTGATATATCACAAATGAAGAAGTAAGTACTCGGACAATTGTTTTAAAGTGCTTTATTTGATCTTCATTTTGTAAAGAATATACTTTGCATATGTTTTAATTTGCAATAGCAATGGTTTTTCTACACATAAAAAAGTTAAATAGCATAACATGCAACATTTATAACTTATGCATAATTTATTGCCTTTTATGAATATTGTGTTATGGCACTGAAAAATAAACACACACTCACCTGAGATTCCTCCATCCACTCCACAGTTCACCAGGTGTGTAACCTCCCAATTGATTAAGTGGTTCAGCAACTTCCGTGAGTTCTACTACATTCAAATGGAGAAGTTTGCACGGCAGGCAGTTGTAGAGGAGGTTGCCAATGTGGAGGACATCGCAGTTGACCGGCACTCCGAGCTCTTCAGGGCGCTGAACACACATTACAACAAAGCCAATGACTTCCAGGTAGGCCACAAACACATGACAAAATAGTGACGGAACCACTTACAATGAAATTGCACTTGTTTACACATACACATCATTTTTAAACATGCTCTGTGAGATTCAGCAGGATTTTAGTGCAATTCCATTTTTGTCCATGATCAGCTGTAGCTTTCTGCCCGCTGAATACATTGTGAAAAAACCCAGTCTTAAAAAACACAGAGGCTGTAATACTCAAACACAACAAACCACGCCCAACCAATTAGGAACGAGTGTAGAGGTGGGGGTTAATGTGCATCCCTAACCATCTTGCTGCCTTTTGGTTAGCCATGTCTTGCTATATTTTGGTGGGCTTGTGTTCATAGAAAGTGTTACCCTTCTGACTACCGTCAAACTTGAGTGACAGGCAGATTCATATTTTTCCTTATGAAACAAACAAAAGTAATGCTCAGCTTTCTCTACACAAAGCCTAGAGACCAATTTTGGTCAAGATTAAGAATACTTAAAGTGATCACTGAAATAATCTTTATCCATTTTCTAAACTTTAGAAGAGTTTAGAAAATAGATGATGTTTCCTCAGTACATACAGCTTGTGAGAAAGCTAGTAGTAGAAAAACATGGCAGGTCTTTGACCTCAACCTCTGAAAAGAATATCAATTTTGAGTATATGATAATGCTGTGTTTATAATTGTTCGAAGGTATAATCATGATTATTGCAGAACGCTCTGATTATAAAATATTTGCAAATACTTGAAGATCTGTGCTGATGGGTGTTAATTTTCAAAATGTGATTATCAACCGTCATATGACATTACTCTTAGGGGCAGAGGACTCCTTTGAAATTGAATTAGAATGGGATGTCTTTTGATATCCCTATGGCAGGCATCCCAGTATTTTGCTTTATAGTGTAGATAGATCATGCTCAATGATAAAAAAAAAATCCCAAGAGAGAATGGACTAAAAAATGCTTATTACAAGCAAAAAAGGCTTTTATTTTGTTGGTAAATCTTTTTTTGTGTCCACAGTTTACCAGGCAGTTTACAAGATAAACATTTTGTAGTAGTTTACACTCTAATATTTGGGACTCTAATGGGATGTAGAGTACACAACCAAAATGCTCCTGTAAACAAAATTGTGGCCGATGAAAAAGCAGTGTGGTCAAAGTTAGAACTTTAGTTATCCGACACCCCAAATTTTTCGTTCATTTTACTAGTGTCTTAAGTGCCCCTCCTCTTCGCTACGTAGCCGAAAATGGCGTCCAGTGAGTGCGAGAAGTGTCCATTGTTGCACACTCCAAATTTTTTGCTACTACAGAAGTGGAAACACACTACGCCCTTAAACCTGAAGTGTGCAATTTAGAACGGACTGTCAGACTCGCTCATGGTTGAAAAGACTCTAAGCTCCAGAAGCAACTCACTTTATAAGTTGTGTTTAATATTTTTGTTGATGCAATACTTATAAAATTGGTCATGTATCGTTTCCTTTATTTTGTTATCAAATAGCCATTGGCGAAAATTTGGACGATGTTGCGGCAAGTATCAAATGGAAAGCAAGCATCAAATGGAAATCAAGACTTAGATACTTTTAGTAAAAACTGCCAGGGGTCAAATGTATGTACAAATTTAACCTGTGTGTCATAGCTTTGAAGATGTTACTCTTTCTGTAAAGTGTTTAAGAAAAAGAAAACACGTAATAACACTGCATCTGACGGTGAAAGCTAGCCTGGGCCCACCCATACTTCCTGTGGCACTACATTCAATTTCACAAGCAAGTCAGTCTGGCAAACCTGCCGTTTTAGAGCATTTCTGTTCCCAAAAAAGCGGGCACCAATGAGAAACGAGCTTACGCATACGTCATTGGAATGAGTTGTCTGATTGGTTTTAGATTCGTCCACTACTATACATCAGGCATCTGATGGACGCAGGGTAGTACGGCAGTTTGACCAGACTAAGCTAGGCTAAGTGAAAGCTGCTGTAGAGTAGTATAGATCAATGGGTTGCACCACAAAGCACCCAATTTCCAAATGTATTTATTTGCCTGTCTTTATCTAGACCAAACATTGAAGAGGTGGTGATATAGAAAGGATATATCTGCAACCTGCAAACCTTGTTCCTTGTGGGCCATAAGTGTTGATACTAAATGCATTACAGCAGCCATCTTTGCCGGCCAAACTTGAGATGTCTATTCTACAGAAATACTATGCTGTCTGAAGGCAGTCTGTGTACCGTTGACAAACTTCACTAAAAACTAAATGGTTAATGGTAGAAGGTCTAAATACTAAAAAGTTAGCAAGGACCCTAGGTGCTCCCTGCGTGATCACGTTTACAGTGTCCAGCACTAAGAGCTATGAAAAACGGACGTAAGAATTTAAAGAACGACAAGACCCTCCCCCCAGTTTTAGTATGTCACACTAGATGTATTAGGCCTAACAAAACTAGTTCAATTTTTCACCACTAGGGGCCACTGCAGCAAGAAAACATTTTGACGGACGAACATGACGTACGACATTTGGTGGTGAACGTAGATATTTTATGGCGTAAAAATGTGAGATTTTACTGGTATGTTAATTTTTACAATTTTACATTGTCGACAAAAAAACCCTCCGAGGCTCCGTACAAGCATATGCAGAAACAGTTCAATGACAGCTGACAGCTACTGCCATGTACTGCACAATAAAATCCCTCTAGACTGCTTGGCCCTGCTAATATTTTCCTATTTGTTATTACACATGTATGAGTCATTAATGAATATCTTGGCCACTGTTGACAAATGACTTGATTTCTCACAACACCTATTTGGTAATGGAAACATTTGATTTGGGTTGTAAACGCAGAATCTAGCATCTATTCTTGAGTGTCAAATCACTTACCTTCTTACATGTTTAAATATATATCTGGTTGAAAACACACACACACTACTGGCTGTATTGTCTTTATAGTGCCACCAGTAACATTTTTGTTTGTTTTTGTTCTACTTTAGGTCCCTGACAGATTTCTTGAGGTTGTGGAAATTACACTGAGAGAATTCTACACTGCCATCTCACACTCTCGAGATATGGACCCCTCTTGGAAGAAAGCAATATACAAGGTCATCTGTAAATTAGACAGTGATGTTCCTGAGGCATTTAAATCTCCGTTGTTCACATAGTGACAGTGGCGTGTGAGGACAGAGATGGACTGAACATCTAGAATATAAAATACATGCAGTCACTTTGTAAATGTGAAATGGAGAATTAGTTAATCATTGAGATGTAATGTACTTAAGTCAAGTTAAAAGTAAAAAATATATATAACTTTATGAGTATATGTTCCATTATATATGTCAAGTTATCTGCTAAATGTACGATTCTAGTTTTAAATGTCTTTCTCTACAAGTTTCCTTTGCATGCTGATATAGGATCCGACACATAATGGAGTCAAATTAAGGCATTCAAAAGAAATGCCACAGTGCACAATTATCAAGTCAGTTTTTAAGTATGGAATGCTCTACTGTTGTAGCAATGATATGCTTGTGGACTACAGCGGGCTGACAATTCACTTACCTTTAAAGTGCTTTAAAAACATGGGTTCCATCTGTGCAATACTCTATGCATTTCAGTCACACAAATTCTTACTTTGCCATTTACACACACACACATACACACACACACACACACAATAACCTGCTGTCAGGTTCTCATAACAGAAATCTTACAACTGAAAATGTGTGCAGAATGTGTTGACAGAAGTGCCAAGCTACCAAAAGTGAATGCATACAAATACTGACAAAATGTCTAGTGTATGCATCAGTTCATTTAAATGTTTCAAAGATGGAGAGAAATCTGTGTGTATTCTACGATAAATAGTTGCTTAAAGTATAAATTACTGGTTAACACGAGTTGTAAGTAGAGGACCAAATAGGCTCGCTGAATATTTGTAATTTGTTCAGATGTTTCTAGAGCTTTACGGTTTAAGGCCAATCAAAGATGCCTTACTGTACACAAAAAAAACTCAGTTTTTTTTAAACAAAGACAACATAGTTCTCTATGATTCAGTAACCAGTTTTATCCACACCAATTACCTGCATCCTTAATGAACAGTAAATATATAAACAATCACAGAGCGCGAAGCAGCCAATCCTTGAATGAAGCTGGAAAAAACGGCTTTGATGAAAATAAATCTAGTGTGCTGGAAGCACTGGCGTTTGTGTACTGCTGGATCCAAGAAATGCAATATAGGAGACACAAAAAATCTCCACAACAACATATAAAGAACTTATTTCTTTAATATATTCCCACAGTTTGGCCATACTGAGACCAAAAAAAAAGAAAAAAACAAAACAAACAAAAGAAACACAATTCATTTTTAAAAGGAAACTCTAAACAAGGTTTTACAATTCACATTCATTTTTTTAAGAGGGCTAAATTTATTGAAATCTAATGGCTAAAACAAAGCATGAATTCTGCTGGGAATACATACAAGTTATAAAAATGTGAATGAGTTATAGGCGGCATGAATACTTAGTGACCGTTTGTGAACGTTTATGAGAAACACCAAGGAGGCCGATCACGTCTAACAGTTTTCTTCTTCTGGGATGTCCAAAACAATCACGATTTTCTCCTCACAATGTCGTACAGTAACAAGATGGCGGAAGGCATTCCTAATTCCATCAAAGAACAGAACAGAAATCTTCAGATTCATGGTCTGGCTATCTGAAAGAAAAGAAAAGAAATAACTGAAACAATGTAAAACATGGCAATTTATATAATTATTTTTTTTAAATAAGGACATTTAAGAAGGGTTCAATTTAACTTGTTTGAACAGCTAGAGGAATTGAGGACAAACGGAATCTGGATGTTACATTATGACTACTTCGCTAAAACTGCTGAAGTTAAAAATGGACGATAAATCCATCTTTCAATTCATTACAGACACCTTTACGAGAATTATTACATAGATATACGCCAAAAGGGATGAATTACCTGTGTTTCAAGTGTGCAAAAACTAACAAAATGTTCTTCTCAGAAATACTTTGTGCGATTAAGGGCTCGCTGGGCCAGCTGGCCGCTTTCGTCAGTGATTTTCTCCCAGTCGGTCTGCCCAACGACAAAGCCGATGGCGCGCTTCCGGTCGGCGTCCTTCTGCTCCTCGAGGTCAGCCCATCGAACCTACGACCAAAACCAGACCGGTGGAGTGATGAACGGGAAAAAAAGACACCAAGAAAATGACTTGTTTACCTCTCGCTCTGCACTATACAAGACTGTATTGACAGAGAGACCATGGAGGACAACAGTGATAGAACATGCTACAAACTACACATACAACTAAGGTTCCCTATGATGGCAGACATATTGAAAGGCCAAGTTTAATAAGAGCAGGAAATGATCAACAAAAGAAGTGTGTGACGGCAGTAATCTAGTGGCAAGAAGAGCATAATTACCCTCTTCTTCCCGGGTTGGGACATGCGTGTGGCATAGTCGTCTGGCAGCTGGAGGAAGTCCTCCATGCCCGCTACGTCAGACTCGCGCTTCCGTTTGCTACCGCCCACCAGGCCATCGAGCTTGTCTGAAAAAAGAGCGCTGCCAACGTCATCATCCACTATTTCCAGCGCCAACTCGCAATGCGTCTTATGCATAAAAATCTCATAGTAATATATTCATGTCCAAGCAAGAACTAAGCTTGGTGTGACATATGTGGTGTTAATATTTGGTGTTTAGTGTTTGAGGTAAAAAAAAACACAAACAAAAAACATACAAGATAGAAAGAACATGACCCTGAAATAGCTGCATATTGACTTTTGACTCAAATATGTTGTCAAACCGAATTTCGGTTCATATCTGTGGATAACAAATAAGAGGGTCATCCAAATAACCCTAATTAATGCTTAAAATAAATTACCTGCATACCACTGTAGGCACTATCAAATTAGGACATACAGTATAAAGACAGACTTTGCAACCGAGGAACAGCCTGAGTTGCGAGCTAACGGTCATGCCTACCAGATGACCACTGAGAAGCTTGTTGGAAAATGTGTGCACTTTATAACACAGATGGGAAACACTGCAAGAGGATCAACAACTTAAGAGGCATAAGCTATAAAAGATAGAACATACACAGAGAGAGAGAAAGAGGGAGAAAGAGGAGTGAGAGAGAGAGAAAAAGAGAGAGAGAGAGAGAGGATGTATCTGTACAAGACAGACAGACCATGTGTTTACATGTGTTTGTACCAATAAAGGAAACACCTACCGAGCTTGGCTTCTGATGTGTCCATCTCCCATTTGCTTTTAGGAATGTAGCCCTGAATTAGAGAGAGACTCCAATGGTTAACAGAGAAAACAGGGGTCAAAGAGATGGGAAGACAAATTAAAAGACGGGAGGGAAAAGGAAGGGGTGAGGAGTTCATTACGGACTTCTTAAGGGAGAATGGAGAGGGCTTGAAAACAGATAAAAGCAAGTTAGATATAACCATCAGAAATGGTTATGGTCATGTTAGCATGCAACCAACAAAAAAAAAAGACCCAAAGTCCTTGCCATGTTGTGGTCTTGGCAGTACATCATTTAACAATCGCACACATTAGGTAGCACCACTTAAAGTAGTGTTTTAAAATACTTTACTAAGTAATTTCACTATCTTTCTTATTTTTTATACACAAAGTAATAACACACCTAAACAATAAATACTTCCAAACAGGTCCACATCACACAAAGAAATATAAATCACAAGATTATGACAACATTTCAGATCATATTGGTTGATGAGCCAAATTGATTGATTGTTCAGTCTTCATTTAAAGAATAAAGCACGCTGTGACAAGCTGTGTGATTACTGATGGAGAGAAAAAAGGTTAGGAATCACTTAAATCTTGTCAGCGTTGAGTATTAGGAATTTACACATCAATGAAGACACTTTTTACACTGAAACGTGGATTACACACTGTTTTACACACTGCAAGACAAACTTCTGCAAAGGTCTGCATAATTCCCTACAAAAGGGAATTATTTTTACTAGTCTTACTAGATGTCAACCGTCACCTACAGTCATCTGCTCTTTTTTTTTTTTTTTTTTTTTTTTTAACATTTTTTACTTCAAGGTACATTACTATTTTTATGATGGGCACAAAAATCCTACACTCTTGATGTATTTGCAGCAATCACGTCCTATGATGAACTATACAAGCAACGTCTAACCACTACTGTGCTACATTAATAAATGCAGTGCTTAAATTCTCTGATTATCATTTCATTATTATCTTTTTTTTTCTAAGTTGCCATTATTACATTTTAGTTACCTCTGCCTTTGTGAGAGCTAGTTACGAACTATGTACAGATATACAGAATGTATGCAACAGATATATGTAAATATTACTGTATATGTAGTAGTACTTAAAGGGATAGTACTTTTTTAAAACCAGTGTTTTAAGGATAGAAACAACACATGCCCATTGCTAGCCATTTTAAAGGCAGGCAGAGGCGATTCTATATTTCCCAAATAGCCGAGACAGGAGCAATCATCAAGATTTTGGTGTCAACCACTTTATTTCATTTTAGACAACCTGTGAAAGGGGCTCAATGTGTTAAAAACCGAACTATCCCTTTAAGTGTGAAGCGAGATAGTGTGTAGTATGGGGATTTCTCATTAATTCAATTTAAACTGTTCTTTCAGCCTCCAAAATGTGTTGTGATTGCAAGCTGCACAATAAAACATAGATCGCTGAACTGAAACTATGATCTGGAATAACACAATTAGCAAACTACAAAATCTACAATCAATCACATATCAAAATAATACACTCCTAGTGGTACATTTTTGTAACAGCTAGAATTTTTATACAATTCTTCCCCTTTCCTAGGAGAGTGAAGCTAGCTGGTCAGAAAAGCCATGCCACTCGTTTTTAAGGACTGCAATTAAACACAGGGGCTGTAATACTCGAGTAAACACTCAAACAAACCTAAATACAACAAACCACGGCCAACCAATCGACAGAGGATGAGCCTTAACTCCCACCCCATCTTGTTGCCGATTGGTTTTCCGTTGTTTGTAATCTTTAAGGTCAGATCCCCCTGTCACTAGCATTTGTTTAAATACACCACTCAGGTTTGAGTATTACAGCCCCTTTGTTGTCTTTCGAGACCAGGCTTTTTCATAGTGTTTTCAGGGGGCAGAAAGCTAGCTGGTGAAGGGGAGATGCCCATGATTTGAGATAAAAATGAAATTGTGCTAAAATCCTGCAACATCTCATATAACACTTTTAAGGTTATTGCGTGTCACTCTCCGAGTAATGGAAAGTGGTGGGAGCCTGGCCTGAGTTTGGTTTGGACTCAGGCCTCAACACAGAATTTAAAAGCAACTTCCTTATAAGGTTAGCCTACTAGTTTGCCGTTTAACTTCTGTAAAAGAGTGGGAGGAGAACGGTCAAGATTCAAAATGAAAGCGACATTCAGTTCTATTTGAAGTCCACCTTTGTCAAAAGATGGGGAATAGTAATTATTAGTATTACCACCTATGTGTATCTCACTGTGCAATTTCCAGAACTCAGTAGTTCTCATTGCAAATTAGAGCTCATTAGTTAAAACTGACCACTCACCCCCACCCAATATATATGATACGTACCAATGGTTATAGGATGAGGCGAAGAACTGGACTAAATGGTATATGGGATTTGCCAACACAAGTTATAACAAGCCAACATAGACAAAGACAACAAATTGGTTTTCTTTCAGTTCATGTGGTCTAACAAACTTAGTGAAT
Organism: Limnothrissa miodon; assembly: GCA_017657215.1. NCBI lineage: Eukaryota > Metazoa > Chordata > Actinopteri > Clupeiformes > Clupeidae > Limnothrissa > Limnothrissa miodon. The sequence goes on from JAGFZM010000225.1 coordinate 111,987, forward strand.
TAGACTGGGTTGTCCCAAAAAAATAAATAAATAAATAAATAAATATATATATATATATATATATATATATATATATATATATATATATATGGTAATTAGATACTCATTTGCAACTGTATCAATGCCACAATGACTAATCTAACTGCACAGAGACAAGTACACAGCATTTTTCCTCTAGCAGCTGAACACATGGCTTGTTGATGTGCCATGGCAAATGCTATGACAGTACTTTTGCAATCAGTATTTGTTGCTTTGATTTTTTTTTTGTGTGTGTGTTTTTCTGATACCCTCACATGGTATCAGAAATGATATTGAGTACATTAGTATTGAGTACGAGTAGTCATTATACATTACTTACAGAGAAGATGGAAGACAAAAAGTGAAAGGTTTTAAACATTGACAGAAATCATAAGGTACAGAGATAAAACCCTTGTTAAACCCTTGTTAAATTTCCTCTAAATCTCATTAAAGGCTTCTAATTAACTTGACTAATTACTCATTTCAGTATGTTCAGAAAACATTCCAAACCCCCTTTGACTTTTTCACCAACCTGAATAGCATCTAATAAAATACATTTAACATTTTTAGCCTGGTGAACTCTTGCTTCGCTTCGCTATTTGAAAACTTCAAAACTATTTGTGGTTTTGTATTTAACCTCTGTTGACTGAATCAGGCATGTTAACGGGTCAGGGGTCAAAAAAGTGAGAAGCGGGGGGGGCGAGACGCGTTGTGTGTGCACATGTGTGTGTATGGATGGGTGTTGGGGGGGGGTTAGGACGGACGGAATATATTGAGCTCTGTTAACCCACACTGAGTAGATATTAACATTACTAACCAAACACGAAATAGTTATAGTTTTCTTTTCTACCAGCTACACTACACTGACACTACACAGTGTTAAAGAGCCGCTGGTTTCTCTAAAATGGTCACCCAGAAGCCAGAATAAACAGTGATTGCTCTTAAGTTGTCACTCTTAATTTACATTAGTTTTGTGGTGTCATGGAAGTGACCAACACTACAGTTTTGACCAATCACTGTTTCTCACATTTGGGTAACCACTGGAATACCAGATATCATTTCACACTGCTGTTTAATTTAGAGCCCAAACAGTAAACCATTCTCTTTACTCTTTTCTTTGGTTTAATTCCTATCTCCATTTCCGACGGCAGTGTGTATTGTGTCAGGATAGTCTATCTGACTTTGCAATAATGGAAAAGGGTGTTCCTCCAGGGTCATCACTGGGCCCTCTCCTATTTTCAATCTTTATTAATGACCTCCCTCAAATTTGTTCAGATTGTTCAATACATTTATACGCAGATAACACAGTGATCTATTCCTCTGATATTAGCATAGTTAAAATACAGAAAAATCTTCAATCTGACTTTGATAATATTCAAAGATGGTTTCAAAGTAATGATCTGATGTTAAAGAAAAAATCATACTGCATGCTGTTTCCAACCAGATCTGCTACCTTAAATCAAACCAGTATTGCAGCTAACTTTCTTGACGGCTCACCTCTTGGTAGAGTGGATAAGTATAAATACTTGGGCCTTTGGATTGACTCACAACTTTCCTTTAAAAATCACATACATTCTCTTGTTATGAAGGTTAATTGTAATCTCAAGATGTTGTACCGATCTATTAAATGCTTTACACAGGAGACTAGGTTAAGAATTATGAAGCAACGGTTGCTCCCAATGATTGACTATGCTGATATAATATATCAGAATACAACAGAGTCGAATCTTAAGCCCTTAGCAGTTACATTTAATAGCATTTGTAGGTTTGTGTTGAGATGTCACTACAGAACACATCATTGTGATTTGTACGAATTGCTGAAAATCCTGTCACTTAATGCTAGAAGACAGTTCCACTGGTTCCAGGTCATTTTTAAATGCACACACCTTAACTATCCAATATATCTGCAACAATACCTTATACCTCACCATACAAACTATAGACTAAGGCACACAGAACATTTATGTTTTATTGTGCCTCACATCAATAAAGAAAGTGGCAGGCGTGCATTTAAATTCAAAGCTCCCTTCGACTGGAATAGCCTACCAGGGTCACTGAGATCATTAACATCTCTAAGGTACTGTTGTTTACTTACTTACAAACAATTAACAGATGTAAATGCAACCATTAATGCTTGGTTGTTATTAGTAATTTCTTCTCTCTACCTTTGATATGTGGATTTAGAGAATGATGTGTTAATTATGATGTGTTAACTTTAATAACTTCTGGGGTTAACAATAACAAAGATAAATGCAAAATTAGGATATTGGAGGTAGTGTGTGTGGGGGGATGGAAAGTGTATGAATGTGTATGGTGAATTACTATGTTTTATCTATTGTACTATGCTTTGTCTTTTGTCTATGTCCAGTATACTGTACTGTCATCTGTATTGTCTGCTATTTTGAGGACCCTCTTGAAAATGAGATGTCGCATCTCAAGAGGTATTCCTCTTACAAATAAATAAATACTGTGTTCACATCAGAAGTTAATAAACCTGTAAAACAGCCAGAAGTAAATTGACTTTTAAATGGTGACAAGCAACAAAGGCAAGAGCAGAGAATAAAAACACTACTAACAAAGCAACTTTACACTGCAGCTTAGTTGCTTATGATCTAAAGACAAGGCAAGGCTTTCCTGTCACCTCTCACGCTGAAAAAAACTTGCGCCAGTCTATGGATGAAGGCAGAAGTGTACAACGCGAGACGCGTTCGCCATTTTTAAATGGCTCGAAATCATTATATTTTATGAATCAATTAATAACATTACTGCCGACCAGTGTTTCTGTTACGTAGGCCTATCGTTAAAAACAAGCTAACATTATTAACAATATCGAGCAAACAGGAGCTAATCATTCTCACCGGAGCTTATCATGGTGTTCAAGGCAAGTTGTAGCGAACAGTTCTAAACCCATGTCAAGATAGGTTTTTGAAAACCATCCGACGTGAACAAGGATTTTCTTTTTCTCTATACAGCGCCACTGAGTTAATCTTGCAAACAGTTAACGGCGTGTTCTAAACCAGTGGGGACAAGAGGTTGCCAGGTCAATCGATACAAACTTTGCGGCCTGACTCAATGGAATATTCGGAAGAGAGAACTGGCAACCAGCAGTGGATTGTCCCAGTTGATCTCGATTGGCTGTAACCCTGTATGTGACCAAATGTTTAGCAAAGTTGTTCTGCGGTCCACATACAGTCTGGAGAGCTGTTCAGTGACGTCATCTGCTCACTCGACCCCCCCCACCCCCACCAAAAAAAAATCTCCTCGGATCTGCACGATTCACATAAACTGCCCATATTGATTTCAAAACGGCGAATTTCGCCGAAAGGTGAGGGATTGGCATGCCTGCTGAATGCCAAAATACAAGTCTGAAATTCAATATTGAGGGATGTCACTACAGCTAGCCTGGCTAGGCTTCTCTCTTATTAGGGCAAACTTGCAAGTATCTAAAACTGGGAACCAATCAAGGACTTAGTTGTTTCGCTGAGAGGATTTTAAAAACTGTATTTTTACATATGTAAAAAGTATAACATACAAGAAAGATAAAAAAACTGTACTTTTGAAACACTTCTCCAATACCTTAATGCAATGTACTTTAATTGCAATCCCCTTTAGATTGTGTGGTAAAAAAAAGAACTAGTGTTAGACACACAACTGGACTAATCAACTATACAAACCAGACAAAGTTCAAAGTTCAAACAATTAAACTGTAGCCATGGCTACTTGAATCTGCAGGTACAACAATGAGGGAGAAAAAATCTGTTTTCATCTCATTTCATCTCACTGTAGTACTGTAGTATAACCCAACACAATCATTTATTTTGTTTGCTTGTTCCCTGTTAACATGTATCTACGGTATTATTTTAGCCTTTGTTTTTCACTTGTTTACACGAAAACGATGATTTGCCTCCCTTCAGTGGATTTTCTTAAAATGGCCTCCAATGTGGTTCCTGATTTGCACTGTATGTTTGAAAATGCAGTTAAAATGGACAAAAATACCTTTTGACTTTCAAAAAGATGGTGAATAGTGATTACTAGCATTACCACTTATTCTCACTGTGCAATGTCAAGAACTTAGAAGTTCTCATCGCAAATTAGAGCTCAAGTCAAAATTGACCACTATAAAATAGAATAGATGTTTATAATCTAGACACATGTAAAAGGGCTTTAGTTTCTACTACAAAATGTAAATGAAAGAACAAGTTTTGAAATATGCCAAAAAATACTAGCCTTGCAGTATTACACAACATTCCTCGACATGCAGTTTGTCTCAAGATATATTGCCATTAAAACCGACAATGCAATAAACAATAGGGTTCAAACAATTGACACAGCTTAAAAAAATGTGTAATACCAGAAATCTGCTGAAAGCATGTGTTTATATGATGAACTCAATTTAAGAATGGTTGAATTTATATTGCGTTTTATATGCGTTCACCATTTTTACTGTCATTTTTTTTTTAAACAGTGGCAGCCATCTTGCAGCAAAATATGTTCCCAGTCTGCCTTCTGTTTATTGGGAACAAACTTTTTTCCATTCAGCTATTTAAAGTCATGCAATATCACACAGCCTTTTCAGTGGAAGCAAGCACAGATATCACACTGTGCTTATTCCTCTTTTTGTATGCTTGCGTACAATTGAATTTAGACAGTACTGAGAGCTTATTCCATGGTCAGTCAAAAGTCTCTGTTTGTTAAAGGCAATACTATGGTTTGGACTCCGTTCAACCCATAGCTTTTAACCTATTCAATAACCTTTTTAGATGGCTATTATTATTATTATTGTTATTATATTATTGTTATGATTGGCATTTTTTTCTTCTATTGAAACAAATGAGCTTTGGCACAAACCTGCCCAACACTGACATCTGCATCTTTGTTCTAGTAAATTGATCCAACTCAGAGTCAAAGTCCAGGGATAAATAAAGCAATGCAGTTGATGGGTCAGTGAAAAGGCTGACCTACTGCTGACAGAAACACCTGTCAACAGAGATCAAGACCCAAAGGGTAAAACCCAGTGTGGATGTTAAATACAATCAAAGAGCCACAACTAGTCTGACAAGAGCCATGCCACTTTCCAGGTTGTTGAGAATTGAAATTCACCATCAGTATTGTTTGAGTGTGCCGTATTAAAATGACAACAGTATGAACACAGAATTCACCAAGTGGTGTTTAGTTGCATGCACAGTGCTAGCCTCTACTCGCTCCTGAACTACCACTAGAGTTTGACTAGGCGACTCTATAAGGATGCAGCGATGTGATTGGTCCGACCAAACTTGGGAGAAGAGCTACAGAGGCCTCATGACTTGTTTATAGACGTACTGGCCGAGCAGAACCATTTGCCACCACTAGGGGCGCGTCTAGTCTACATTTCTAGGCTAGCACAGTGCAAGTTCACATTTAAACATTTTTAACCCGTTTTATAGCTACAATATCCATTCAATCATTCATTCTATTTTATGATCAGAAATGTCTTACCATCCCTATTCTACGTAATATTTTTTTAAAAATAAATAATGCCTGATTATTACAAGAAATGTTCCCAAAACTTCCCACAAGCCAACATGGTGTTGCTCTTTTTAAACTATCAAATTATTGTTTGACTTAACAACAAGCATTTTACTTTGGATCATTATTTTGGATCAAGTCATTATTACTTAATGTTCAGAGATGGCAGAGTGGGGACACACAGCATGGCATGTGCCCCTCCACCAACCCCTCCATCGTCCTTACACGATACAACAGTTGACAGGTACACAGAAATGCAATGATAAAGGATGAAGAGCAAGTACAATTTAGACTTATAAAAGACCATGCAAAAAAGTTGACCGACCCCTACCACGTCTGCTTCCTCTTCGTCCTCCTTCCTCTTCTTCGTCTCCACCTTCGGCTCTTCCTTGGAGGGGTCAAAGTCTTCCATTTCAACCTTGGAGACAAAACGATTAATTTCCACAGAAAAGTGGTCAGTCAAAAAGTGGGTGGAAACTATAGACTGACAAAAGCAATTGAACCTATACAGTTGCGTGAGAGAGTGTGTTTCGAATCCGATATTTGATAGATGACTAATTACATTAAAGACATCAGGCTCTGAGTTTACCACAACCAGTGTGTTTTCAGATGTTAAATGTAATGGATGGTTACACATCACAAATACCTCTTCAATAGCAGCATCCTGCAACAGGGACCTAATATCTAGCCGCACCATGTGACGAGGCGTGGGCTCCCAGTTGCTGGCCATCTGAAAAATATTTCAAATTTAAATTTTGATTTAAATTTAAATGGTTTAGTTGGACTGTGTAGGAGAAAAGAAAATGTATTGGGCACAGTTTTGCAGTATGTTTGGTCACTGTCCCAAGACCCGTGCAAGAGTAAGATATTTCATAAAGACCTTGGAGATGTCCTTTATCTTCCGCCCATGGATGTTTCTCTTGGCGCACGTCTGGTTATCTGCTGTAATCTCAGCCACATACACCTGCAGGAGAACAAGGAAATGCAAAGCAATTAATACCAGGAGTACCAAATGTCTCCGTATAAATGCAACCCCTCGTCAGTAGCACATCAATATTCTACCATACATTACAATTAAGATTACAATTCAATGTTTTACAATTATTACAATTACGTTTTTGTATTTATATTGATGCTGGTGTATGGCAGTATTTGAGTTACACCAGATCATTCGTTCATTCATTAACATTCATATCCGAACAGCTCACCTCAAAACCTTTAGTCTTGGCCGCGCTCCAGAACTGATCAAAGTATTTGACTTTATCATTAATGGCATCGATGATGATGAAGGGGAAAAAGCCATCATCAAGGGTTTTCTTGAAGGTCTTCAGCATGCCGCTGCGGTAGGAGTCCTCCATCTCTGGTTCATACTCATATTCTAGCACCTGATCAAAACACAACCAGTCAGCCCGCCAACTTGGCTTTTATTTCAAGACGCCATTTAATAATGATATTGGACGATATCAGACCACTGTAAACATGTGCAACAACAAAAAGAACATTAACAACAGCAACAACAACAGCAACGAACCTTCTTTTTGATGTTTTTGCCACTCTCTGGGTCCTTCTCCGTTTTCTCCACCTCGGTCATAAAGTAGTCATCTATGCTGAAGATACGGGGTGGCGCTCCTCCGCACTCCACCTCCTTATCCTACAGAAGATATAGAGTATATATAAGCATTCAAATAATAATTCCAACAAAACACTATTAACTATGAATTATTAACCATTTGCTTTAACTTGTTTTATTTAGTGTTACATTATCTTAAGGCACAAACAGATGATGAATTAGAATGGGCACTCACCCGCACCAGTTTTGCTACATGACTTTTACCACTCCCTGAAACGCCGCGCATTATAATGACGATCTGTTGAGACAAAGACCAGTATGTGAGTAATATGCACACAGAAACCACAGTCAATTCCTTACAGGCTTTCTGGTCTGTGTGTGTCCAGACACTTTTAATTCCCTTACCTGGTGCACCCTCTACCCCCCCCCCCCCCCCCCCCCCCCCGTGTTTTGTGATAAATTGCTTATATGTGCTGAGGTGTTTTTCTGACACCAAACTATACTCCCTATTTGGTGTATAGTCTGGTGGCCTGTTTTTTTCTCTCCTCCTCTTTCCTTATGTATTCCAGTTTCTTAATCTTTTTTACTGGCGCCGTATGAATGGCAGCCAAGGTGATTCCACCATCTTGAATTTCCCCCTTAGGGATCAATAATGTGTGTGTGTGTGTGTGTGTCTGTCTGTGTGTGTCTGTCTGTCTGTCTGTGTGTCTGTCTGTCTGTCTGTCTGTCTGTCTGTCTGTGTCTGTCTGTCTGTCTGTCTGTCTGTGTCTGTCTGTCTGTCTATCGCGTGTTCAAAGGCAGTCACCCTGTCTGGACGGCTTGATCGGCCCGGTGGCTTCAGGAGGTCGTCCACGTTCTTACTCTCCGGCTTCTTCTCAGCGCGTGGGGCTGGGCCGGAGGCGGGGGCCATTGAGGGTGGTTGCCCAGGCAACCTTTCGTCTGGATAGCTCCGCCGATCATCTGATGAAAGGTAACATTCACAGATGAACATAACACTCACAGCTGCAGTTGGAACCATATAATTATATACACTTAAAAACAGACACAAAAACAGTTTTCTGTTTCAGGTTAATAATATCGTTCCACATCATTAGATGCCAGAGAGAGGAGAAAAAAAAAACTGAAAAGATTTTTTTGAATTTAGTTATAAAGAGGTGTAAGACCACAAATAAGGTTTTTGAGGAGCCGGCACAAAGTCCAAATCTCTTGAAATTCTTGAAATTTTTTGTGTAGCACTGATAAGACATATGAATGCAAATAGACTTTAAAAACCTGCCAAGTTAGCCCAGCTCTGAGAGGAATGGGCCAGTAATCTAGCAAATTATTGAGAAGCTTGTGGAAGGCTACAGAAAAGTTTTGGCACAAAAGAAACAGTTAAGGCCATTCTATCAATTACTATGGATACTATGGGTAAATATCACTGATTACTACTGAATTGTATGTTGTATGTACGTTTTTGTTTTCAGCTGCCAAAATTGCATTAATTACTCAAACTCTGCCCCATGAAATGCCCTTTTTTATAAATCAGTTAATAGATAAAACATCAATAAATGAATCAGCATATCCCAGAGCTATGTGCGCTTACTTCCATAACCAGGGGGACCTGGGGGACCATGCTCGAACCGCTCAGGCCCTCGTTCATATGGTGGCCTGTCGTAAGGTGGCCGACCGTAGGGATCTCTGTCCCTGCTGCTGCGCCCCTCCCTCTCTCTTTGATCACGTTCCCGCTCCCTGTAGCCGGGCCGACCTGGGAGCCCTGGTGGTGGCCTACCACAAAACAAACACACACAAACAAGTCAGGTGATGGAACATTGGAACAATGCACGTAATGGGAAAGCTTGAGCAACGAGGGTTACAGCAACTGTAGACAGCCTCAATCATAACAGAATCGCAGACACACACACACACACACCAAATACACCTACCGTTCATCTCTGGGGTAGCGGTCCCGGTCGAACCGTTCTCTCTCATGGTCTATGGCGGGTCTCTCCCTGTAGGGGTCCCTTTCCCGCTCTCGGCTCCATTCCCGACGCTCCATGTAAGGGTCATTCCGCCGGTCGTAGTACGGATCTCTCGGGCCATAGGGATCTCTTGGTTCTGACAAAAAGACATTTCGCACTCTTTAATAAAAAGTCTCATGTGTAGCTTGATTCCCACTATAATTCCACTACAATGCATATGATTTACCATTTCCATTTAGTATCATCTCTTCCAAAGGCATATGATATGCCTTTCGTAGAAAAAAAAGAGTTTTGTTGTGACAGGGAAAACCGTAAGGCCTACGGTACCTTTCTCATATGTCCTCTCAGGTAAAGGATCCGGTCTCAGGACGATCCTTTCACCGTAAGACATGCGCTCCACAGTCGCGCCGGATTCTGACAAAGAGTAACAATAAAAAAGTTGACAAAAGAGGAAATCAACAGCGGATAACCTCCAACACCACAACATTACACCTTGGTTTTACCTCTAGTCGAAGGTGATTAAAAGAAATTGCTGCTCATGTCCTGCTCATTTCAACTTTACTGCAGACTGCTCCTTAAATAATAATAACCTCACAGAAACATTGGCCTGCTCACCGTGCCCGTGTCCATAATCTACGGTCTTGGCAATGATTGGCTTTGATGGCGGGGGCTGCTGGGATGCACCGTAACCAGAATCCCATGCTGGTGGCCCTTGTCCAGACTCAGGCAAGAGCCCTGTGGACTAATCAATGACAGAGAAAATAAACGCAAAAGCCACAGAATGCAAATGTCGCGTCAATTACAAGATTGATCTAACACATCTATTGTCCTTTATATCCCACATCAAATTTTCTTTTTTTTTTTTTAATATGCATAATTATTCCATTTTCCAACAGATCTTAATTCTACCTACATGCAGATATAACAGAAATGGCATAATAGGAACAGGTTTTTTTATACCTGGAGGGCAGACTTGACCTCAGGTGGAATTTCGAGTCCAAGGAGACCAGCAGGTAGCTCAGCCTTTAGCTCTGTGCCTGATGCCTCACCGGACGTCCCTTTGCTCTCTTGAAGCTCCCTGTTGATCAGTTATTGTCACTATTATTTTTTGTTAACTGAGCACATTAATTTATATTATATATTATTCTTAATGACACAATTACAATAACAGTTTCTGAATTCAAGATATTCTCTCTGTTCCTGATAACTTTTAGTACTTTAGTAATAATTCATTGACATATCCATTTGTAGTTAATAGCCACACACCGGTTTCGGCAACACTTTTTGCATTCAACCGTTTCGTTTGAACCTGCCCAAGGATTTTTATCAACGGATTTAAATCAGCGGGGATTATAGTGAAAGTAAAATCATAAGCCTAATTTTAAACAAAAAACCTTTTTTAAACCTTTTAGCTGAATTAAGCCTATGTGAAATTAAAATTAAAAAGGAAAATAGGCATCATGCATTTGGCGTTTTAAAAATATCAGAATTTCTAAGAATCTGTAACAACCTTTTATGCATTTCGGCCCATCCATTACATGTACGCAACCTACAATAATGGTTAATGTCGTCACAATAGAGCATGGATAAATGCTGGTGTGTGGGGCTGCATTCAAAATAATGGAATAGGATGGAAGCGCAGTGTAGAGGTCTGCGCGGGACAGAATTATTAGTCCCGCTCCCGCCCGCACCCGCATTATGCTATCCCGCTCCCGCCCACAAAATATTGTAATTTTCACTCTCGCTCCCGCCCGCACCAGCAATATTTTGTCCCGCGCCCGCCTGCAAAAATCCTGCAAGAGGGACGTTGGCTTAATTTCTATCTCACTAAAAGGCCTCTTAATTGGCTGAACTTTTTGAAGTTTATCACAGAGCTCTGTACTGCCGCGGGTGTACCACTACGACCGTCCGTCACGTTGATTCAACATTGAATTTCGGTCGTCTGATGGATATCTACCTTTCCAACCAACAACCAATGTCGTTTGCTATCTGGGAAGGCTACATCTGCAAGTTTTAATGATTTTAGTAACAGTAAATAAAATATTCAGCACAAATTATGTATGCTAGGCACTACATTAATCATTTATATATTTTATTTTACACACATATTGTGTTTGCGGGACTGCAGTTTATCATCCTACCGCCCGCTCCCGCATAGTGCAGTCCAGCTCCTGCCCGCACCCGCGATGATCTTTCAAATTTATTCCCGCATTGCACTGTTTTGCGTTGGGTCCCGCGGTACACCCGCGGGAGTGCAGGCCTCTAGCGCAGTGCTCTGCATTTTCTTGGAACTGGTGTGCAGAGGCCCTAAGAGCTGATTCACAATGTCCCACCTTGACTAAGCCCTGGTCTGAGCTCAAAAAGACTTAACGGACAGGAAATCAGCAAAAAGTTGCTTTTTGAGGGCTGATAGCTTAGGGTTTGTCTAGGATTGGCATTGTCTTACTAAATCTATCTAAAGGACTCGACTTACCTGATCATTTTGAGCTCCTGTGCAGCCTTCAAGATGATCTCATGCTGTCTCTGGGAGAGAGCTAGGACACCCTTAGCAGTCCCCGGAGATGACTGCTCAATAGGGGCCTCAGGGCCAGCCGACCGAGGGGGTGGAGGGACGTCCATGCCAGGTTCTGCTCCGGCCTCAAATGACGGCCTCCTCGGCTCCGCCGGAGGGTACATTCTTTCAGGCAAGGGCTTCTCCCAGTCTGGGTGGCCACGGTAAGGTGGTTCTCGAACTCCATAAGGAGGCTCGTCCGGGAAACCAGACCCTTCGTAATCAGGTCGGCCACGCTCGTCCTCATAAGGATATGGCCTCTCCCGGCCTTCAGCCCAGCGGTCCTCTCGTATGCGCTCGGATGGGCCATGAGGTGGGTACGGTGGGAAGTCCCTGCCACCGCGTTCCCTCTCCCAGTCCTCAGGCGGCGGTGGATAGTAGTCCTCCTGACCATGCTCGTAGTCTCGAGTGAGGAACTCTCGTTGTGGTGGTGGCGGCGGCGGCGGCCGTCTGTATCCATCATCCGGTGGTGGATACTCTTCCTCGTATGGCTCCTCGTATATACCTTCTGGGTCTTCGTGGGGGAACGGCGGACGTCTCCTGGGAGGCCCGGGCCCAAAAGGTGGTGGAGGTCTCCTCATTTCTCGTTCCATTATGGCATGTGGGGGTGGTGGTGGCAAGCGTCTAGGCTCTCTGCCGTGAGGTGGAGGTGGCCAGTCTGGATCGTGCTCCATCGGATCATGGTAGGGCGGTGGTCCATGCAGCTCTCTCTCCATCATCTCTCGGGGTGGAGGGAGTCGGGGCTTCATCATGCCCCGAACAGGATGGCCCCGTGGAGAGGGACCTCGGAGCATCGGCGGGCCCATAGGTCCCCTGGGAGGAGGTGGTCCTCTGTAACCCTGCGGAGGGCCATATGGATCATGCTCCATGCCCTCCATGTGAGGAGGGGGCGGTCGCCTTGGACCCTGATGCATGAACCCCCGAGGCGGAGGAGGCCGGCCGCGCATGCCAAGGGCAAACGGAGGTCGACCACGCATAGGAGGCCTTCGGACATTCCAATATGGCTCCTGTTCTTGTTCCCAGTACTCAGTCTCCGGTTCCGGTTCAGCCGCCTCCTCCCCCCATTGTTCACCGCCTTCCTCTACCGCCTCCTCCTGGTTCTCAGCTTCTTCGTAATATTCTTCCCCAAAGTGATGCTCCTCAGGCATCCAGATTTCCTGCTCATGCTGTGGCGGCCCTCCTGCCGAAGGGTCCTCCCACCCGTAGTCCTCCTCCTCCTCCTCACCGCCATGACCCATGTGCTCATTCTGTGCTTCGTATTCATACCCAGCATGCTCCTCCTCTTCTGGTGGTTGGAGGTTGGGATCGTACCCGTGTGGGGGTGGGCCCATAGGTCCACCAGGCATTCCTCGGACATGGCCACCCCGTCCCCTTCCACGCATTGGCATGGGCATTTGGCCTCTGCCCCTCCCACGTGCCATGTGTGGTGGGGGACCCATCGGGTGATCGCTGTATGGAGGCCCTGGAGGGTGCTGACCACGTCCCATGGGTGGATGACCCATCTGATTATCGCCATGGGAAGGACCTGGGGGAGGTGGACGAGGCGCTTCATGAGGTTTGGGTCTCGGAGGGGGTCCATTGTTGACGTTGCCTTTGGCCAGACCTGGTGCCTGACTGGGAGGTTTGGGAGTTTGTTTCAGTGAAGCAGTAGAAGGCACTGTAGTTTTAGAGGCTTCGTCTACCTTGGTCTTGTCTGTGGCTCCGGGGACTATGTTTTCCGTCTTCTCGTCCTTTTGTGACGTCTGAGGAATTGGGTCACTCTGGACAAAGAAACTGTTCCCAGAATCAAGAATGTCATCAGTCATAATGTCCCCAACAAGGACTTTATCCTTTCCACTTTTGCCTTCAGCTTTTGCCTCTTTGGGTTCAGCCTTCGGGGGCTGTGATTCAGTAGTTACAGCCTGTTCCCCTTTAGTTTGAGGAGCAGAATTGGGCTTTCCTACTACAGGACCGACAGCAGCTTGTTGAGGCGGAGGTCCAGGGGGTCTTTCAAAACGAGACATTGGACTCTGTCCTGGACTGGGTGGTCTTTCGAAACGGGACACTGGACCTCGTCCTGGACCAGGTGGCCTTTCAAATCGAGAGGGTGGATGCTGTCCAGGACCTGGTGGTCTTAGTGGTTGACCTGGAGGTCTTTCAAAACGGTTCTGTGGATTCTGTGGTGGTCCTGGTGGTCGCTCAAACCTATTTGGGGCATTCGGTGGTGGGCCAGGAGGCCTTTCAAACCTCAAAGGGGAATTAGGGGAAGGGCCTGGGGGTCGTTCGAAACCAGGGACGTCATGTCTCATCGGTGGCTCAAATCTCCCAGGGGGCCCTCGAGGAGGAGCGTTGAATCTTTGTCTCTGATCAAATCTGGGTGGTGCATTAAACCGTTGTTGTTGTGACTGATCAAACCTTGGACCGTCAAACCTGCAACAATACCCGACATTACATTAAATATATGTCTTGATGAACTGACATGCTACTTGCAAAACAAACCAAAAATTGTTCATGGTTGGTAAAAATGATAGGGCAAAAAAGGTAGGGCAAATGCACGTCTATGGAAAAGCATTTGTAAATGTTGGTACCAAATTCTACCCGACACTTGATACTTAATGTACCCGACACTTGATAGTATCATGTCTTTTTTAAACTACTTAAACAACTTTTTCATACTATGTAACACTCAAAACAACAAAGTTTCATAAAATCTTACCTTGGGCCTCTTGGGCCGTGAGGCCCTGGTGGTCTCATTCCAGGATGCGGAGGCCCTACATTATTACTACCGTATGGCTCAGGTGTATTCACTGCGCCAGTTGTCTGGTGCGTCTCAGACGTCGGTGTGGATGTCGTGGTTGTTGCAGAAACACCCACTTGACCTGTAGTTGTGGGGGGAGGCGGCCCTGCAGGAGGTCCTGTAGCAGGAGGTGGTCCTGTAGGGGGAGGTCCTACGGGGGGAGGCCCGGAAGGAGACTGCCCTACTGACGGTGAGTGCTCCATGCCGGCATGTGGTGGCAACGGTGGGTGATGCATTTGGGCATCTGGCATTGGAGGCATGCTCTGCCCATACTGACCCATCATGCCACCATAGCCAGGCGGGGGGCCATCACCATAGCCAGGCGGAGGGCCGTACTGTTGCTGCATGGTTCTAAGGGTAGTAACCCTCTCCTGCAAATGAGTGGCAGTGGAGTTCATCTGTTCCTGCCACTGTTTCCACTGGGCCTCGTAGTCCTGCAGCTGGTCTTTGTGCGGGTAGGACTGGAACTGCTCATACCACAGTTTAAAGTGCCGGTCCCAGTCTTGGAACACTGGAGTAAACTGCTGCTGCTGCATCTCATAGTGTTTCAGCTGCATATCCAGTGGCATGGTCTGAAGCGAGGATTGGAAAATGCCGAGCTCAGTTGACACATCAACTTTTGTCAACGCTTTTGTCAAAACTTCCTATTCACTAGTTTTTGAGTGTCATTTCAATTGGGATGAGAAGTTTAGTACTCTTTCTGGCTTGTTTAACATGTATAATATGCTTGGGAACATATACTTGGTTGGATAGCCTATACAGAATGCAACCACAAGGCCGCTAACCTTAACCATCATTTGCATGTTAGCACCGTACCCCTCTATAGTTAAGTAAAGCTGAGACTTGTTTTGTTATCAGTACCAGTATATTGCAGTTGCTCATTGGTGTTCTTTGTTGTGAAGCGCTAAGAGACAAGTCTAAAAAATGTGCTATACTAAGAAAAAAGAATAACTTTCAGAACATGCTTAATGTTTTTTTTTTCTGAATACAATACTGACATAGATTGAATGAAACACAGTTGTACATTGCTGCGTCGTTGCTTACTTCTGTAGCTTTTGTTTCTTGGTTGGGGTGATGGTTGCAGGACACTACCATTTCTCAACTGCATCGCTCATACTGTGCAACTAGCGATGTTGATAACTATGTCCGTTCAACACATCTCAACAAAACACAGGTGTTTTCCCAAAAACAAAGTTTTGACTGAGCTGGTCATAAAGATCAATAGTTGTGTTGTGTTCACCTGTCTTATTTGTATATTCAGTGCTTAAAATGTTACATTGGCAACCAACCTCCACTCAGAGCATGAAAGGATGTTTTTATTACCCTACAGAACTTTAATACAATCATAATGCAAAAATTCTCAGGGATAGGCTGTCATGGCCTGTCTCCACTCTGACACGTCAATGCCAGGTATTTCTTTACCAAAATAAGCTGATTTTTATCATTTTAAAATTAACATTTTGTGTAGATACTCCGTCAGTACAGTCAAATAACCAATGCCTTATTTTTACTGAAAGATATGAAGCTTGAATTGGCCTTCATAATCTTGTTTTGACAACATTATCAACCTCAGAGACATTGTCAATACAAACCATTATTCCATACTTAAAGTCGAACTAACAAAACAACATTGGCATTGCAAACCCACAATACTGTGATGCTTTCAGCAATGAATGAGTCTGAATACTCTGCGAACACTTCTAAAACTACTGGAAAGTATGCAGATTGGACAAAGGTAGTCCATACTAACAAAGTTCAGACTTCCATAGTACTGTCACAGTTGGAGACTTTAGGAAAACAAGCAGATTTGGCTGCTGGGTAGTTCAAACTTCCATACTACAGTGCTTCAAACTCTAACATTGATCTTCATTTTAGAAATGCCACAACACTACAACACACCATCCATCAGTCATGATGGAGGAGGTCACACATACCTGGAGATGCGCAGGCTGCTGGATGAACTGTTGATACTGCTGTAGGATCTGCTGCAGCTGCGCATGTTCATGCATCAGGGCCTGGTACTGGTGTGCAGCCCTCTGCTGCTGAGCCTGCTGCCACTGTGCCGCCGCAGCCTGCAACTGCTGCAGACGGGCCGCCTCAAACGGATCTCCAGAGCTGATGATTTCAGTCTAGGGAAGAATTCAAGAGAGTGGTGGTGATGATGATAATAATAATGATAATAATACTACATTTTATTTAAAAGCGCCTTTCAAAAAAGTAAGAATTGAACAACTGATAAAAGGACAAGGGTAACAGGCAGTGACTTGCTAAAAGTAAAAAGGGCAAAATTATAATGTGTGGGTGATTGAGAAAGAGACACAGAGGGTGCATCGTAAGTGCTTTTGTAAAGACTATCCATAGCTCTGGTAGCATTTGAAAGGTCACTGTAACAGCATGGACTGAGAACATTCTGGATTGACTTATTTCCTGATCTTCTTCATGTTGAATAGAAAAGAGTGGCATTACTAAGCTACAGAGGCAAAATGATCAGCAAGAGCCATGACATCAGGTCACTCAAATAGGTAACATGCTTTCGAATAAGGAAAAAAACAAAAACAGTATCTTCCATTTCATGTTACCTTGTCTGTCCCTGACTTGCCATATTTGTGATCCGCTTTGCCCTATGAATCAAATAATTTTTATTGTCACTTACTTTTTTCTATTGTAAAAAAAAATTGTGAAATTATGGAAATTCATGAACTGTATTATTTCATGTTTTTGGTAGTAGTAGTTTTTCCAAGCCTATGCTGCAGTTCTGAAAACAGCAGTGGAAAAAGATGGGCAACAAAATACATTTTGCATCTTCATGAAAGCATCAAGTATGCCTATAAAGCAGACAGGCAGGCCTCCCAAAAAAAAAAGACTATGGGCGCCTCTTGGGAAGATTATTTTTGTGTTTGTGTGCTACAATGCTTATAATTCACTACAACTACAAAAAAACAACACAAACTAACAAAAAAAAAACACACAAAAGTGAATGTTAACATCACTAAACATTTGGAACACATAACCATACTGTCACCATGTCTCCTGCAATTGAGTGTGAAAAAATAATTACTAGTAGCCTGGCTTGCGCGACAAAGCTCATGGAAGCTTAGTCTGGCCATCCTACATTACTAAACGTCTTCTGGGAGGCGGACTTAACCTGCGTCCATCAGATGCCTCTGTATACTACTTGACGAATCTACAACCAATCAGACCACTCATTCCGATGACGTATGCATAAGCTCGTTTCTCATTGGTGCCCACAGATTTGGGAAAATTAATTCCTCTAAAACGGCAGCCTGGCCAGACTGACTTGCTCGCGAAATTGAATGAAGCGTCACATGAAGTATGGGTGGGCCAGGCTAAATTACTAGTACTTTATCAAAAGCTCTAATGTATTTAAAATGAATACTGCACTTATGGTCGATGATTTTGGACTGAGCTAAAAGGATGATACTTGTCCACACACATTTTTCCCCTGTAAAAAACATGCAACGCTCATGACATAGTACCTAACTGGCTAAAAAAAGTCAAATGCCTTGTGAAATAAATGCTCGCAGGACTTGGCTCACTTTCTTCAGTTATTATAATACCTCCATGTTTCCTACCTTAGGCTCTTCGGGTGGAGGTGGGGGAGGTGGCTCTTCTTTAGGAGGAGGTGGAGGTGGAGCATTCTTGGGAGGTTCAACTGGGGGAGGTGGTACCTCGCCAGGTTTTTGGGTTTTATCAGCAGGCTGATTCTGACCTTGCCCCTGTTTTGCTTTCTGGATTTTGAGCTTCTGTAGATTCTGTAGGTGTTGCTTGTACCAGAACTGTTGCTGGTCCTAGTGGTTGCAGGGGAAAGTAAAAGATTATGCCATTATGGGATGTGATCAGAGAGAGTAATAATCTCCACACGTAGTCTGTAATCAGAGACAGATCCATTTGAATGTAGCACATTAGAACACTTCTTAACTGGATGGATGGGAATGTTAAAAATGCCTCCTTAAAACTAAACAATATTAAATTCAGAGGGCAGCAGCATGCTACAGGGATTAATCAAAAGAGCGACATCTTCTTCAGATTTGTTTTTATTAATTGATGTGGTTCTCATGTGAAACCACATTTTTTCTAAACACATGCTAAAACGTCACACAAGTTGTGTATGCTTTTATTTTTGTTTATGTGGAGCCTGTGGGGGGAACACTATGATAACATCTACCACGTAGAATTGTTTCCTTAAAATATATAATAGAAAAGGGTAAACGGGAACAGCAAACAGGACCACTAACAGGCACAGAAAGGGGTCAGGACGTTTTAAATAGCCAATCTAACGTTACATTGATGCAAAAGTAACGTTAACAGTGCGTAAAAGGATGCTCTTTCACAAAATGCTTAGGCTTCGAGTATAACTTACAAATTGAGATAACGTTACAGCTACACGTCCATATGCTAACGTTACTGCGTTACCTGGACGGTCATCGATTTAAAGTCGGGATTCTCTCCCGTGTTAGCCGAGGAGTCTTTTGGGGTACTGTTTTCATTATTTGACGTGTGGCTCCCAGGAGCAGCGTAGTTTTGTTGTGTTGTCGGGAGTGTAGGCTCAGGTGGCTTTGGGGGTGCCTCTTCCTGGGGCTGTGGCGGCTGTGGAGGTTGTGGAGGCGCAGACCCTGATGGACCCCTCGGTGGTTCTGGCTGGTAATTCGTGGTTGTGTCTGAACCGGGTGGAGGGTAACCTGGTGCAGGTCCTTGCCCTTGCCAGGGACCCTGGCCCCCTCCATACCCACCACTACCGTAATGAAGCACCGACTGCAGTTGTTTCTGATGGAGCTGTTGCAGTTGTTGCATCTGCTGTAAATGCTGCTCCCGTAAACTGGAGAAATTTGATGCTGGTGGTGGTGCTGGTGCTGCGCCATATCCACTGTATGCTCCTCCAGTCGGTGGCGGGGGTCGTACTGATGCAGATCTCGCATCGAATTGATTAGGAGGAGGCGGATGTCCACCCCCATAATTTCCCCATGAAGGGTACATGTTTTAGCAAAGCGAACGTAACGTTAGGCCTTTGTGTTCACATAAAGCCGGTACAATTATCGGTCTATTTGTATGATTGTTTATAATTCTCTTCAGTAACGCTACTACATACATATACACAAGCACGATCGATACGAAACAACTTTGGGGTGGCTGTAATTGAAGAAAAAACGGAGAAATGTAAATATTTCCCGCTTCAGCAGGTCTTTCCCCGTGCTAGCTAGCTAACGCATTTCTCTCTGCATAAAGTTCCAGGAAGAAAGGATACGTTTTCCAACGTCATATCCGATATTGCTAAACATGTTATGATTGAGCGCCCTCGTCTGGGTACTTGCAGACTAGCGTGCACATGGTGGAGACGTAAAGTAAAGTTATATAAAGTTTTAGCCCAGGGTTAAATACCCCAGTGTTTGTTTTAATGTATACGGTATACAATGATCATGCAGTAATATAACACAGTGCATACGCCCTGTATATTACCAATATAAAATGTAGTCCAACAGTTGAACTACTAGCTATTATTTTTGCTGCTGGGACATGACACTTTAAATAAAGAAGAAGTTAAAGCACATACATTAAAAACGTTACATATGTTTAGAATGATCATTGATGTACCAGCGGTAGAGAAACTAGAGGCATTTATTTTTTACACTCACTTTCCCAACAGGCATCGCGAATTTACCTTTGAACCCTTGTTGAAAACAAGCCGATCAGCTGATCTGACCTGGTAACAACGTCCACTAATTTCTACCGGGGAGGGGAATTATAATAACGAAGCTGTTTGGGAATTATGACTCCCTTCCAGCTGGCACAAAATGTAAAATTCACGTTCTTGCAAGGACACTTGGTATCAACACACGGGTGTGCAGTTGGACGGTGAAGATAGTTGTCGCTATGCGAGTAGCTGAGCGAGTTGTCTGGTTTGAAATTCAGCAGTTTTGCTAGCTAGGTCACAGCCTTTGGACAACACATTTACATTTTTTGATATCAGGAAATGTCGTGAATGTATGCTGATTGCAGTGGTTAAATGTGTGCTCCAATTTTACATCACCGTGTTATTGAGATGACGTATTGTTTTGATGTTTTACATGTCCGTAACCTTGTGTTTACTCTGTTAGCTTGCTACTAAATGCTAAACCAGCTAACGTTAGCTGTCCGAACAATAGTGCACATAAACAATGCTAGCTAGTTAGCAAAGTTGGGAAATTGTGATTCTCACAAAGCGGTTATCATTGTTCGGCCACAAAAAAAGCGCTGTAAGCTTCATGTGAAGCTACATGATCGGACATGTTCACCTTAAGATCGCTGCGATAGTTCTAGTGGTCA
The DNA here is from genome assembly GCA_017657215.1 of Limnothrissa miodon. Taxonomy (NCBI): domain Eukaryota; kingdom Metazoa; phylum Chordata; class Actinopteri; order Clupeiformes; family Clupeidae; genus Limnothrissa; species Limnothrissa miodon. The sequence goes on from JAGFZM010000225.1 coordinate 132,689, forward strand.
AAACTGTAAGGGAGTGTAACGTTAGACAACTTCCACAACAAATCTATTTATAGTTCATATTGAATATTGCATTGTACGATTAACTGTAAAGCCTTAAAAAGAAAATTTGCTGTGTAACTGTTGCGTATCGTGGTTTTTATTTTATTGTATACCGTGCATAGTCCTAAAAGCCGACCGTAGAGTTAGGTGTCTCTTATGTCACTAAGTTACCTAGTTTTCTGTCCATCGGTTTTGAATTACATACATTGGCAGTGCCATATTGTCGGCTGAGTTTGTGTCTTCTTTAATACATAATATGACCAAGGCACATTTGTGTTCAAAAAATCGACTTTATTTATATGACTATTGTCTTAAAACCACAATGCAGTTGGAACTTGCCTAGTATTCTTGGGGTAACGTTAGTAGATCATAGTGTTGGGGTTAATAAGTTCACAATATAGCCGTCTCAGCTCCTAAGCTACAGAATTGGGATGAGTGGACAAGATAAAGGCATGAACACCAAGCTCGTCTGCCAGGAGAGCTATGCCTGTGGAGGTTCGGATGAGGCTGCTTATGAGTGTGACGAGTGTGGTAGCTTGCAGTGTGTTCGATGTGAGCTGGAACTTCATCGGCAAGAACGTATGAGGAACCACGACCGAGTTCGGATTTCTCCGGGTCATGTACCGTTCTGCGATTCTTGCAAAGGGGAGAATGGCTCACCTGTCAATGGTGGGCGGCTAAGGGCGGTAGTCCGTTGTCAGGGTTGCAAAATTAACTTGTGCCTGGATTGTCAGAAGCGCACCCACAGTGGCGTCAACAAACGAAAACACCTGCTCACATCCTATCCTCCCGTCACACAACCGGAGAACCCTTCAGGAGGTGATGGAGAGCTGGACGCACTTAAAGCCAAACTTGAGAAAGTCTGTAGCTTCCTCCTTGTGGATGAAAAAGAGGATATGCAGGTCGGTCGACAATTGCCTTGTGTAAAAACACAGTAGCTACTAGACAAATAAAGCTGTTCTAGAGAGGATGTTGTCTGTCATTGTGATTGCACTTAATGTTGTGTCTTGATACCAGGTGCAGGATGAGGAGGATTTTGTGAGGAGGTTGGGTTGCAGACCAGAAGACCTTCTTAAAGTAGTGTCTATCTTTGGCAACACGGGAGAGGGCAAGTCTCACACCCTAAACCACACCTTCTTTCTTGGCCGGGAGGTCTTCAAGACGTCCCCTACCCAGGAGTCCTGCACAGTGGGCGTCTGGGCCGCCATGGACCCCATTCACAAGGTGGTCGTTGTGGACACAGAAGGTCTCTTGGGTGCCGGGGCCAATCAGGGCCAGCGCACTCGGCTGCTGCTGAAGGTTCTGGCTGTGTCGGACCTGGTCATCTACCGGACACATGCTGACCGGCTGCACGATGACCTCTTTAAGTTCCTAGGCGATGCCTCGGATGCTTATCTGAAGCATTTTACGAAAGAGCTCAAGGCCACCACTGCACGCTGTGGACTCGACGTCCCTCTGTCCACACTAGGTCCCGCAGTCATCATCTTCCACGAAACTGTCCACACCAAGCTTCTGGGCTCAGGTGAATTAAACAGACCTCTAGTGACCAGTGAAACATAACACTAAAAAAAGATCATTCAAAATGCAGACAAAGAAGATAATGTGATATGTTTGCTGTTTAAACAAAGTAATATTATCCTTAAACAGAATATGACATGAATTAAGGCTTGTATTTCAGCCAAAGAACTTGAGTCCTCCAGAAATAGCTATCTCGTCAACAAATATCTAGATGAATCAGTACTATAATATAATCAACTTGTAAGTATGTAATTGTAGATGCACAAAATGTCAGCTTTGAGGGGGTCATAAATCTCTAGTTTGCTGACACCCAGTTGTTGTTTATCTCCTGCCCTGTTCAGACAAGCCATCGGAGTCGGCTGAACGACTGCTTCAGGAGCGCTTCCGGAAGCTGGGCTTGTTTCCCGAGGCGTTTAGCTCCGTCCAGTACCGCGGCACGCGTACCTACAACCCGCCTACTGACTTCAGTGGCCTGCTGCGCAGCCTGGAGCAGCAGCTGGATAACAACACGACTCGCTCGCCTCGCTCCGCCAGTGTCATTTACAAGGCATTACAGGTGGGTGTGTGTGTGTGTGTGTGTGTGTGTAGATAGAGAGAGATTTGTGTGGAGAAATTGGACCTATTCAAAACACAAGATGTAAATGCAAGAGCACCATGACATGTCAAGGTTGTAATAAAAGCTTTCCTGGGGTGACGCAACAGTGTGTGTAACAACATGGAAGTCAATGGCTGCTCATGCCCACACTCAAAAGCTTGCCGCTTTTGTGCCGTTTTTGTATATGGGTTGACTATGAATACGCTTTTACTCTATGTATGCAACCATGTGTGTGTGTTTCTAATCTGTTTACCTGTGCATTTATATACAGTAACTGAGGGCTTTTGGCGGAGAATAGTGCACAGTGCTGTCCATTTTTCTCTGTGTCTGTTTTGATGGGTGTATTTCTGGCTGGCTGTATGCCTGATGCTTTATAAACACCAGTAGGGCTTTTCTTTAGTAGCCTTGTGCCTCTCCTGCTCTGTCAAGCCTGTATGATTATGATATCATCTACTAAGAGTGACTTTGGCCCTCCACAGGCCCTGAGCGAGCGCTTCAGTGGGGAGATTCCAGAGGAGCACTTGGCCAGCAACTCCTTCTTCCCTGATGAGTACTTCACCTGCTCAAGTATATGCCTGAGTTGTGGGTCAGTTTCCTTCTCTCTTACCTACACATCCCTTTGCTCATCTCTACTCTAACTTTTGCATAGTGTGGTGCTATTACGCAGACTGAACTTGGCTCTGAGGGTCTGTCTGGAGTCTGGCCATCTCTAAAAAATGACCAGATCTTCAGGAATGGATCACAAAAGCTTATCTGTCTGTAGCTAGGCTTGTTGTCATGTACAGTACGATGACTACCAAATTAAGTAGCCCATGTGCAGTATGGCACTAATACGAATGGACCACTCATTGTATGGTCTGAGCTGACGTCAGAGATGATACTCTGTACGTTCCCATATTTTGACTGCGTTGTTTTGTCTGTTGTATGTTGGATGTCCCAGACCAGGAGAAATCCTCACAAACACCACATACTGTGTCTAGGGGTTAGGACATGTTTTCTACTGTACCTGTACACTTGTTCTGTCTGTCCTGTCTTGTTTGTCTCCCTGTCTGTTTTTAGTGGTAAGAATAGGGATTAGAGTATATTGGAGTATATTTTTATAGAGTATATTTTCTGTCAAAATATTGATTATGTTGTTTTTGTGCACTTTATAGTCTGTTCTGTCCTGTATTGTCTGTTTAATGTACGCAAGGGAGCATTGAGAAACGTAATTTTGATTCCTTTGTATGTCTAGTACATGTGAAGAAATTGACAATAAAACTAACTTTGACTTTGATGGGGTGCGCTGACATATGGGGCTGATCTTGCATGCTGCTGTTGTGTCCCCAGATCGGGCTGCAAGAACAGCATGAACCACCTGAGAGAGGGCCTGCCGCACGAGGCTAAGCACCGCTGCCGATACTCTCCCCACTATGACAACCGCATCTACACCTGCAAGGTGAGCCAGGGTTTTTCACTGGTTCTTAGAAAGTCTAGAATGTTCTGAAATTATGAATGTATGAATTACTGCCTTTAAATGAAATTAAATATAGCGCAGTACTGTAGGTCTAAAACACATTAGTACAGGTTTTGAAGCAAAACAGACAAACCTTATGCTTTTAGAGACAGCACTTTGCCTGTTCTGCAACTTACTCTCGCTGCCTTCTTGCATTCTTTGAGAATGGAATGAAACATTCAGGCATTGTTGTTGTGTTTCACCATCGGAAGGGATTGGGATCATCAAGAAATCAAGGAATTTTATTGTCACATACTTTTTTTATGGTGTAGAAAATGTAATGATGTTGTCTGCCTAAAGTACAGATGTTGTCTGTCTGTTGCACATAGAAAAGAGAGGAGTGTAGACAGAGGAAGAATAAAGCAGTGAGTGGGGATGGGACTGCAAGGGCTGCGTAAAGACATGTGGGTGTGCAAGATGACTGTGAGTTAGCCAACCTCAGGTCAGACAGTGCACTCCTCTGCTGTCCTGATCATATAGGCTTTGCCCTTGGGCACCTGCATAGTCAGCAATCCAGTCATGTACTCCTCCTTCCCCCGAGGCTATTGTAGAGGGTTCAGAGGAGAACTGGATTCAGATGACTCGTCCGGGGCTGTGCACATTTCTTTGCCTTCATCCTCCATTCTTAGTGTGGATAGAAATTCTTAGAAATCTGGATGTTTGGTGTGTGTGTGTTGTGTATTCTGGAATTTGTCTGACCAAAGGGCTTTACCCCTCAGGCATGCTATGAAAAGGGCAAGGAGGTCATCGTTGTTCCCAAGACAACAGCATCCTCTGACTCACCCTGGTTTGGGCTGGCTATTTACGCTTGGTCTGGGTGAGTTGTCCCTTTGGATTGAGCGTGACTTGCAGCTAACATTCTCTGAACGCAAACCCAAGGTTTATGGGAAAACATTCTTAAAAGGGCCAACATTGTTTACAGTTTATGTATGTTTACTGTTGGCTGAATAAGGCACCTATTTACACATATTTATGTATGTATTGTTATGTTTTTATGAAGAGATATGATTTATGTCTGTTTGGGCAGTGATTGAGAGTTTCCACCTCAAAGTGCCTTCCAAAATGTAGATAATATGTGATCTAATATATATGTGTAAACTCAACTAAGAAAAAAAGACATTTATTTAAAAATGCATCTAAAAAAAAATTCAGACCAAAGTTCATTTTCCAATCCTAACCCATCTCTCTCTCCCACTCATTTCCTGTCATTCTCTCCACTGTCCTATCCAAATAAAGGAATAAAAAATATCTTAAAAAAAAAACAAGCCTTATTTCTGATGTGACTCTTTATGTGACTGTACTGACACAAGGCTGATGTTGCAGGTATGTCATCGAATGCCCAAACTGCTCAGTAATCTACCGGAGCAGGCAGTACTGGTATGGCAACCAAGACCCTGTTGACACGGTGGTCCGCACGGAAATTCAGCACATCTGGCCAGGGGTGAGATAATTGGCCATTCACTGGGATGGAATCATGCTAGCTAAGGATAATAGAGAGAAATCCTACAATTGCAGTCCTTGGTCAAAATAATGCAATACAGCCATAATGCAATACTGTAATAAGGCCATTACATTGCTTATTCAATTTCATTTGTATAAAAAGACATGTCTCTAAGCGATTACCAGCAAAGCGTACTAATGAGCATCAGGGACAAGGAAAAACTCCCCATCATCATTTTTTTCCATGTATTGTATAGGAAGAAACATTGGGCAGTTCCAACAATTCAAAGGCCCAACCCAACTGCCTAGCTTGTGTAGATGACAACCTAATTTGCATGTAGTGTGTACAGTACTAGCATTTTGCATTATTGTGGATCCTGTTGATCCTGCCAGTTGCAAATGAGGAAGACAAGTGTGCATCTCTGTTCTCTTCTAATGCTTTGACACTGAATATAATAATGATGATGACGGACTCTCTCCCTTTGTTGCTGTGTTTCTGCTCAGTCGGATGGCTTTCTCAAAGACAACAACAATGCGGCCCAACGCCTCCTGGATGGCGTGAGCTTCATATCCCAGTCATTCTCTGAGCTTAGCGTCAAGCCTACCAAAGCTGTTACTTCCTGGCTAACTGACCAGATCGCCCCTGCCTATTGGATACCAAACTCCCTCATCACGGTGAGTAGACGCAGCTTATTGATTCACTTGTATTGATTACATTTACATTTAGGCATTAAAAATGACACATTTATCCCAAGCGACTTACATTTTGTCAGCTATCAATTTCTTCATGGTCAGTCTCCCCTAGAGCAACTTGGGGTTAAGTGCCTTGCTCAAGGGCACAACGGTGGTAACCAGGATTTGAATTCTCAGTTTCTAGGCTACTTGCATGCTAGTCAAGTTAAAGGCCCACTAAGCAACATTTTCAGTTAATTAATCCATTTCATACTGCTAACATGAGTCATTACACGGCGAACGAACAGTGTAGAATGTGCCACTGTGGCATACAACTGTAGATACAGCATTTGCAATGTTCAACAGCAGCAGTCAGCCTCCAATAGAATGCAGTGCAATACAATGCAATACAGCGGTCTTTAGAGGGAGCTTGTGAGAGAAAAAAACTGAACGTTGCTTAGCCCTGCTTTAACCTTAACCGCTACACCACCACTGCCCCTATTGATGACCACCACACCTCTCTTTGGACCATAGGAACAACAGTGGGTGTATTTGAAAGAGCAAATAGGGATGCTTGCACATTAAGCTGAGCTAGAAGGTGATGCATTACAAAGGAGGGTTCAGGACTGGTCAGCATGCTTCTCAGAAGACCAGTCATGCAGAATCATTGGCTGGTCACACACACATGGCTTTGGCTTCATGATTTAGTTGCCAAAACAACGCACGATAAAAGAAAATACTGACTGGCTATTTGTTTCAACTGCAAATCATTAAAATGAATGGATGTGCATTTAGGCTATCCAACACAGGTCTGTACACTACTTTAAAGAGAATGGTGCAGTTTTGAAAACAAAATCAGGAAAGTGTGTTGGTGTGGTAATGATTGCAGCGGGGTTTGGGTTGGTTTTGTTTCCAGAAATGTCATAAATGCGGCGAGGCGTTCCAGGACAGTGACTCCAAGCACCACTGTCGGGCCTGTGGGCAAGGCTTCTGCGACGCCTGCTCGTCCAAGTCTCGGCCCGTCCCAGAGAGAGGCTGGGGTCTTGCTCCGGTCCGGGTCTGTGACGCCTGCTTTCAGAACCGAGGCATTCCAGAAGGTAGATATATGAATTTGACCCTATTGAACCAAACTAGGTTATGCAACAGTGGTTCCTAATAGAGGTTATACAGTGAATTGTCATAAATGTAATGTAGATTTTATGTAGAGATGGCAGAGGTGATTTGTTAAGATGTCAATGATTATATGAAGACTTTAGAGGCAAAACCCTCTACACTAACTCCATTTGAAATAAATTAGTTTGAAATATGTTTATTTATTTTGACTACTGGGACATTATCATAAAACATCTTAATAAAAAAAAAATCTGATAATGGACTATTCATATGCAATTTAATATTTTTAAACTGATTTATGTATCCCAATGCAATTGTATAACGTCTAGATTATTTTTATGATATAGCATTGTGAATCTCTTTCTGTACTCTTTGAACATTTGTTCTTTGCAGTTTACTGTGAGTGAGTAAGTTTGTCTTTGCCTCATCAGAGCTTTCTTTGGTCGTTCAAGCAGAGCTGTTGGATGCTGCTCTGGAAGAGGAGGAAGGGGGAACCCTGATCCCACGGAAAGTGGGCGAAGTGGTGCAGAACACCCTCGGGGCCGTGGTGAACGCAATCGACATCCCTCTGGGTGAGCACACAGCTAAGGCAAAGAAGTGGCGTTCATAGAACCCACGCAATACGTTAAGTGAGCGAGCTGAGGAGAAGTCTGCATTCTAGGCAGTTCACTGCAGTCGCAATTATGACTTATTTACTCAAGGGGAAAATGTTGGGAACAGAATGTCTCAGAATGAGATTATTCAGTCCCCATAGCGACTACAGATAAGGAAACGCAGTGGAGAATAATGCCATCATTATGTTTGTGTGTATGCAACACTGTGTTCTTCCGCCAAACCTAAGTGCCCTCCATAACTGTGAGCCCTCTAAGGGCTCAATTCAACTAAAAACTCAATTTAACTAAAAAAAAAGTTAATTTAGGATGTTTTATGTAATCTAAGTTTTAGGGTTCCAGCTTGAGAGTGGGACTGCTACAAACACTTTGCAGACCATGACACATGAAGTGTACATTTTGTGGCTTGTATTTTAGGCCTGGTGAAGGAAGCTGCCCGGCCTGCCTACTGGGTGCCCGACCAAGACATCCGGTGCTGCCACCAATGCCAGCGGGAGTTCAGTGCCCGCCTCTCCATCCACCACTGCAGGGCCTGCGGGCAGGGCGTGTGCGACGACTGCTCCCAGGAGCGCCGGCCCGTGCCCTCCCGTGGCTGGGACCACCCAGTGCGGGTCTGCGTCAGCTGCAGCCAGAAGCCAGGGGAACTTTAGCAGGAGAGGACAGCCCAGTGGTTGGGTGTGGGGTGGAGGTTAAACAAAAAAAAAGGTGGAAGACTGCCTCTAGACGGCTTCTCTGAGCCCTTTGAGCAAACTTGAGCACCCCATCCCCTCTCTCCCCTCCCTAAACCACCGACCCACCCGTGTCCCCTCACGAAGTGATTCTGGCTTGGCTTTGCTAGGTTGGGTTGGGCCCAGTGAAGGCTTAGGCTGGGCTCTGGTAGCGGGGTGTACAACGGGTTGCGGCAAATGATGAGAAAACAGCGTTGCCTCTGTGACCTATCCTTACAAATTAGAATCTTCCCAACACGTCCCCTTTATCCAGTGAAACAGGAGAGTACAGCTGACCTGGCACAAGGACACACTTGCACATGCCTTTTTGATCTGCATCTAAACTATCACAAACGTTTAAAAGTAGCCTGTGCGACAATCTCTTGCAGTTCACTCACTCGATGTGTCCACCAGTAAGCACATTGGCCCAGGTTGCAATCATGCTTTGCACAGGCCAAGGCAGGGCCATGCCATCCAGTGGGAAACAGCTAGGAAGTTTGATGACTGATAACGTGGAATATATGTGTGTTTATTAGCATTGTATTTACATTAACAGCTCAGCTTCCGGCAACTTTAAAGCCTCAAAAAATGATCTTTGGGGGTTAACTAGTGAAAGGATGATTGCAACACATAAGACACTAAGTACAGGTAAATCTTTGCCAGTTAAACCAACAAAATATTGAAAGTAGTCCAGTGTCCCCTTCTTTGGCCATTTTTAACTTTAATGATGCTTCTCTCTTCCATGTTTTGATTGATTTGCAAGCTTAACCCCACCATTTCCTGTTTTTTTCCCCTTTATTCTTAAATGTAGCAGCTTTAGATATATTTCATATATGTGCTTATATGATTAATTGCCTGTTCAGATGCCAGGTCATTAATGCGGTATAAACTATTATGATCTGTCAGCCATCATTTTATAATGGAAATGTATTCTTAATAGGCATTTTTATTTGTTTTAGTTTTTTTTTTTTATCTTTATCCATCTTTTTTTTGTTGATGTTGCTTTTTTCCCCTAAGCATAATTTTGTTCCCCTCAGAATGTTCTTGAGGTTCAGAGGGCCTTTTGAGGTTCCCTTTGTGGCTGCTTCTCGTTCTTTCTTTGGTCTTTCGGAAACTGCACGTCATGTTAGCGTGCTAGCCTTCGGCACATCACACACTCAGACGATATAATCCCTCCTCCACTTCTCCCCTGCTCAGAGGCGTGTACAGCCCCATCTTGCTACACCAGACTTATCATGTTCATAATCACCCTCATAATCAGTGTAATATCTTCTCAATAAGCTAAGTGAGTTTACATTTGACTGCACAACAGGCGCACAGGTGTAGGGGACGAGTGTACAGGTTTGGGGAGGGGCGGCTGAGAACTGTAATTTATCAAACAACTAAGGCGTTTAAACATCCTGTTTTCTGCACCATGTACACTGACATAATTAAAATATAAGAATATCTGAAGAGTGTGACTGCCTTTATGTGTTAAATTTTTTATGACTATAGTACCTAGCAACACCATCCATTCAGCATTTATGGTTAGAACTAGGCTACTGCACCACCATTTTTGGACAGATTACCTGAAGAAAACTGTCACACCTCTAATCACCTAATCGGCGTCAAGGAATCGGATACTTGTGACACAAAAATAATCACTAGTGGCTGTAAAAAAAAAAAACCTTCCAATGAACTTCCAATCTGAACACTCATCAGCTAACAAAACGCACCCATTAAAAGAAAGAAGACTTGTTAAAGGTGGGAATTCTTTGTGCTCGTGCTGCTTTTTCATAGATTTCATAATTCTGTTTATTACGTATTCCATCATCATATCAAGCTGACAGTACAGGCAGATGTTCCATATGACCATTATTACAGCAGCTGTGTGTGGCTGAGTATTAACATTTTTTAATTCCAGCCCGTATTTGTAAAATATTAATTCAAAAATAAAAGTGTACACTGCAGCTAGCACACCATTTCTAAAAAAATATAAAAAATTCTCTGGTTGCATTGTGTCTTGTGACCTCACATTTGCAGATAGAAAAAAAAAGATAACTGAAAATTAAACTTGTGGCATTAAAAGGATCACCGTAAATGTAAATGTAGATTCATTATTTGGCAGTTCAATAACTGAAACCTAATGACTAGCAACTTGGTTTGCATTTTCTTGTACCATTACATAGTTTTTTCTGTCCATAAATTGCACTTATGGTAATCACATCAGAAAAATTAAAATCATCAAATCATTATTTAGCAAAAAAGTTCAATATAAACGTCAATGCCTGGCCTCAAGAGTAGCTTGGAGCCCACTCGGGGAAACAGAAGTCACACGATAATAAATTCCAAATCTCCTGTTCTCCAAAACAAGTTCTCTTCGTCTTCCAACCACCTCTCGATGACTGGCCCTGGCCCAGTTACTCCAAGCTCTGTGAACGCCACCACCCCGGACGGTAACCTCGGTCACCCCACCTGTCCGGCCCGTCTCTCCTCAGGTGGTGACAGCATCCTGGTAGTCGCTGTTGTATGGGTAGTAATACAGGTCGTGCCACACGGCCATCAGAAGGCCCGGCAGGCCCTTGCAGCCGCCCAGCTGAGAGGAGAAGACCACGTTGGGGATGCCGTCGCAGCCCTCTTTGCCAGCTGGGTGCGGAGAAGGGATGGTCCTCAACAGATGCCCATCACTCAGACTCCACAGACGAGTGTAGCAGTCCTGACCAACTACAGAGGCAGGGAAATGGGAAACAGGCTATGTAATGGGTTGCATTATTATGTAAAGCAAATACTCTACTCAATACGCTTTACAATGTAGGCTATATATGCCTCATTCACCCATTCACACACTGGTGGCAGCACCATGTAGAGTGCCAACCTGCTTACTGGGAGCAATTTGGGGTTCAGTATCTTGTTTAAGGGGCCCGAACCTGAAAACTTTTAATTGCCTCTACCATTGGCGCCACCATCCCAGCAGGGAAGCAATACTTTTCCAGTATTTCTGGGAATATGTTAAGCCCAAAGTCATAGAACACTAAGAACTGGGCGGAATCTGAAACATGATAAAACCGCATCTCAAAAATGCTGAGAAGTCCAGGCAATAAGAAACGTTCTGCCTTCACACAATAACTGAGTTGAAAAATTATTAGCATTTTAGCATTTGCTCATTGGTGCTCTTTGCTGTGAAGCAGTACGAGACATGATTTTTGTATAGTCAACTGTTCAAAAAAAATTGAATTGAACACTGTAAGTGTCGAAGTCGTCAGACCTTAGAAATCTCTTACCTGCCAGAAGCAGCCCTTCATCTTCATTGACATGTAGTGGTAGGTAGGCATACTCGTTGTGGTGGCCCTCATAGTTTCTTACTGGTTGGGTCATACGAATGTCCCACAACTTAATCTGTTAATGTTCAAAGACAGAGAAAACTGAATAGCAGTGTGTGTCCAAAAGTAAATGCGGACTAAAGTACATTCATTCAGACATTAATTTGAAACGTTTCATAGATGAATAAGTATAAATACACACACACACACACAAGAACAGTGATGGTTTAGGCACTGATCAACATGGTGGCCAGAGCGAACGCCATACTACTCTAAACCACACGCACCCATCGTGACTGCCGGCAATAATGCAGGAAAGTAAATGTTGGAAGCGATCAAAGTCATACTTGTATTGTGTGTGTGAGAGTGTGTGTGTGTGCAATCCAAAGGTGCATTTGGTAGACATTCATTTGAAATGTTTCACAGATATATAACAAATATGTCACAACTCAAGAGTCATTACAGGCACACTAATTAGTCATGTCTGACCTTGCCCTGCATGTCGGAGGCGAGGAGGTAGTTTTCGTCCCGCAGGAGGCGCACCGAGGTGACGGCGCAGCCCTGCTGAAAGCGCGACGCCTTCCAGCTGTGGTCACGGCGCGAGCGCTGTCGGAGGTCGATGCTGAAAATCTCTCCTGAGCGGCAGCCGTTGAAAAGCACTGGAGCCTGAGGCAGGATAACCACAACGATAAACGCCCAACACACAGAACTGTATATCACTGATGGCTGCTGGAAATAACATGTTTATTTGTGCTTTGTAAATCCATACAAAGCTGTGTCATACTATGCTATGCATACTTTTGCGTAGGGAAGTTGGTCAGGAAAGCAGTGCAGCAGTGAAAATCAGCTGGACTATTCACACGTTAAGTCCTTCGTACACCGTCTTTCACGAAGTTCGAATGTGACTATTTATTTTACCCCATGCACGCTGGCGGCACAGTGCATGCAGCAAAAATAGCGGAGCAGCCTGCGGTATCAGAAATGGATTCTATCAAAAGACTCGATCTGAATCGCAATCAACAGGCGTCAGTAGCAGAGTTTTGCATTGGTGTGTTAGAAAAAAAAACTAGTGTGTGTTGGTTTAGGGAGAAAGGAGTCCTGAGTCCGTTTACTGTAGAAAGCTTTCTGACATGAACAAAGAGATTACACACGTTTATACTACGGTCAGTCTCATGGGCAGTGCACACAACATCTTATCAGTCACTGTCTTGCAGGAATGCTTTTAGCTGCCCCTCTGACCTTGGGCCTCCACAGGATTCTCTTCTAACTAGAGTCTAATAATGCACACTATAACATACTGATACTAATATAGTAATCATTTTAAATTCATCCTTCAACTGTGCGGGGTTGTGTTTAAAACAATGGAATGGCAGAGCAGTGCTCTGTACTTTGTCTGAGCCAGTGTGTGGGGTCCTCTCCAGCTCTGACACCCCTCCTGCCCATACAGCGCATGCTATCAGAGCATCTCCCTAAACAGCAGGCTTCGGGAGAGATTAGACTGTCAGAAAAGAGCCACTTAACGGGGAGTTTTTGGGTTGAGGAACATGACTCACTCCCACAGACAGTGGATGGTTGTGCAGGTAGTTTCAGCTTCTCAGATTTGTAAACAAAAATAATCACAAAAGGGTTGCAATACTTCACACCTTGTTGAAATTTAAAGGCCATACATCAACTCTACTTATTGTAAACTCAATACAATAACATACATTGTAACAATATTCTGGTTAGCCCGGTCAGCCACTGCTCCACATGGATATAATTACAAGCCAGAAATATATCTGGATTAAATGAATGGCTGGATTAAAAGAATTTGGCCAAATTAAGATTAATTTGTTGGATCCATCAGACACAAGGCTAAAAGCACACCAAAAGTTTCTGCTTTGAATAACACTTGACCCGTTTACTATGACGTAACTGCATTTAAGGTGTTAACTAGGCCAAAGCTGAACTCTTGGATGTGCACTCACCCTGAGAGCAAACTGCTGGGCAAGCACATCACTGCCGACACTGTACGTCTGTCTTCGCTCCGTCACAGCGTTCGTTACAATCACATGTCGGGAGAGACCTAAGGATTTGAAACGGAGTGTGCTCAGAACACACACACACACACACAAACACACACACAAACACAGCGTGCACACACACACACACACACACACACGCCCGCCCGCACACACACAGTGTACAATATTCTGTAGAGGCCTAATGATTCACCTGTGCTGAATGTCTTATCAGCCTGAGGGTTGTGACACCAGGCACATGACCAGGCAGTGGAGATTTTGAAGCTGCACAGCATCCCTGGTTGGTCTGCAAAAGCAAGAGGCAGCGCTGAAGATTATGAAGGTACACTACTAATACATACCATAACTACCACTTCTCTATATCCGACTATTATTAGAAAAGGTCCACCAGCAGTGGCATCCCATCTCTCCCAACTCTCACATAAAGCATCCACCGGCTAACAGATCCAATCAGGGAGGAGGCTGGTGAAGTCTTACCGGGGCTGGAGTTGCAGAAGAGGGAAGCCGGCAATAGGCTCACACATCCAGGCGTTTCAGATATACTCACAAGACACAAACTGACGTCTAAGTTCAGGAGGACCCAATACTGCATGTTTAGCATTTCATATTTTGATAAAGGTCAGTGTTCTGGTTTACATGCTATACCTAAAAGAATATTCCTGTTTACATGCTGATCCATACTTGTTAAATGAACACTAGACTTTTTGAGAAAATATTTGAAGATAATATTTGAGAAATTATTTGAATATTTTAATAATAATTATGTTTTTCTAATTTGGTACAAATTTAATTTGTACCAAATTAGAAATTTAGAAATGTTTTAAATTTAAGTATAATTCCAATTAATACAGGTAAATACAAAGAGTCTTACTTGGGTTTTAATATGACCTTTTTCAAATATTGCAATTAAAACATATTTGCTCATACAATATCAAAGTGATTTTTCCCAGACAGAACCAGAATATTACATGCATGTAAACAAAGGTACTGTATTGAATCTGACAAGGAAGGCAAAGGATACAGCACATGTGAGTCCGGATGTGAAACGGAGGCCCAGCATATGGAGTTCACCTGTCATCCAATCATCCAAAAGTATCACAAAAATAACAAATATGATCAGTAGGTCAACTGCAGTAGCCTGGTCCAGACATAATGCTACTCGCTGAGCGATAAAAGTCAATAGAATGTGAATGCGTTCCAGCGATGCAAGCCCTGTACAGGCGAGGAGAGTACAAGCAATGTGATGTGGGTGGATTCTGAGAGGATAGCAAGGATAGCAAGTAGCAAATAGCAACGTGTGTAGACGTTTCTGACACTGGGGGGGTGATTGGTGAGCTATCAAGACACCTCCTCACCTTGCGGTTGGTGAAGTACAGGTTGTCGCACATCTCCACAGACAGGGAGCCCTTGCTACAGCCACTGAGGTTCATTATGCCGTACTTGCACCCGCCGTGTGACACGTCGTTCACCGTGAAGACCCGCTCGCAGGTAGAGTCCGCCTGGTGAATGACAAACCAAACCAACCGAGAGACTTCAGATGCCAGGCTTAAAGCAGACAATTCTTCATATCAGTTCAACATATCATTTCAATAGTATCGCTGAATACCACAACCCATAATATATTTAAGACTTTTTAAAAGCCTGCATCTATTACCGCCCTTTTGGATACCACAGGAGCTGTTGAAAACACTCACTACAATGAGTCGAAAGTTGTCCGTATTGGGAGCGCTGGAGTCTGAACTCTGAACCTCAAGCTTGTGCCGCCTCATCCCGCTTACCTTCAGTTCATGGATCAACCTAGAAACAGACCAAACTGCCTCTAACACCAAGCATGCACATGTGGGTGCGCACGTACACTCACACACAGGCCAGAATCTGGAGTCCTTTGAGAATATGATGTAATGGGAAATCATGGTCATTGATGTTTCTTGGCTAAGAGGTGCAAAGGATATCATCAATTATTTTCATACCTGCAATAGGAGTTTGGAGGGAGGAGGCCTAGGTGTCTGTTTTGTAAAAGATGTGATGTGTTCAGTCCTGTCCTTGGGGCTTTCTGTGTTGCAAACATGAAATACAGCTCTCAGCTCTTAAGAAAAGCTTAAAGAAAAAAAAAGAAAATCTTTTTCAACTTTGCTAATGTTGGCTTTAAAGCACAATGAACATGTTACAAAGAACAAAAACTACTAGAACACACATGCCTGGTGCTGATTTTACATAAACACCGAATATTGTCTAATGTTTACCTTCCTTGGATGCTCATCCTCTAAAAGCATTGCTGACCTCCTTCTCTCTCGTTCCTTTGCCCGGAGCATTTCATTGGTCAAGGGGTTACAGTTATTGTGTCCTGGCAGCAGGCGGAAGTAGCGGTTCTTCTCAGGATCAAAATAGAAACCTGGCAGCTCTGTGATAAGCGGCACATAGTTTTTTTAGTGCAACAAATGAGTTAAGGTGATGACACTCTGATACAGTAATTTAAGAGTCACAGGTTGCTATTTAGTTTTGCAAAAGACTGATAAAGTTTGTGTTTTACCTCTGGTTAAATTTCCCCTTTGTTTTTCAAACGTGACGACTTAAGGGCCTCAAGAAACTCTATGTTAGAATAATGACCTTTGTGCTTACCAGGTGCAGTGGAAGACGTGGAGCTAGAGGATGCACTAGATCCAGTTACTGTTCCATCTGTCGAGGTGCTGGGGGGCTCTCGTGACTCCTCATAGCAGCTGCCAAAATGAGAATAGACCTGAACTACCATGTTACCACTGTATAGCTCGGTTATTGTTTGACAGACAGCAAGTGCAGTGAAAACCGTCAGCATCCTACCTTTGATGGGATCTTGTGGAGGGAGCTCTTCGCCATTTACCAAAATAACGTCCGTGGCGACCTCTACCTTGTTTCATTCTGTTATCTTATGGTTAAAGTCAGGGTCTTGTTACAGAGGCAGCAAGAGCAGCCGCATCACACAAGTGAAATTATTTTGTTTACCTTCGGCCTACGAAACAATATAGCAGGGTCATAGACATAACGTTATATAAAATAGACTTAATCTTCATTCCAGGTCTCAAATGAAACAAAACTATAACGACAGGGAAATGACATAGTGGCAAATGACAAAAGACAGATTTTTAGCTATTTAGCAGCAGAATGGTCTTAACTTACGCCCGTCAACTGCAGTCAACTGTTATGTTTCAGCAACATAACAAAGTAACAATCCAGCTAACAACCACTAACAAACTCTCAATTTAACAATTGTTGCTACAAATCGGCCTAGCCTAAAATTAAGTACTTGCTTGGCCAGGAAGCCAGTTGTAAACGACGCTGCATTACGTTACGAATACTTTAAAGAAAGTGACAATTACTCATAAATCTTAGCATAACACTCGCTAGTCACTACACGCGACATATCAATATCCACTTCCGGGTAACTCTTCCCATATCAAAATAGGGCGCAAAGAGTGCAGACCACTAAAATGAACGTGACCCATTTTGAGAAATGCAACCATACATGTCTACCATAGCAAGCTATAAAAAAATACCTGGCCACAGACGAAAAGCACACATTTGATGGAATTGTCCTGGTATGATTTAACTAATGCAAAATATATTCTGTATGGTATTGGATAATGGTAATGGTAATAAGTTTTTTTTATTATTTATCTATCTTAGGTTCTTTCGATTAGCATTGACTCTATAGCCTACTCACATTCATATATATATATATATATATATATATATATATATATATATATATAT
>JAGFZM010000225.1:154432-165386 GCA_017657215.1 Limnothrissa miodon
CTCTCTCTCTCTCTCTCTCTCTCTCTCTCTCTCTCTCTCTCTCTCTCACACTATAACAAAATACTATGACTCTCTCTTTCTTTCTCATTTCTTCTGATTAGTCAGATCAACACAGGTGATTGTAAGCAGCAGTAAACATATTAGTAAGATATTTTTGATGGTTCAGACCACGATTCTTGTCTTGGACTGGATTGTTCTATTATAATGGTTGTGATGATTGTCACGTTTGTTGTTTTATTTTTTGGCCTTAATGTTGGACTGTTGTCAAGAAATGTGTTGAAATCTGTGTGTTCTGGCTGCTGGCCACATTTATGTCATGATTAGTTTCAGGTGTAGAGAAAAAAAATGTATTTACATTTAATCTCTTTTGAAGAGATTCTTGAACACAGAATGGCGTGTATGAAATATCCATCACAGAGGGTTTCAAGAAAACAGGATACCCTGCGTGGAATCTGAAATATTTCATCCCATGGTTAAAAAAAACCATCCACAAATCATGTGCAAATGTAGACTGCATGGGCATCTTCTAGAGGTAAGAAAGCCAAGAAAATTATATGTTTTAAATTTATGGTGAGTTCAATATTTCTCTTCACAAAGTCAAATTCCTCTGCTTCCTCTCTCGTGTTCTGGTGTGGCAGATGACACTGTTTTTTTTGGAGAGCACCTCACTTTTGATTGGAGTCTCTCTTTCTTGCATCTCTCATTTGATTGGCATCACTCTCTTTTCTTTTAGTCTTACGCCCCACCTACATGAGTAAAATTGAAAACATATTGCTCTCTCAACAAGGAAAAGCCTATAGGTTTTGTCTGGCCCTGAGGTTCATGAACATTTGTATTCACACTCAAAATCTACCAGAAGAGCAAAACAATATTTCCTAGATACTTGGTTCCCTCTTCACCCCCATTTTATGAAAAACATTGTTTGGGCTCTTCAGGTCTTTTTTCCACAAGCCTTGTTGCATTAGGATGTGCACAAAAAGTGCTTTTGAGAACTTAGGCGTTACAGAGTTATTGTTGCAGTGGTTAGGTAACTGAACCTCAGTGGCTGGATGGCCATTGGTGGTGTGTAGTGTGGTGTAATTCATTGTCAATTGGATTAATGAGTGTGTAATGAGGCCTTGTTTAGGAGTTTGTGTGTGTGTGTGTGTGTGTGTGTAACAGCATGAGAAAGAGAGAGAGTGTGTGTGTGTGTGTACGGTTCTGGGACAGCTCTACCCCCAGGTCTCCACAGCCCCACATAAAGCAACCTTGACTGTGACAGATCACTTCTCCCTCAACCGTAGTTCGTCCAACTCAGTTGGTGGCCATTGCGCCCGGTCACTGCTGAATTTGTTTGCCTCTGGGGAAAAAAATCTCGCCCCAAGCCAAACTTACCCTTACAAACTTCCCTTTCCTCTCTTCTCTCTCTCTCTCTCTCTCTCTCTCCCCCCCCCTCTCTCTCGGTTTCTGCCTCTCTCTCTGTCTCTCCTGCTGTCTGAACATGCAACAGAATTAGGCAATGAGACAATCAGCATACAGCACACCAGCCAATGTGTGAGACAGAGTGAAATGACTGAGAGGAAAACGAGCTTAGCTAGTGTTAGACATTGTGCAGCATTGTGGTTTTCATGAGGATTTCAAAACAAGAGAAGGGCCATGCAGGGATTCATTTGATTCTGTTTGTTATGTGAGCTGGGCCAGTGGCTGGGGGTGGTGGAGGTAGAGGCTTTGAGTAGGCAAGAAGGGGAGAGAGAGAGAGAGAAAGAGAGAGAGAGAAAGAGGTTTTAGTTTAGAGAGAGAGCAGAGAATGATAAAGAGATTTCAGGTTAGAAAAAACAGGAGCTGGGTTAAAGAAGATGAAAGAGAAATAACGAGAGGAAAAGGAAAGAGAAAGAAAGTGGGGAAAGAGAAATGAGGCTGATGAACCAGTGGAGATGCTGACATTGGGTATGGATGATTTGAGAGAAGAGAAAGAGACAGACAGACAGACAGACAGACAGACTGACAGAGCTGTAGACACAAAACAAGTGAAAGTGAGTTGGAGTCACAGAGAAAGGCTGAGAGAGGGCTCATATTTAAAGACTGCTTGTGGAACACAATACACAAGACAAAAACACACCCTTTTGTTCTCTCTTATCCAAAGCGGACTCTCTCTCTCTCCACTGAAAGACTACAGGCGCTTGGGTTTGTATACAGTAATGAATATTCATCGAGCCAGCTCTCTTTCCCGGGTGTCAGCCTTGCACGTCTACATGCCATGCCAATTATCACAATGCCGCCTGTGAAGGAAATCATAATAATGGCTAATTGGCCTGGAGGCCATTGATTATTCATAGGCACCTGCCGCCGTGGTGCGGCGCAAGATTCCGTCTGACTAGCGTGGATATTTGGAAAACAGAGGGAACAGCTTCCCGCCGCAATCACCAGAATGTAAAAGCAGTATCAATGAAAGTTAAATAGAAATGTGCATATCAATACTGAGAAAATATATTTGTGATAGTAAATGTAAATGTAATCATAATTGTAGTAATTACCACCATGCCCTTTAAAGCAGAACCTATGTGTGTGTGTGTTCCTTTTTTGGTTTGAATGACTGGCTCTCTTTTTCTCTTTCCCTACCCTTTCCTTTCATCCATCTCTCCTTCTCTCACTCTCTTATTCGTAAATCTCTTTCCCTGCCCTTTCTCTCAGTTTCTCTCTCCCTCTCTCTGTCTGTCACTCACTCTCTCCCTCTGTCCTCTGGCATGATTTCTGCTCTCTCGCTCTATCTCTTTGTGAGGACACGTCTTAGTGCAGCATGGAACAAGAAAGCACACCCCATTCCCCCCAACCTCCTCAGCTATGAGGGCCTCTGTTGATGTGGAAATATTACCCCCACTCAGAAGTGTGTGTGTGTGTGTGTGTGTGTATGTGAATGTGTGCCATTTGACCAGTGCTTGGTAGTGCACTTTGAGGCTCGTGCTGGGTCAAACCTGTTAATAGGAGACGCAGATAGGCCAAAAATGCAAGCAGCCAAGCAGCCCTAAATACATGTAGAAGGTTTTGTCAAGGGTTGTAGTTCCTGAATGATGAGGCTGGTTTGTTTAAAAGTCTGGTTCAGGAGAGGTCTGGTTGTTAAATGTCATGTTGTGATGTTATGAAGTGCATCATATTATGGCAAGGAAATGGAAAAACACTACACACCCGACACAATTTGTCCTTTTCTGTCCTTGACCAGAAAGTTTGAGAATGAATTCCTCCTTACATCCCTGAGCTGTTTATTTTCACACATCAGATGTTTTGTTGACATGTTATAGGGTTCAGGAAACCTGCAGAACAGCTCTGCTGAATGAAAACAGGGCATAGCGTACCTCCTACTATGTGAAGTTTATATTACTTATGTAACCTGACATAGCTATCGTCCACCCTCAATGCCCTTGCTTCAGCCATGTGGAAATGACTGTGTGTAAGTGTGTGTGTATTTGGTGTTTGTGTGCAGTGTGATTTTATTGGTATGTGTGTTGTGTGTGTAGTGTTGTGCTGTGCTGTGTTGTGTTGTGTTATTCTGTGCTGTGCTGTGTTGTGTTGTTTTGTGCTGTGTTGTGCTGTGTTATGTTTTTCTGTGCTGTGTTGTGTTGTGCTGTATTGTGCTGTGCTGTGTTGTGTTGTGTTGTGTTGTTCTGTGCTGTGTTGTGCAGTTTTCTGTTGTGTTATAGCCTGTTCATGTCAGTGCTGGGGGAGCACTGAAGCCCTCTGACCCACACCATCATCACATCACAGCAAAGACAGCAGCCCGCTCAGGCGTGCTCTGATAAAGGCACTCGCAGCACAAGTAGGACACAGTCAGATTTGATCCGCTTTTGCTTACATAATGGCTTGAGCAGCCTCCAGGAGATAACCCATGCATTTCATTTTACACGAAGAAACAATGTACAGGCAGGAAGAAATGGATGCCAAAAGTGGAAAGAGAAGAACGGGGGGGGAGGGGGGGGGGCAGAGAGTTTGAGCATTTACCTATCCCGGGGAATTGTACAGTAGATGTTATCAAATGGGACTTTGGGTGTGGGTTCACTGGATGTTATGTAATTTTTATTACAGCTTAGTGCTGTGGCAACCCAGTTTTTTAATGTATTTATATATTTAGTTATTTTTGAAGATGCTCTAAAAGGTCTCGGAGCAAGTGGTTGTTCGCAGCTAGCGATGCGGGTCCCTGCGTGTCTGTTAAGCATCTGCGTGTAGTAGCCGGCCTCCTACTAAAGACTCTCTCAAGGCTCATTTAAGCCACCAGGCAGCTGTGAGCTTTATCCGTGGCGGTAAAAAACAATGGCACATTGCCAAAATCCGCACTATGCGTGACACTTTTTCCTTTCTTTTTTAGTTTTATAGACGGCTGCAGGTTTAGCGGGTCTAGATGCTAAATTCCTCTCGGTTTCATACAGGGCCGCGGCGTTTCAATAAGGCCCTGAGAAAGCTCTTTGACAGGGTGTTCCAGAGTAACATGACTCAGTTAACAGTGATGTAATCAGGTTATAAAGTCTCAGCATGAGAAAGAACAACATTCACTCCTGACTATCGAAGTCTGGCAATCTCTGTAGAGATTCCTATTGGCCGAGGCTGTCAGTACAGACTGCACAGGCCCTTTTGTTCATTCAGTCGTAGTGAACCACTGCTTGATAATATGCGGATTAGTGTATGTTTCGCTCTCAGGGTGCAGAGAACAATGCTCGTAGCTGCCTTTTTGGAAACATTACACCGTTTGAAGAAATTAGGAGATGCATGGTAATTCTGTTTGGGAATTTGCATTGTTCGGCCCTCCCTGAGGAAGTGATTATGGTCACACTGAAATGGTGTAATTTTGTTGAATCTGCTGCGGGTAATCTGCGGGTTTAGTCCACATGCAGGAGAGAGTTATGAGTGGACTGTTTGTTATGCCCAGAGCCCAGTATTTGTAGTAGGCAGTGTTGGACTGTGGAGTGCAGGACTGTGTGTGTGTGTGTGAGTGAGTGTGTGTGATTTGTTATTCCCCCATCAACTCTCAGTTTGGCCAACAGATATCAGTCCAATCATGTCAGAGACATTCCCTAGTGTTTTTCTTTTCTGCTCTCTCTTTTTCATAGACATGCTGTCCTTTTCGTAGATGGTACACACACACACACACACACACACACATATACACACAAACACACACACACACACACACAAACACACACTCATGGTCTCATGATCCTGCTTTCCTTCCACTGCCATCACCTGTATTTTCTCTCTCTCTCACTCTCTCTCACACACACTCTCTCTCTCTCTCACACTCTCTCTCTTTCTCTCTCCTTCTCTCTCTCTCTCGTGAACACTGGGGGCCTTTGTGCCGTTGGTCTGGGTAGGAGCCCTCGTCTTTGTCCAGCCGGACATTCCTCACATATCTGTGCATCTTCTGGCTCAAGGATGGCAGATCTAATCAGAGAAGGGAGGTGGAGGGGGGGAACCTATGAAGAAGAGTTGGGAGTTAGGAGGCCTCTTTGGACTGGCCCTCATCCAGCCAGAGATCTCTTACACTCTCTCCATCTATCTATCTATCTGTCTGACTCTCTCTTTCTCCCTCTTTCAATGTCTCTTGTTCAGTCTCTCATTCGACCTTGTTCGCTCTGTCCTATCCTCAGCATATAGCGGTAGGTTTATTGAGCCGCATGGTCAGATATGTAGTGGTTCTGTATGTTTGATAAGTGCATCAGAATGTTTGACTGCCAGTTGTACTCTACGCAACTCTCTAAGCTAACACCTTTCTCTCTCTCTCTCTCTCTCTCTCTCTCTCTCTCTCACACACACACACACACACACACACACACACACACACACACACACAGCCAAACAAACAAACAAACACCTTTCTCCATCCTACAGTGAAAGTGTTGGTGGGTTAGATGTTGGGTAGGTAAGCAGTTAGTTTGTTTTCACATAAGTGTGGAAATATTACTATAAGGTTACCTTCACTTATTTTTTGTTTTGTCCATTAGAAGTGTAATAGAAGTGTAATGGGATGGGTGTAACACTCAAGGGGGCATTGCCACATTGTAATTGCGACATTAACATCAGTGGTTAAAAGTGCACCACTGAAGATCAAGTTTTTATTCAGTGTGACATTGATGTGTCTTGAAGATACTGTTATAGGATAGTACTGCATCCTTATTGTGTGTGTGTAAGTGTGTGTGTGTGTGTGTGTGCGTGTGCGTGCATGTCAGCATCATCCTGTCATCTTATAGCTGACTACTTGTTTTTCAGGGCTCTTACTGTGAATAAATGTTCAATTATTTTTGTAGGTGTCAGTGTGTGTGCGTGTGTATGTGTCTAGTTTGTTTGAGGGAGAGGGACAATGTGGGAGAGTGAATGTCAGGAGTGTTTGTAAGAACATGTATGTGGTATGTGACCATATTTCAACTCTATAGCTACTGTTTCACCAAAAAAGCTTGAAACATTCCAACGTTGCATAACCCTGCCCAATATAGTGGGTATCAAATTATTCATTGGACTGTGGTGTTTTTGCTGAAGAACTATTTTTGGAACGCAGCACTTTTCTCTCCCCAGACATCTGGACACTGTGGCATCTGACAGTGTGAACGAGTTGTTTGCACTTTGATGTGCTCAGACGTAAGCCTAAATGCCATCACTCACAGGAAGTCCTCTCGGCGTTCGCCTCATCTCTCCCCCTCCCTTCATGTTTTAATAGCCTCGCTGTCGCCTCGGGCCGAGAGATGAGCTTCTGTATTTTTATCCATCCTCCATGTTTATCTGAGCACAAGCACACAACCATACACCAACACACTCAAAGAGGCAACAAGCAAGCACACCCCAAACTCCTACTGTGAACTGGAAATGTGTGCAACAAACAAAAAACACAAAAAAACATGAACAGTGTGTAGATTGGTATTGACACAACCAAACAAATACAGCCTTCTCCTATTTCATATTTCTCACCTAAAAAATAGTCTGGGATCCTCATCCACTGTTTAAAAAAAAACAAACAAAAAAATTTCTGTGTGTGTGTGTGTGTGTGTGTGGGGGGGGGGGGGGGGTCCATGAAAACTGGGTACCGGGAGGCTTAGAGGTTTGAGAGAGAGAGCCTGGTGCTCAGTGTTGGTTTAAGCCAGTTTGGACCTGGAGCTTTGGCCGTACAGGTGCCAGACGCACAGTTGTTGGGAAAGACTGACTGCTGTCTTGATCCAAGTCAGTGGACATACAGTACTAGCTCGGAATGCTAAGGGGATAGAATAGAACATCCTGGGAAAAGAAGCAGCTCAGGCTGTCATTCTGACATTCCCAATTCCAGACTGGCGCAAACCAAGAATGTGGGTAGACCAAGCCGCTTTACAAACAATTGAAGAGTTTCTGAAAAAGTTTAGGGCTCAGTGGTAGACATTTTTGAGTTTTTGTGTATGAAATGTGGTGCCAGTCAGAGCTTATTTTTCTTGCTGTTTTTGTCTTCCCTTCCTCCAGGCTTGGGGACCAGTTCTACAGGGAAGCCATCGAGCACTGCCGCAACTACAATGCGCGGCTGTGCGCCGAGCGCAGCGTGCGCATGCCTTTTCTGGACTCTCAAACGGGGGTGGCCCAGAACAACTGCTACATCTGGATGGAGAGACGCCACCGGGGACCAGGTGAGTGACACACCTGAGTGATGCCTCAGGTAAAGGTGCACAGAAAGGACAGCAGGAATGGAAGAGACTTTACCTATGGATGTAGGTTGTATCCCTATACACAGTGGATGACAGATGGAGATGGATCCAGGCCGGCTCTGTTGTGTGAAGTTTATGGGCATTGGCTCTAACGCCAGATGTAGCAGGGTTTCCCCTATGTACATTTGACTGCGGCGGACCGCCGCACCTACAAGCCTTGCCGCCGCACCTTCAGAACTCCCCCCAAAAAAAGCAACATTTTCTTTGATGTGAGGTGAAGGCCACGTCTAAGTAAGGCTTTAATGAGAGGAGAAAGCCAATAGTGGAAACACATTTGTACATTCTGCGCTGTCCGAATGCATTGTTGGTTCGGAGCTGCGCTCTGCACTAGTGATAGGCAGATATGCTGCATGTGCTGTACTGTAAATAAAAAAAAAGGAATGGAGTCTGTCTGGGAGGCACTTGTCTCCTGGTGGCTTTGCATTCCAACCCTTGTTTTCATCTGGCCTCAGAACAAGTCAATATCAAGATCTGGCACCTTGCGCCAGGGGGGTAGGGGTGGGTGGAGGTGTGGTCGGGAGAATAGCATGCTTTCTCTTCTCGTCTTTTTTCCTCTTTTCTTCTCTCCTCCTCTCCTCTCCTCTCCTCTCCTCTCTTCTCTTCCTTTCCAGTGCAGCATAAATAGAATCTGCATGTCGCATGCGATGCCTGCGAGCCCCACCCTATACTTAGTGGCCTGGCCCGTGTTTATAATGTGTTTTTAGTCTAGGCTTATCTTCTCCGCTACTTTCACTGCATTCCTTCTCTCTTTCTCTCTGCCCCCCCCCCCCATCTCTCTCCATCTGTCCCTCTTAAGCCTTTATGTTCTATCTTTCATTCTTTTTTATTCTATTCATCTGTTTCCACTGAGGGAAGAAGAGTGGGCAGAACTGCAGCTATCGTGACAAATAAACAGCCTCCGGTTGAGACCTCTCCCAAAAACACAGAGCTGCTTGTTTTGGCTCTCCTAGTCTGAAATGTTTTTTTTATATCTATATTTTTGTATAT
This sequence comes from Limnothrissa miodon, assembly GCA_017657215.1. Classification (NCBI taxonomy): domain Eukaryota; kingdom Metazoa; phylum Chordata; class Actinopteri; order Clupeiformes; family Clupeidae; genus Limnothrissa; species Limnothrissa miodon. The sequence goes on from JAGFZM010000225.1 coordinate 163,102, forward strand.
ACTTATATATTTTGGGATTTTTTTAGTGGCTGTAGTGAGGAGAGACAGGAAGTGAGTGGGAGAGAGTGATGAGTTGAGAGGTCAGAGGTCAAACCGGGGTTCCCTAGGCTACTGCACCTGCTTGGTTATGGCACAGGTGTTGCAGACACCTGCTCCATAGCGCCCCCTGACAGCATTCAAGTGGAGTGAGGGGATAGAGAGATCAAACCACAGGGGTATTATACAGGGACTGTGTGTGATGTTTTGCAGTTTTGTTGCATAACAGTGTATGTGAGGGAAATTGTGTGTGTGTGTGTGTGTGTGTGTGTGTGCGCCTTCTAATTTGATGTTTCTGCAATATCTCAGGCATGGCTGCAGGGCAGATGTATACCTACCCGGCACGCTGTTGGAGGAAGAAGAGGCGACTGCACCCCCCTATAGATCCTCAGCTGCGCCTCTGTGAGCTGCGCCTCGGTAGGAGAGACACTTCACTACTTAATGAAGTATACTAAATGCAGCCACGAACCCAGTTGTGATTTTGTGCATTACACTCAGCACACAGAGTGAGATGGAGCACATACTACCTCTGGTACGGTGGGTTCACCACTGTGGTCTTGTGGTCGGGGATTGAATTGGCATGTCCCTCCTAAGTATCCTAAGCACTACGCCCTGAACCTTCAAAGACTTGAACAGGACTACACTGGAATGAAATTACAGTGTGATTGTCTGATTTCTAGATAGCTAATTTAATGAGCTCTAATCTTAGGAGGAATTCAGCTATTCCCCCCCCCCCCCCCCCTCTCCCTCTATCTCTCCTTTTCTCTTGAAGGAAATATCTAGAGGTAAGTACTGTTCAGATTCTGCTTTGCTTTGATGCTTTCCTTCAACCCTTCTTTAGCATTGGGTTCTCTGATGGTCCCTTTGAAGCGAAAGGGCAGGATAAGCCCCACAATTCCATTCGCTATGAAACAGCAAACAATCAACTAGACACTGATCAATAACATGTGTCTGTAAGTGGATTTAGATGGATTTAGAGTCTTAAAATTGCTGTTGACTTTTCTTAAGTCCTCGCAATAAATTTTTTTATCTTTCCTTGGCCCCCATGCCATTTTCCAACAAGGTCAAAGCAAGTGAATAGGGAAAGAAGATAGGAGAGATCTCTCTTGCTCTGCCATCTTGTCTTTCTCTTTCTTCTTTTTGCCTTTCTACTGACTTTCTTCTTTTCTTTCTCTTGGCATTCTCTCTTCTTGCCCTTCTGTTCTTCGGCGTTCCTACTCATCCTCTGCTATCTCCTCCTATCCCTCTTTCTTTGTCTGTCAGTCACTTCATTTACATGTTCTCTCTCTCTCTCTTCTTTTTTTGGCCCTTGTTCTATGGCTCCTCTGTCCTTATAGAAACTGTGCTCACTGTTTTTTTTATATTTGGCCTAAGAGTAGCTGAACGAACACACACACACACACACACACACACACACACACATGCTCCTCCTTCCAACATATGCACTCTCCCTTAAACATACCTCTCCCTCCCACACACATATAGCATTATATCATTTACAGCACTCTACACCTTGACCTCTCTTTTATTCTTGGTTTCTCTTTTCCTCCTCTCTTTTTTCTCTCCCTCTCTTTCTCTCTCTCTTTACCCTCCCAGGCCCCTCATTTCCTTTCTCTCTTTCTCTTTCTCATTATTTATCTCCATCCCCTTTCTGTCACTGCTCCTTCTCTCTTTCTTTCACCCTCTCTCTCTCTCTCTCTCTCTCTCTCTCTCTGTGTCCCCCTCTCTTTCTATTCTCCTCCACCTATTCCGTGGTGAGCAGGCGCGGTTCTGTGGAGTTTTCTGGGATGCATCTGGCTCTGATTACCCCTCGTCTCTTGGTTCACCCCGAGCCCAGAGTCCTCACAGCCCTCACGGCCCAGCTCTGTGTTCCTGGCACACGCATCCAACTGCTTATCCCTCCTTCATTTCACTTTCTTTCTTTCTTTCTTTTCTTCCTTTTCTTCACTCTCTCTCTCTTTTTTGCCTGAGACCTGGCGCCCAGGGAGGGTTGCCCTCCATTGCTCCTTTCCCAGCGCTGACCACCCCCACCCTGCCCCTCAGATCACTCGGCCATGCATTTAGCTTAGCAACATTAGCCTTTGGAAGCGAGTTGAGTGCAAGGGCAAGAAGGGGGGCGCGAGGGGGGCAAAGAGATGTGGACCGGACCACAAATGTCATATTGAAGAACACTTAAGGAACCTGATAAGGCAAAAGGGGGAGAGGATTTGGTGACGCTTTGTTTGGATAGACCGCCTACAGAGGTTTCA
>JAGFZM010000225.1:165396-177896 GCA_017657215.1 Limnothrissa miodon
ACCCTGCTGGAGATACAGGTGGAGCCTCCACACCCAACTACCACACATTCCCTATTAGAACACTACCACACATTCCCTATTAGAACATTACCACACATTCCCTATTAGAACACTGCCACACAAACAACACCCATCCTCCACACCCAACCACCACACATTCCCTATTAGAACACTACCACACATACACCACACATCCTCTATTAGAACACTACCACACATTCCCTATTAGAACACTACCACACATACAACACCCATCCTCCACACCCAACTACCACACATTCCCTATTAGAACACTACCACACATACACCACACATCATCTATTAGAACACTACCACACATCATCTATTAGAACAATACCACACATCCTTTATTAGAACACTATCACACATACAGCACACATCCCCCACTAGAACACTAACACACATCTTCTATTAGAACACTTCCACACATACAGCTTACATCCTCTACTAGAACATTACCACACATCTTCTATTAGAACACTTCTACACATACAACACCCATTCTCTATAAGAACACTACTACTCATCCCCTACTAGAACACTACCACACATACACTCACATCCTCTGTTAGAACACTACTACACATCCTCTATTAGAATACTACCACACATACACTCACATCCTCTATTAGAACACTACTACACATCCTCTTTTAGAATGCTATTGTAAAATGTGCTGTTTAAATGCAAATTAATTTAATTGTATTATGCATTAATGCATAATTAAAATACAATTATAAAAAAGAGCTGCATAAGTTAAATAGGGGTGCTTAATTCTGTGTATTGTGTCTACTATTCTCTAATCAAATTTCTGTTGAGGTTTCATTGTGCCTCTTGTAATTTATAGTTTGAAGAACTATTTACCTGGTACTGTATGTCCTCCGTCTCACCCTGTACTTTATTTAATGTTTAGAGGGTTTTGGAAGCGGATGAAAATGGGGATGGTTTCCATGACGACGACGACTTTGAAGTGGAGACCCCAAAGAGGAAGCATCGAAACAAAGGCAGAGTGAGTTTGCACATCAAAGCACATCTCACACATACATATATATATATATATATATATATATACACACACAAACATACACACACTCTCTTTCTTTCTCTCTCTCTCTCTCTCTCTCTCTCTCTCTCACACACACACACACACACACAACCACAGAAACAAAAGAAAAGACTGCATCCCCTCCTCCATGACTCCATCCCCTCTGTCTGTGCTGTCATTTTGACTCCAGAGTCGGGGAACCACCCGCAGGAGGACAGAAGCTGTGACCGGGGACGATCAGGACAAGCCCTACGTCTGCGATAGTAAGAGCAGCTCATAGCGCTCCAACAACACACATAGAACCCAGATTAAAAATTGTAGTTAATACCAGCAAATAATATAACACTATCTTTCAATAGAGCAGATTGCAGTGAACTGAGGAAATAAAATGAAAGCCTGGAATAATGTCGGCTCTGCCAGAAAGATAAAAAAAAAAAACGAAAGATGGTCAACTTTTGATGAAGAACCCTGTTGGGGCCTATTGGATGCCTTTATTTTTCTTTCTTTCTTTTTTTCATAAGAGTTTCTTTAGAAAGATCTATGGTAGGCTCTAAAGTTCCTGAAATCAATATCATATATTGAGGAATTTCCTTGCCGATAGCTAGATAATATCTAAGTGTTCTGTGTAATATAACAATAACAGCAACATGTCATAGCACGAGGACCAGCCAAATGAGAAGGCAGGAAAAAAAAAAAATCCTGCACATTCCACAGGCAGAACCCAGTGAAATAGTGAGTATTTCCCAACAATGGAACACACAGATATCTCACAGTCTCTCCCAGTTGCTGACATCTCAGGCCACTGATAGAACATTATATGCAATCCCTGGTGAGCTAAATGGAAACACATGCTTGTTGATTAACAGCGTTGTTTTGTCCTCCAGGAATGCGTCGGGAAGGGCGAATAATTCCATACACATGATGTTTGAGACATGTCCTTTCCAGGATTCTGTACACATGATGTTTGAGACGTGTATGCCTCCCCAAACCCTGACTGGTTCATGGCTGCCCCCATCCCCTTCTGCTTCCCTCTTTGGCATGGCCCTGGTTTGTGATACTGTGGTTGCAGAGACTGCGGGAGCATGCGGGGGCAGGCGGGAGAAGAAAGAGCCGGAGGATTCGAGGCTCTGCAGCGCAATCAGCCTTGTCCCGAAAACAAACTCACTCTTGTATTTATTTTTCTTTCTTTCTCTTTTTCTTCCCTTTTTCTGTTCTTTTCTTCTGTTTCCCCCTCTGTGTTCCCTCTGTTTCAGACAGATACAAACAAAAGCATAACTCAAAACCTGCCGACTCAGGTACCTGGACTTGTACGCCCTCCTTTGCTTCTTTTTGCTTGGCCATTGCTGCTGTCGCTGTTACTGCCGCTGGTCTGATATGCTCTGATGCTCTGATCTGCTCCAGAACTTTCCAAAACAAAAAAAAAAACAATCAAAAAGTTGCTTGTCTTTGCTTAATAAGCTGCTCTTTGCTTTGCAGTCCTGCCGACAAGACGTGCATGCCTCTGACATCTTTGATGTTAGACAGCTTCTGGCAGATTCCCAGCTTGGCTGATACCACTGCTAACTGCTTGTTTAATGAAAGGATGCTGCTTTCGCTCATTGTAGTGTTGTTGAACTGTTGGGGCTGTAAAACTATTGCTTGAGAAATACCAGGCTGGATCAGGGACTCGTGACCACCTACTTCATTGTAAAAAAATACACACTTTCAACTAACAACAGTTAGTGTCCGGGCTGCCTAAGTTGACCAAACTTGAGTTGAATGAGTGAATGCTGATTCACAACTCATTATCTCAAGTTTGGTCAACTGAAAACTAGTAAGCACTAGTTTTTTTTATGGGCACTACTAATTTTTTTATAGTGAGATATCTTAGGGGGAAAAACAAGGCACACTGTTTGATTGCATGCGGTGCCATGGGCCTGCATGATAACGGCTTTAACTGTTTTTTCGTGGTGCATCTTAAAGCCATTTCCTCTGGTATGTCTCTGCTCTCAGACCCTTCATATCGGGCAGCCATACCTGCTGCAGATGGGTGTTTGATGTGCGAGCGGTACCTCGTAACTGAGGAAGAAAAGCTGAGGAAAGCTTACTAAGGATCCTGTGTGTGTGTGTGTGTGTTGTGTCCTTTTTTCAAGTTTATTATGAAGAGCAAAAAGTTGGCTTTGCCTGAAAGAGATTCAGTTGGTCAGTCGTCGAGCTGATTATAAAGGCTGTGTCATGCTGGCAGTAGATATCCTGAGTTCAGGCAATAGACAACAGCTTTGTTATCCACTTACGTTTTGTAGGTGTTCTCACTCTGTAATACCTCAAACAGCCCTCTCGACATCCAGTTAATGAAACGGTTTATAATAATAATATTTTTACATCGGTATGGCTGCATATCTCTGCTATGACCACAACCACGTAGAACATCTAATCACCAGAAATGACCTGATAGATGGTTGTCTTTTGGATGACTCAAGAAATGCCAATGCCATGAAAAACCCCAACAGAATCATCCCACTACACTGTAAACTGGCAATAATCCCTGTACATCATCTAGCTCCTCCCGAGTGTTTACAGAGAAGACATTAACGCCCTGCATGTCAGCAGCTGGTTTCCTTCTTGTTCGGGTTTAAATCTGCCACCAAATGCTTTGCCCAGAGCCTCTCCCCTCCATGCAACGCACCATAACTTCACCTCCACAACCTCCACAGGTTGATATACTGTATTTATAGTGGTCTATGCAGTCTGCATGACAAGGTTAGTGTCCTTTTTCATTGATCCTATTCAAGTCTAATTGCTATCAATCAGACAACGCTAATTGGAGTCTGCTCTAAACAGACAGGGGTTTGATGAACACTCTGGGCATGAGCACCTTTGGCTGTTAAACTTGGACGCGAGCAGAGAGTGTTGTCTGAGGAAGTGGGGGAGTGTTGATTTATAAAGCTGACTGGGTGTCTCTCTCTCTCTCTCTATGTGTGTGCGTGTGTGTGTGTGTGTCCATCTGTGCAGTCTGTGGCAAGCGCTACAAGAACCGACCGGGCCTCAGCTACCACTACACACACACACACCTGGCAGAAGAAGAGGGCGAGGAAGAACGAGAGGCTGATATTCCACAGTCACCTCCCCCCCATCGCCCGGAAAACCATAAACGTAAGCATATGGCCATCTGCACTCACATTTATTGTGGCCTTGCCCTTGCCTAATATTTTTGTCCCCCTACTAGTCCTAGGGCTTTCGAGATAGAGACACCGTTCTAACTCTGAAACGTCCAGCGTGACTAACCACTGTTAGCATTGCTAGCATTGTTAGCATTATTAGCATATGCTAATTAACATAAGCAAAGCCAATTTAGTACTACTTTTAGGATTATTAACATTGTTAGCATGATTAGCATTGTTAGCATGATTAGCATATAAGCTAATTAACAGCAGCTAAGTTCACACGCATGCACAGAAAAAAATGTGGGCCGCAAAAATGTAATCTAGTTACATTTATTATTTATTACATTATTATTTATCTCACATTTATAACATTTATTAGCAACAATTCTGGTCGGAGTTTATTCCCTCAGTTTATCAAAAAAAAAAAAAAGAATGGCGCCGTATGAATGGCAGCCAAGGTGAATCCACCATCTTGAATTTCCCCCTTGGGGATCAATAAAGTATCTATCTATCTATCTATCTATCTAAGGAATCTTCAAGCGTAATTTGTTTTCTATTAGATTTCAGATGAACAACATATACATTACCATAAGTAAACAGAATTATAAGGTATGATATACAGTCACCTACAGATTAGATCCACATCGATCCACACTGACATCAATTTTTTTAGTTTACCATACACATACACAAATACACTATGTATTTTTTAGTTGCCTACACTATATTCTTTAACAATATATATACACAAATACATAATGTAGTCTTTGGTTAACCACACAGATGGACAACTACGCTATGTATGTTTTTGTCAACCTTATACATACACAAACACACTGTGTGCTTTAGTGAGCCTCACAGATGAACAACTATACTTATACTTTGGTTAACCATACACAAATATACTACACTGGAAAAAACAAAAAACTATGACGACTTTAAAATTCAAGGCAACTTGATGCACAGAGTTTTTGAATTTACACAACATAAAAACTTTTTAAAAACCCTAGAAACGTTAGTTTTTATGTTGTTGTAAACTCAAAAAACTGCATCAAGCTGCCTTGAATTTGTAGCTTTTAGTTTTTTAGAGTGTATGTATGCTTTAGTTAACCGTGGAAATTAACAATACAAACAAGTTACAAATACAAACACAAGTTTTGCCATATTAAAGGCACTCTAAGCGATGCTGTTTCACGTCACTTCTTGTTGACGTTCGAAGTATTGTCAAACAAAACGGAGGATAGCTCTCTCCTCCCCCTGCCTCCCATGCCTCCTGAAAGACTCATGAACGTGCATTTCCTTCTTGTCGTTTATTGGCTGGAACACTGTTATGTTTCGTTTTCATTTGTTATGCTAGGTTTGCCCACTGTGTTTTTGTTGCTGTTTGTGGAGCCTGGGCTGTCTACAGAGACCGCATTTTTTTACAGTGTGTTCAGGGGACAGGCAGCTAGCAGATTGTGAGGAGATGTTTGCTGTATGTAACAACACATGTTTTAGTCCTAAAAACGCGTCACATCGCTTACAGCACCTTTAAAGAAAGTACATGAATAGCATGTTTCCCACTTCTCTACTGCAGCTCAGAAAGGGCCTGACGGTGCCATCATTCCCAACGACTACTGTGACTTCTGCCTGGGGGACTCAGGCTCCAACCGGAAGACGGGACAAGCAGAGGAGCTTGTGTCCTGCTCGGACTGTGGACGCTCCGGTGAGTGACCTTTGACTCTCTGTCCCTAGTCGGACTGTCTGGTTTGTCACATGGGTAGTTCATGCCCAAAGCAGGCAGCATGAATTTATTCTGACCAAGTGTCTTTCACCCAGCAGTTAAGCACATCTCCATACATGGGAATAGTGCCTTTGGTCATTTTTAGTCCCTTGGCATCGCAGCAGTGGGTAGAGAGGCATATGGAAAACTGCTGAGTGAAAACTAAAAACGCTGATTTAAAGAGCAAAGTCTGTTCTCCTGCACAAGCTGGTGCGATTGCATCACCAATTTTATGCATTGGGTTTGTAGTGTTAAATTACCAAACTGATTTGATCATTAAATTAGCTTTAGCTAACTTTGCACTTAGCTCAGCACTGAAATGAAGGCCTCTTTTTTCTTCACTTATAATAGAGTGCTCAAAATGTCTAGAATAAAAAGAGTAAAAAGTAGAGGATGTGTTCCTAAATTCTTAAGGGTCATCATTATGTGGACAGAATCACACCTTCACATTAGGCGTCGATAAAAGAAGTGCATGCACATTGGTCATGTCTCGGTTCATATGCCAGCTTTCCTGTGCCTCCAAGCTTTCGTGGCCCAAAGTCCTTCAAACTAAAAAAATAAATCGGGTTTACCAAGATCTCAGACAAGATCGATAACACACTCCCGGTGATCTCTGGGAGTCGAGACAAGCGTGTTTGTGTTGCAATGGAAATCTATGGCATGGACCTTTTTGGTCATTTACAATCCTTGTGTGCATTTGCCATTCCATCCCCTCATATTTCGCAAAGCGTCATTTTGTGTGTCTTTCTTTTCTTTCCAAACAGCTTGATTAAGTCAGCCAATGAACGTATAGTGGGAAGGTCTCTGCCCTTTGTTTTGTACAGACGCCAATGAAAAAGAGATGTCAAGAGATCTCCTGCAAGTATGCAGTGCATTGATAAGATTCAATAAAAGCGTGTTCCGCTTTACAGTTGGACCTTATCATGGGGTAAAATTATTTGTTTTGTTATTGTGTGAGTGAACACAGCTGTAGATTTTCAGACTTGTGCAGCCTGGTTTTGTTTATCCTGTTGATATGGTTGATATGATATGTTCTTCAAGGCTTTGCCACATAAACCACAGTGGACCTCACTGTAAACTTCAACAGCACATAAATCATCTCTTTTGCTGTTAAATGCACAAATATGGTTTACATAGAAACCAGTTACTATACATTCCTCCACTGTAAAATACTTTTATTGACTCAAACAATCTTTAAAAAAAAAATCTTTTACTAGGCCTACCCGATATTAGTCTCAACTGTAGCTTTCTAGTTTATTTGTTGTTCTTTCACTGGTTTAGCAGTTGCTCTCTTTGGTATAGATGTAAACACACTAATGTTCAGTGTGTATGAATAGCAAGGAGCTGTTTACCTCAGAGAAGTAGGGATTAGATTAAGACATTGAGTTTCTCTAATAAGGGCCATCATCCTATCTCCATCAAAACCATTTACACCAACTGACATCCAGTTCATGCAAGCAGTTAAAAGCCCTGCCCCATCACATACTGTACATATATATATATATATATATATATATATATATCTTTTAAGTTTTATTTATCAGTTTCAGTTTCTGTTTGTTGGGTCATTGGTGGGGGTGTGGGAAATCACATTTAGTTTTTTTTTTTTTTTTTGGTTGATTGATTTCTTCGCCTTCTTTGCTTGTATTCAGTTGAGGTTCATGTTTTGTTATGTTTCCTTAACGCGGTGTACATTCTGAACCGACATTCTTCTGTCCACACCAATGGTCGGTTGTTCCAATGATTTGTCTTCATCAGACCAGCACATTTTTCTATATTGACATTTATTTCTGAGCTTTTACTCAGTGGCTTTAAAACCTGTCCATACACAGCCCCAGAACATGGGGGCTAGTTCTGCTCAAATTGTCCTATGACTCTTTGACCTCAGTATAAGTGCTACCAGCTGCTGAATGGAAAGCCTGGGACTGATGTAGGATGTGTGTGTGGGTGGGTGGGTGTGGGTGTGTTTGTATGGCCTTGTGTGATTGAAAGAGAGAAAAATATTGGTTCATGTGTTGCATGTGTTTGAAGAGGCCATGTATGAGACTGTGTGTGTGTGTGTGTGTGTGTGTGTATGTGTGTGTTAGCGCGCTTTTCTGCCTTGATGCTGATATGTCCGTCATGCGTATCAGCTGCTCGTGCTAGGCGGCCGAGGGACAAGTGGAGGAAGAAGAGGAAGACGTGCGGCATTCCGGAAGTGTTTGAAGACACGTCGGAAAGTGAGGCGTCCACATTTCACGGATTTGAAGACAGCGAGTTGGATGACCTTTTTTCAGATGACAGCACAGGTTCACCTCAGTGCAGATAGACATGTTAAACATGTGATAAAACTTGTTCACACAAAGATAAGAATGATAAAAAAGAAGGATGAAAGAACTCCACTATTGAAGTCATTTGACAGCTTCAGCATTTTCATTTTAAACTTTTTGCAGTTTGTAAATATAAGTAGTAGTGAAATCCCCTTCTTCAATCCTCACCGGCTTCACTGCTTGCTTTCGAGGGGACACTCTTGGCCTTTTAGTAAGTGAGGAATGTTGTTTTTCCAAGCCCAACTCCCAGCGATTGGCATCTTGATTACGGAGTGATGGAATGAGTTATTCGGGAAAGACAAAGGAGCCTACTGTCTTCTTCCTCTGTCTTTTTTCTCCCTGACACACAGAATAACTGTAATCTTATTCAAGCAGCAGATGTACAGTAAGGATATAACATCCCACTTGGGCTCAACATGGACAAACCGTCCACGAGGATTTCAGCAACTTCACTTCTAAATGCAGTGAAACCCATGAAGCCTTTAGGGGGCAAATACAATACAGTACATTTATGCTTTCAACCTTAATTTATTTACCACTGGATTGGACATTCATATTGTAAACATTAAAAGGATAAAGGAAAAAAAAACAGGATCACAAGACTGACTTCTTTGCGAGCTGTAAGGGACAGGACATCGCCATGGAGACTTGGACTCACAGTTCTATCAGGAGCCCGAGGTGGATACGTATCCAAAGCCCAGGGGTGTGTCCTAAGAGGTAAGCATCTCTCAGCATTTCCTTGTTCACCTCTAGTCTCGATTTTTTAGTATAATATATAATAACAGTATAATAAATGCCTCTACTATGATATATGAAATGGATATCCAGGGCTCGAACACAGTTTATTTAAGGCCTCCCAAAAGCCTACAGTGAGTAACTATCTATTATTGAATATATTTGAAAAAAAAAAAACTGCAGACTTCACTCACAATGACAAATAGATTGTAAACTACTAATATTACTTTACCAATAATCAATCTACCTATTTAGTATTTTGAATAATATTTGCCTTTGGATACATATTAGTACTGATATTTTTTATCATTATCTCTTTTAGTAAAATTGTTTTTATCCAGAATAGCATACATTTGTCATTTATCAATTATGTCAAGGCCTGTAATGTTACAATGGCAGATGGGATTGGACCCACAGTTGCTAGAATGCTGGTCTGGTTCCTAACTGCTACACCCCCGCCCATCCTATATAATTCGACCACGGTGTGGCCACATTGCCCTCAGACAGCAGCTGGTGTGGGCTCTGATCTGTTTCAGAGTCATCTTCCCCCTGGGGGACTTCTGTTCTGCTGTCTGTCTCTCTGCTTGTGCCAGGGATATTAGTCAAGTTTGTTTTAACCGCACCTGTCATACTCTGTTGCATAGTAAAAACATGAAAAGGAAATGCATGGGACAATGAATATTTATGGATGGGAAAAAAATATATATATATAATATTTAAATATAAATATTAATAATTGATATTAATGTTTAAATGTTTATAGTATTTTTTTTAAAAGAGAGGTCCTGGACAAACACTCTGCCCTGCCCCTCTCCCCCTGTTGTCCTTAGGATCACCACGCTATCCTGGCCTTCTGGACACACACACCGGTCCGTTATCCCCCGCTGCCGTTCACTGTCTGGTCCCTTCTCAGCCATGATGGGCAGACAGCCACAGGAACTTGACAGGGACCTGGCATGGGCCGCAGTTTCTGCAGCGAGATTGAATGTTGGTCCCCAGTTTGCTCTGAACCAGTGGCAATTAAATCTACCCCGTCAGCTTGGAGGTCTTCAAGGGGAGAGTCATGATCAATAATCATGATGATTGTGGTGTGGACAGTACAAGAGTGCTTGTTACGCTATGATTGTTTTGATTACAAGAGTGTTCCCAAAACCTGGAATGGATAAACACTGTCTGTTTGAAACTGTTTATTAGTCAACGGACCTACCTACCTACCTACTTACCTATCTACACCTCCTGTCTGCTCCTTGTCCGCAGATATGACAGTCAGTTTTGGGTTTGACTTGCTTCCCGACACTGAGCAGGTCCTTGTTCCTTGCACTGTTACTGCTTTGTGCGAACATCAAAGCCCCCAAGTCTGGCTAAACAAAATGGAGATTTTTACAGTGTGATTGGCCCTCAGTCTGACGTTAACATTCTTCTTCTGTCCTCTGGCTGCATCTCATCTACTCATGTCAATAAACCAAAGCTGTGACGGGTGCACGCAAGCGAGTTGTGATTAATCAATAAATGTGTCGGCTGTGATGGTTTTATCACCACTGATTAAGTAATGCGCTTTTTTAGCACTTGAGTCTGCGGTCTCAGGAGAGCTTGTGTTAAGTCTCAGCACCTCTTTAGCAGTACATATTCTGGTGGTCTCCAGGAAGATGTGTGGGGCAGGCTAATAGAGCTTTAAAGGAAGCAAAATTGTATGAACCCAGTATTTCCAGAGCCTTAGAAACACATTCAGAAAAGCTTGTAATTAATCCCTAAAGCCGTATTACTAATGGTGTTATTTATCTATTGTTTATATCGTCATACCTGGTACTGCAATGCTATCAAGACTTTACAACTTATATCACGGACATTATAAAACTTCAGCTTGTAAATTAATTGTTATTTCATATGGCTACTTGCTCATGCAAAAAAAAAAAAAAAACTACAAACGCTCAGTGTATGCCCTGTGTCAGATGAACACAAATTCTTTACAGGGAAACAGTAAAACTGTGGTCCCTTAATATCAAAGGCCAAACAAGCTTAAAAATACTCCGTGGCCCTTCAAGGTTTTTAGGCCTATGGAAATATTACATAATACCTTATGGGTACAGTCATGTGAATGTATGAACAGCTTTTGAATACTAAAGCCAAGGCCTTGAGCATGTGTTTAGAATACTCAATGAATACTGGGTTTATAGAAAGTGCTGGAAATTGCAGTGGTTATAACAATAACAGTAATAACAATAAATAGCAACTTTCTGGCAATTGTCTTAAGAAATGGAAACTACTGGTAGCAACCAGTAGTAGCCAAGCCAAGGTAATAGAAAAGAGAAGTAAACATTGCTCAATGATCTCAGGCTTATGTCAAATAGTTACTTTCAGCCAAGCTTGTGTTCAAGGTTGGGGTGTGTAAGGACAAATAGGCTGTCGGAGATCACCTGGGATTTGTCTGCTTGTTGTCCACAAACATCTGAAAGACCCCCTTGATGGATTTCTGTAGATTTCTTTCCTTAGCATTTGTTTTCATTTTGAAAGGTTCTCTTAAAAGCAAACAAAATGACAAGCACATGACAAAAACTCTTTTTGGCCTTTTCTTCTTTAAAATGGAAATTTAAACTTCTTAAAAAGTTCAAAAGTTAAACTCCCTCTAAACTTTCCTAACTTCACCCATTAAAACATCATCTGCATAGAACAAGGACTTTGGGTCATGGCCACAAGCTTTGTCGTTTACGCACAGATGTTCGTTTTACAGCCATAGAGTGATTTTATATCTGCCAGCTCTTAAATAGTTAAAACATTTGTATCTTTTAGAGACATACTTCAGAATAGCCTTGATCAAAACAGTCCCCAGTTTATTTTTAATTACTGTTTCAGCTGTGTCTCTTGAAGGCATAGAACTCTCGAAGGCACAGAACAGATATTTCTGTATGTCTCTACCACTGGTTTTACAAGTTTCAAACACATCATTCACTCAGTGGAGGGTTGAAGGAAGTGTAGCCCCGCAGAGATGAAACATTTTAGGAACAGACTTTGATTATCTCCGAGTCTGTATGGGGAGAGATTGTCGATACGGAGCAAGAACATTGAGTACCTGTCTGCTGTGCCTCTGCTTAGAACCGTGGAACAGCAGGGGGGTACCGGCCTGCAGTGGGGGAGAAAGGATTCTCTCCGAGCAAACAGATACAGACACACACACACACAAAGAGAAACATGCATACATACATACATACATACACAGAAAAACTTTTACACGCACATAAAAAGAGAGACCTGGACACACACACAGATACACACACACACAGAAAAAGAGAGAGAGAGAGAGAGAGAGAGAGAGAGGTTTAGACACATACAGTACAGTATATCTGAGTGAGAGAAAGAAGGGTTTGGGCACATATTTACGGAGGTATATGAATGCACACACATACTCACACAAAGAGAAAGAGCTGTGGAAACACACACTTGCACAGACTATGCACACACACACACACACACACACACAGCCAAGCGCT
>JAGFZM010000225.1:204428-225351 GCA_017657215.1 Limnothrissa miodon
ACAGATTCGTACGTAAATTAAATTATTGCAAACAGTGGTAAATGATCTGTATGATAAATGAAACAAGCAATATAAACAGTATTAACGGTGAAGATTATGGTAATAACAGAACAAACACAAACGATAGGTCAGCAAGAGATGTTTTTGCCGGTGTGACGGATCGTTTTGGGATGCCTGTTAACTGGGGATGAACATGTGACGTCATCGACAGCGGATAGTTTTACCTTAAATGTGACCCAGATTCAACAAAATTGTAAATCATGGGAACACTTTACAAAGCTTAAGTCTAACGTCAACTAAATGCTGGTTGTCATAAGAAATGAAATTACACAATTTAATTGTATTTGGGAGAATTCAACTTATAACCCAAAGGTTCTGCTACAACAGTGAAAGCTCTCTGTGAATTCCGATTTACGAAGACTGCGCACCCTAGTGAAGCCATAGGTAAAGGAATATCAAAACGTCTGAACTATTTTGAGATCTAGGCTAACGTTATGCCCTTAAATCTGCTTGAGGCATCATCGTGTATGATAGTATAGTAAAGGCAATCTGTCTCAATTTTTGGTCTTAGCATAACATAGCCTAATGTCTTAATGTCACTGGTTTGTCTTGGGAATGGGGTTTACTCATAAGACCAGCTGTTGTTTCCCTTGCCATGTAGGGCTAACAATAGCCTTTATCCCATTATCTCATGGACGTGGCTATCACCGAACTTGTCAGTCAGGGGATTCTTGGGTAAGATGGGCCTGAACCTCATTCTAATGTAAGACATTATTTCAAGAAAGAATGTGCCCACCCGTGTACTAGAATTGAAAAGCTAGCTAAACGCGCACATTTCATAATAATGCAGAAGGTTGCATTGGACTGGCCTTTTGTAGATCTACTGTAGAACCAAGTTGCGGTTGATTTCCTAGGCCTGTTGTCACGATTGCATTTGTATCCACTCACAGCAACTGGAAAGTAGCCTCATTTTTTGCACTTGTGATGGGCAAATTCTTGTAGACTTCCCATCTTTGCTTGCACTCATGTAGTCTATTGCCTGAAGTCTGAAAAGCTGTCCGCGTTTCCTTTTGAATGTGTGACAAATGTGAATGTATAATTTTCTTATGGTTGCTATGTCTTCATTTCCCCCTTGGATCGAATAATAAAGTACACTATGTTTGTCAATCTCTGGATTTTATTTGAATTGTTCCTTTTGGTTCAATTTGGTGCTGACATATATACCACAAAGTGTCAATTGCATTTGTTATTTTCATGATGCAAGGCTGTAAGCTACCACAAATAAGCATAGTTACAACAAGCTAAACAAGGTATTAGCAGAATAAAGTTACAAGGTATCAGCTGTTTCAAAGAACCTGCACTGAAGATACCACTGGCTTATAAAATAAGGGCAATTTTCATAAACAGATGTTACACATGATGGCCCAATAGGCCCATCATCCTAAAGTGTGATTTATAATTGAAATAAAGCCAATCAATGGACTTGTAATGTCCATAGGCCTATATGAAAGCAGAAACAAAAGTTTCTTCTAATTGATTTGAGCCTGATTTGTATTACTGCAATGAACGAGTTGGACAAGCAACACCCTTTTAACATTAAACCCATGATTGAGCACCCTATAAAATGAAGATCACAGGTACCACACACTTCAAGAACACTGAGAAAAATGGAGGTGGAAAAGGTTCTACAGATTAGAAATTATCTTCATAATCGGCAGCTTCCTCTGGGAGCAACTGCAAAACAAAAGTACCATATCAAGAGAAGAAGTGAGAACTTCACTATGAAGGGTGAGAACTGACTTGAGACTTAAATTACTTGGTGTCTTTTCCATAGCATGTGTATTATGCTAATGCATGTTTTACATCAGATGGTGCACTACACTATATCTCGCGGAGGAGGCGAGATGGTTCTGTGCGCCTTCCTAAAGTGGTCTGTTCTCCTCAAGAGGCTAGTGATGTATTCATGGAGTTGCATGCCAAAAAAGGTGGACATTTGGGGGTTGAAAAAACCCATGACTCCATAATCACCCGCTTTTACTGGCCTGGGATGGAAGGGGACATCCGCAAGTGGGTACGTTTTGTGTATCATAGCTACTGACATCTGTGTTCATTATTTTCACTCATTCTGGCAACTTCAAATCACTAAAGGATAATTTGGCTTTCTTTTCACTGTTAGATTGCTCAGTGTCCAGAGTGCCAAACAAAAAGGGCAACCATCAAAGAGAAAAAGGCATACAACCCCATTACTGTAAGTACCAAACAATATAAAATGATTAATAATCAAATTATGTTTTCCAAGCCTGCTTCGTCTTAAATGATGAAATGATCGTCAGGTTTCAGAGCCTTTTGAATTGGTGGGAATTGACCTTGTTTGCCCACTACAAAAAACAAGGTGCAAAAACATCTACATCTGTGTGATGGTCGATTACTTCACCAAGTGGCCAGAGGCATATGCAATCAAAGGAAAGGGGGCCAGGAAGGTGGCGCGCTGTATAGTGGATTTCTTCCACAAATTTGGATCCCCTAAAAGGCTGCTCAGTGACCGAGGAAAAGAGTTTGTCAACAAGGTTCATAATTGCAGTAGCTATTTTCAGTAACCCCAATATAAATACAGTAATCTGTTCATCTACAATAGTGAATTTGCTTTGTAGATCAATTTCAGGTTGTGTGAGCAGCTGGACATCAAAAGGAGCCTCTGTACCCCTTACCACCCACAGACAAATGGTCTTGTGGAAAACTTAAACGGTACCATAATCAGGTGAATGAATTTAAAGTTTCTATAATTTCAAATAATTATTGCCTCAAAAAAAACTGATTTCTGAATACATGTGTTTTTCCAAAACTGGATGTAGAAGTCTCTCCAAGCTTGTGGATGCACACCCAACTACATGGGATGAGCTGCTTCCGTCCACGCTGTTTGCACTTAGAACGAAAAAACACCTGACCACAAAGTACTCCCCATATTTTCTTTTGTATGGGAGAGAAGCAAGATTCCCATGTGAAGTACCACATGAGTATGAGGTTGGTGACTTCCATTATATTGCTTTGAAATGATCTGTGAAAAGACATGAAGTCATGAATGATTATGTGTTCTCAGGTCACTCATGAGAAAGCAGAGGGCCTTGTGGAGGAGGAGGTGCCCCAAATTCTTGACTCAAGGGTGTATGAAAATGTTCAAAGTAACATCCAGGTGGCCCAAGAGAGGGTCCGTAAGCGAAAGCAAAGCAGGGGCCAGGAGGACAACTTCCAAGTTGGAGATGAGGTCCTTCTGAAAAACAGCAAGGAACTACAGAGGAAGGGAGGCAAAATGGAGTCTAAAATGTTGGGGCCATACACAATTCTCAGCATTGATGGCAAGACTGCCATAATAAAAAAAAAAAAACTATCTACGACCACATCACACGTCAACATTGATAATCTTAAAAAATATGAATCACAAGAACCCCTCATACCACGTAAGTGGGCTGTTTCAACCAGCCCAACCATGGAGCAACCCTTCCCTCTAGTTACTGTCCCTACCCCCAAAACTCCTTCAACCACTACAGCATCCTCACCAGAGAGATGTCCATCAACCAGTTCCCAATCCAGCTCACCCAAATCCACAACCAGTTCACATCTTATGTCTGTTCTGGACATTGCCCTCCCTTGCATTTCTTTCTCCCCACCAACTGCATCCTTTGAAATGTCACCCCATCCTGGCTCCTCATGTTTGGCACCCTATACTGGGCAGCAGGATGTATCCTCACCATCAACGCCTGTCATGCTCACACCAGAGAGGTCTGCCCTACCACCGGAGCCTTCACCTGGTGGTGCAAGATCACCGCCTGCCCCACCAGAGCCTTCACCCACAAGTGCCTCGTCAGTTGATCAATGTAAGTGTCTAGGCCTACACATTGTGTAGATATTTGTCAGTTTGTATTAAGTCAGAACCACTGAAACTAACATGTATGACATGCGGATTCTAGTAATCACTGACATATGGAGGGGCCAAAAAAAAGAGGTACTGTGGAGCAAAATTGGGCCATACAAACTCTTCACCAATAATTTAAGAGGCCTGGCTCCTGGCGAGAAACTAGAGAGTGAGGTAGGCATTTCAGTGTTCTACTTAGGAAGAGAATTTCAAACTTGATACATTATGTGTTGTAATTTCCAATGCACCACTATCATTTTAAAATTAGGTGATCAATGCCTATTTGAACATGATTGGTAAAGAGCTCAAGTCATCAGGCCGTGAGGTTTTCATGGTGGATTCCTACCAAATGACCTCAATTTGGCAAGGAAGTCGGAGAGGGTTAAAGGATGTAAGTTATGATCATTTATATTTCTGCAGCTATTAATTGCATAGCCAGATGTACTAATAGTAACTTCCCCTCCTTCCCAGCTTCATCCTGCTAAATTAGATGTGCTGTTTGGGGCAGTATGTAGTGGCAACCACTGGACCTTGGTGGCAAGTTTCTCTTTATTTAAAATGTGTGTGTGTGTGTGTGTGTGTTTTTTTTTTTTTTTTTCCAATCCAATCTCTGATATTCAATGTCTTCTAATTAACAGGTCATGTTTCCACAACAAAGAAACTGTCTATATATTGACCCATTTGGGGCGACAACAGCTGCACAGCAGAAATGCAGAGATGTTACTCGGTAAATTTATCACATGAATAGTCTGGAATATTTGAAGTGACAACTTTGACCATTTTGCATAGATGATAAAAGCTACATGTGTTCCTTTTGCAGGGCTTTCTTAAGGGCAAGAGGCCTAAATATATCTCGATGGCAATGTAGCACTATTAAGCATCCTGTTCAACAGGATGCCACCTCATGTGGTGCATTTGTTTGCAAAGTAAGTGCCAGAAAATGCACAGTATTTTCTGCCAAAATAGCCTGAGAAATGATCATATAATTGATTTCCAATCCTTTCAGCTGGCTCGGGTTGTTCTTATGAATGAACCAAATACGTTCCCTGTGGATGAAAATGGTGTGGCCAGAATGCGCAGGGACATTACAAGGATGCTTTTGGATGAAACTGGTACTTAGGCAGACTCCAATGTCAAACTCCATTATTCAAGTTAATATGCACTATGCTCACTGAATCTATTCTTCAGATGACTTTTCTGATTTCTGCCATGCCTGTGGACAACATGACTCGGAGGACGATGGAAGTCAATGGGTGAGACCTCTTGATCAATGAAAGTATGATTTGCATAGATTCTTCTTAATTATAAATGGACCAAAATTGTTGGAAAATATGTTCTATTTTTAATCCATTAGATACAGTGTGACAGCTGTTTGTGGTGGTACCACTGGGAGTGTGTGGGAAGACCCCCAACAGAAGAGAACTATGATTGTTTTGTTTGTAGTTAATGTTTTTTTTTTTTTTCTCTCTCTTTGGCTGTTGGGTTCATTAAAGTGAATAAAAACAAAGCTGAGTTACGTGTCTGCCTTTGAATTGCTGAATAGGCTATAGGCTTGCTGACTTGACACTTGAGTCTTCTTGCTCACTGAAAGCATAGGCTATTCCATATACATTTTAAGATGATACAATGCCATATTTCACTGAGCTTAACTTAAAATAAAAGTAGCCCATCTTCATACTCGCAAACTCCACAAACCAAAACCCCAAAATACATTAAGATTCAACAATTTTTCAAACCGTTTTGGGCTATAACTGTTGGCTTTCTAAAATCAACATGCAGTTAAAATGTTCGCGATCAGAGTCACGTAGCTATGACTAAGGGTACCAAACTGAACAGCAGTTTCTAAGTTGAATATTCCCAACGAGAGGAAACCATGCCTCCTACAGACAGGCCGTAGCCTACACGTAAACTTTGTTGCGCATGAGATCCGTCTGTAACGTAGCCACTCACTCCCAGTTTGTCGAATCGGCGCACCAAAATGGGTAAATCTAACTGCACTTGAGAACAGATGTTTATGCCCAGTTAACAGGCTTCCCGAAACGATCCGTCACACCGGCAAATGGCTGCCTATGTGTTGCGCTTGCGTAAGCGTCACGGCTCATTCGTGACAGTATGTATGTGCAGGCACGTATGTGTGATCATATGTGGGAATGTACTGTAGGTTTATGAATTTGAACATGCACATATGTGTGTCTGTGTGTGTGCGTGCGTGCACGCATGTATTTGTTTTATTAATATAAAAACCAATGTGTCTCTCCCAGGCTAAGCTCAGGCCTTACATCAAAGCAAAGCTTTTAATTCCACATCATTTATTAGCTTCTGGGCACTGGCGGGTGTCCACTGAGTCCCCCCACCATCCACCACCCCCAAGTGCTGTAGTAATTGTGTTTATTGATACACATCGCCAGTTCTACATCCAGCAGCGCCATTCCACCACCCGTCCACTCGGCCGAATGAATAATAATAATAATGCCACTCCCTGCCTCATTTATTTATTTATTTATGATGTATTTTCGGCACAGCACAGGCAGATGTGCGAGCTTAAATGATTTAGGGGAGATCCAGGGGGACCAGAGGCACCAGAGGCTGGTGCAGTTGCTAATCCATCATGACGGAAGCAAACATGTAATGCTACAAATTCCTCAACGCTTCTCTGCATTCCAGCAAGACAAGGCAAGGCAAGTTTATTTATATAGCACATTTTTATACACAGAAGAGGCAGTTCAATGTGCTTTACAAAGAAAAAATGACTAATTATATAAGACGTTGAAAATAAAAACATACTGTAATTAATAAAAATAATGTACTAAAATAAGATTAAGTGACATCAAGGGTTAAATTAAAAAAGGACACAATATAAAAACATAAAAAATAATGATAAATGAATCATTAAGAGAAAGCATCTGAGAAAAGTTTGGTTCTAAGTTTGGATTTGATTCAGCAGTGGCAGCATCCCCCCGTCTCTGGATTTCTGGAACTTTCTTGGCTCTCTGGCGAAGTCAGCTTGCGCTCAGAATAATCCTAGAAATTCTGTCTTTACTGTACAGACACCAAGAGGGATTGGTAGAGGAAGGATTTTCTGGCTATTGCATCATGCTTTGGGTGAGTGATTCAAAAGTGTGTTTTAAAAATGGACTCTCTTAAGGCTCGCTTTAAAAAAAAAAAACATGCCAGTTCCTGTACCTAATTTTGGCTGTTGTGGCTGTGTTTTTTATTATTATTATTATTTTTTAGGCGAATTGTGACTACATGAGCGGCCCACACCGTGTTAGATTGGGTCAGAAGTGGAAATAATATACAAACCCAGGGGCGTCACTAGGTTTTAAGGATAGGGGGGGCTTAGCCCCCAGGAGATGCATACCATACGCACAAACGTAGCGCATTAGCTATCCTAGCTGACATATCGCCTGATTCTTATCAGGATGCGTATTTACTGTTGCTTGCCCCCACTTCGCCCCTCATGAAATCTCTACAGAGCCGACAGACCTCTGTGCAGATGCATTGGAAGGGGCATATTGTGTGTGTGTTTGTATGTATTTGAGTGTACATGTGTGCGCGAGCGTGTGTGTGTGTGTGCAAAACTATTGCACACGTGTGCGGCCTGTATACAGACTGCTGCGCATGTGCTAAGTGATTTGTTGGACTGGGAGAGTATTCGTTGTTAAATTGCTCTCACCTGAAAAGTGTGCTACTCAAAGCTCAAGATGGTAAGGAAATGCACTGAAGAGACAGGCTGGGAATATTTTTGGGGATTTTTAGTTCATGAATATAGTATTTGCAAAGACAGCTCTGCAAAAGCTATCCTGATGTAGTTGATTTTTTTTTCAGTCACTAACAAACATCAACTTATTACCTTACTTGGAATTAATAAATTAATCTAGATTAAAATGGCTCATTTGAATTCTGCTGAAGGCATTCAGAATATCTGTGCTACCTAGACTAAGGTGGCACATTAGACCAGGGGGGCATCTTTTGTTTCCAAAATGCATTACTAACTGCTTGATAAAGCTATTCTACTATAAGTAAAAAATAAATACTATAGATAAAAAATAAATCATGTTCAATAAGATGTACTTGTTTACCAACTGTTTATTCAGTTAAACATGAATGATGATGATAATACCTGAAACAACTCGATTTTTCAGAAATCAGTTTTTCAGTGTCAGAAACCAACATTAGGCCTGTGCTAACAATTTAAATTTGTGTGCCAGCCAGATTTTTTGCATGAAAATGGGGAGCACCTGGTTGATTAACAACATGGGGCTCTTTGTTGTTAGCTGGAGCTAATTAATTGTTACAAGGCCTACCAGCAGTGATGAAGACTTACTTTCTTAATAACTTTGCTTAACTGCCGCCGGAAAGACAGTCAGTGATCAATCGGTGCCAGTGTTAAACAAAGTCAATCAGGTAACTTGCACATATCCTTGTCTTGTCTTGTGTGCAACATGTACGCTAATGCCTCCCTATGTGTAGATACAGCGGAGTGAAAAGTAGCAGTGAAAATGTGGACTGGATTTCCGTAATGTGGGTGTTCCCCGTGAGCAACTGGAACGGATTTGATAACGAGGCACTATGTATGTATTGATCATATTCAAATGAATAGCGACAGGTTTTTATATTATTATTTATTTAAACATATATTCCTGTGCTTCGACCCCCCTAAAATAAGCCTTACGATGCCACTGTACAAAGCAAAAAAAGATTTGATAAAAAAAACGGTTTGATAAAAAAAATTGTGCAATGGTCGGCGGAGGAGGCAAATATTTACTTGCAATTAAGATGTCCAGAGATTTTCAGCAGAAGTAGCAACACTATAAAAAGTAAACTGACCCAGAAATTGGCAAGAGTTGGGTTCCACTGCACAAGAGGGCAAATAACTAAAGAAAGGTCAAAACTAGTTGCAAAGACTGCTTGGCAGTACCAATAGATATGTTTAAACAAACTTTCCACCCACCATAAAGCCCATGGAGACTGTGAATTTTGTCTACAAGTCTACTCCGAAATGAGCAGAATCCTTAGGGCAGACCTACCTGTGACAACACTTGGGATCTTGGACAGGAAGCTCTTGACGGTTCTAATGGGCACCCCTTCCGTCTCATGCTGTATCCTGGTGACAATGTCCTCAATCTGTCACGGAACAATGGAGAACATGCAGAACCTGGTCAGCAAAGAGGCCCATGTTGTGGTGGGATGTTGGTAATTATCATGTGGCATTTCTGTCACAAAGTCAGACAAACACAGAAAGTTATGTGTGTTTTTCTGATGAGGTGTTGGTGGTGAATGTGTTTTTTGCAAAGTTTGCAACATTGCTGTTATATATCACAGACTTCTCTGATGCCAATCTTCCATAGTCTATTCCCCTATGTATATACTAACCATTTGATAGAGCTTTTCTTTAGCCTTCTTAACAGTACTGAGGCTAATGAACAATATCCCTTGCCTCCCAGAACGGAGTGGGTGTATGTATTTTTGTGTGTGTGTGTGTGTGTGTGTGTGTGTTTGTGTTTATTTGTGTGTCGTGGGAGGAGATGGCATTATGAAAGTGGCGTTATGTGCCATCTTTAGGTTTTTGCTGAATCCGTCGCCACCAACGCCTTTTATATTCCTCTTTGTGCATCGCGTGTGGGTAGTGAAACCCATGTTGCTTTGGAGTGCTGCCCAGCTATATATGAACCCCAATCAAAGTCGCCCTACAGCAGTGTGCCACTGATGGAGGAAAATGGATGAAACAAACAAAACCAGGCCACTAGAGCCACTGTGGCAGCGAACACACACGGCTATCGTTCTGAAGGAGCCGCAGAAACGGGAACCACAGCAGTGACGTGTGGCCGGGGCATTGACAAGAGGAGGATGAAACAAGGGCTTGACGCAACAACATAAACATGTTATTGCACAAAACAAGAAGAGAAGGACAACAACTCAGACGCTTAGAACTTACACTCGTGTACTGTGTGTTCTAAGACACGGACACACACACACACACACACACTCTACACAGACACACATACACAACCTCTCTCTTAACTTCATTCACACGGCTCAGTTCAGAGGACAGCTTAGCCACGCTTCCATAAAAGTTACATGATTGCTCACCCATGAAAGCATTTCTGTCACAGGTTGATTGCCATGTTAGCCTATGCCTTCAACAGATATATGCCTAAAGCGCGTGTCTGCTACACCTATGTGCTCCTGGGCCCCTGCATGGTTAGTATCAGTACAAACGCTGTTTGGATCAGAGGACCAGACCCAGAGAGAGTGCAAGAGTGTGAGAACAAGAGTGAACGACAGAGCAAATGAGAAAGAGGAAGAGAGAGGGAGCGTGGGATAGGCCCTGACGCCAGCTCAACATCTAAATCGATACGGCTAAAACGCTGTGCAACCACAGAAGTGAAGGAAAGGACTTAACAATGTCCCATATCTCTGCCCGTCTCATAGGGGGACGGTTTAGGTGGGTGGGTGGTGGTGGTGGCGGTTGTCCTCCTAGACCCTGGAGAGGTAGCCTGCAGAGAGACGACTGAGCCTGTTTGAGGGGCTGGGGGGCGAGGGGGGTGGGCGTTCACTGGAGCCTCTGATGGAGCTTAATGGAGGAGAACCCTCAGTGGAACATTGCTGCAGCATCACACAGTTGCAGACCTCTCTAATGTTTATTGCATAAGACTGCACACATCTAGATCAAGCCTGCTTATGGACTACCAGAGGTTTAGTTCACAAAGCATAAGACTGAACTCATTAACCTCTTTAATGGAAATTTTATAATGCTCCTAGCAAGTAAGTAATTCATTTATATAGTACATATACTGTATGTACATTTTTCAAAAGACGAGTAGAGAGGTAAGCCTATCCATAGTGATTACATGACTGGAAATGGGGAGGCAGAATCTCAAATGAAGAACATTTGACTACGGCATTGGTAACAATCTCTGCAATCTCTCTCTCTCTCTCTCTCAGTGCAGATCGTGAAGGTGGAGATGTATTGTCCATGTAGCTTGTACTCCTGTAGCACTACAACTCATTTTTATAAAGAATTGCAGATTCTTTTAAATCAGGGCACTAATGCCTGTCTGGTTGCGGTCTTACCTCACATTTTACTGGATTTATTGCAGTCCCACCTACAGTACCCAAGATGACAGGGAAATAGCCATCACCTACCTAAGGAACAACCGTTTTTTTTTTTTTTTCCACAGTGTTTCTCCTCCAGGTTATGGAATAAGTGCCCGTATACCATAGGTGCATTTTAATATAGATGCTGCCGGGCTCTGATCTAATCACTCTAAGTCAGGAGCCCTTCAGGCAATGTCTCTTACCACACTGCAATTTCACAGCCATTTGCAGCCTCGCTAAAATAACGACACTGGTGCACAGGGCCCAGGTGGAACAGTCATGGTAAAGAATAATTGCACTTTACCTGCAGCTGATGTATAGCTTTTGGCTATGCATTAAACATCCATTTGGGGTAGCTACCTAGTAGTAGTGACATGCAAACGCAGTGGTAGTAAATTCAGTATTTTATCAAATAACAACATGCTTCAGATTCAACTTACAGGTTAACTTCCAACAGAGGTGACCCTAGCATAGTTGTTGATCCATCAGTCAACTTGTCGTCTGCCCCTAAATCATTCTCTCAGAGACCCGCTAAACTCAGTGCACTACTCAGTAGTGAACTCAGGCAAACTGTACAGAGCAAGTGCCAAAGCCCCGTCTTACAATATTAAAGAAATTCAATATAAAATCTTAAATCTTCTAAATCCATATCCTCTTTAAAATTGAATGAGTTTCAAATCGCCCTGCTGAGAGTCTCATAAAAAACAGCCAAGGGTTTTTTTTTTTCTAGAATTACATTGTCAGACAGATAACCAAGTAAATAAACAGACGAAATTCTATCCTCTTGATATATGATGTCATGAGAAATAAAAAAAATGGCTATTGATTCTGTCTTTGAAAGGAATGCAGCTAAAAATGTCCATTATTACGGCGATGATGACACAACAGAAACTTCAATAAGAGAAAATAAACCAAAGTTTAATCAATAATCCAAAAATGACATTAGGCAGTGACTGTCAGTGTGCAGTGGCTCAATCATATAGGCAAAGTCACCGCTGTCCCGTCAACATCTCTGAGTGATTTATAAGGCAGGGGCCAAGCTTGTTTACCCATAAATATGCCAGTCATCGGAGTAAACAGAGGTGTAAGCCTCAGACAAGGTCAAAGAGGTAGGCAGGAAAAGCAGAGTGAACCCTGCAATTACTGAGATAAGAGTGCAAGGGCTATTGGCTAGCTGAGAAATGGAAACGGAGTAAACATCACATTCTCATTAATGGGCTCCTCGTTCCTGTCTTCCTCCCCAAGGTAAACTTTGGCCCGATCGATGATTTCAAGACCGGATGTGAGCAAGGTGTGTCTGCAATCTCCACGTATACACTTCTGTTCAGTTGATGCCTGCAGGCCATACAGCCCATATGCTTACACTGAGCAACCGCGGCATAAATCAATAAGTTGATGCTTCCAATAAGCCAAGCTCTTTCTTGCGCTGCCCCCATTAACATGCATGGAATGGGATGGCTTTAACAAAATAATTCTAGGGAAAAAAATAAAGATGATCCAGCAACAACAACAACAAAAACAGCGACCTTTTCACAAGATGTTTTGGCCGATTATTGCGAGCTGCTCTCTTCAAACTTTGGCATTCATGTGTAATGTTTCCCTTTTCCATTTTCTCCTCTATAAATTTGCCGCAGATAAAAACCAGGCCATGCTCAAAACACAATTTCAAGCTGATGTTCAAATTATGTGAATGAAATATTGTGACCATTCTAAACACGGCGTTCGTGGAGACCCTAACAGAAGATGTATTGTCAACAAATTACACTGAGAGTCATAGAGCCATAAATGTCAACCATTTAATACAGATGCCACTGCCATTTCAATTAGGTCCTTAAAGATGGCCATTACATGGCTATTCATAGCTTATGTCTTCTAAGAAATCTTAATTCTCTTCTGGTAACATTCACAGTGCTGAGCCACTTGTGTTTCAGCTGATTTCTGGTCGTGTCATTTTTTTTATTTTTCAAATGTTTGCAATGTGCAATCACACACACACACACACACACACACACACACACACACACACATACCCTTGAATGTGGTGTAATCAAAACCATTTACAATTATTTAAACAAAAGAATACAATCAAGATTCAATTATATTTCTGTCACAAGACGGTCTCATCATGTCAGACGACAGCTTTTGAAATGGTCAATGCCTTTATTTAAACTTGATTTATCTTGCACAATATGAGAATCACTACATGATTCTCCATGTAGTGTTATAAAGTGTACCATACATCAGTCTTGAGTGCATTCAGAATGTACAAAATAATTTTTTTTTTTTAATCACAAACTCTTATTAAACAGATATGTTATGAGTTAATAGTGTGAACAGTAGTGAGAACACACAAACATGAAGTTGTCTTCAGGCTGATTAAAGTACAAGTAAAGGGATTAAGCCACAGTAAAAAAGTGATGTTATATAAAATATTAAAGATATAAATATTGTTAGCTAGTCTACCAAACACATACAGTAAACAGTTTAGTTTCCCCCCTTAGTCTATAACCAGACAACAAATTGGTCCCTATGAGTTAACTTTCAGTCCTCTTATAAATTCCCTCTCCGAACATGCGCCATGTATGAAGTACTCAGTTTATGAAGGCCTTTGACTCTTATAATTCTTTGGAGCAAAATGCAAGTGAAATATATTTGTCACTTGAATCCATTTGTTTTGTAATGGGAGAGTAAATTGGAATGCAGAGTCAACATGGCAACTTTAGAAAGAAGACATTTTAAGTAATATTATTAAGGTGATATTATAATCGTGTTATGGACTGTTATGAACATGCTGAATGTTCTGAACCTGTTCATAATGACATCACATATTAGTTTTGATCAGATCTTCAGTTTTTGTCTCAACAGGAATCTAGTCTCCCACTTCTTTCAGAGGCAGGACTATTGTATCAGTGAGCAGGGCTCAGAGTGCTGTTATCACTGGCATTATAAAATAAATTAGACTTCTGTATCATTAATAAAAAATGCAACTTTGGCTTCCCTGGGAAATATTAATAAATTTCAGCTTGTTTAGTGCATCCTTTCTGCGATAAACTACAGTATATTTAAACCTCAATAACACACAACGCAGCACTAGGCTTTGGATATATTGTTCCAGCTGGTATAGGAAATAAGGTTTACTCCAAAATAGCCTGCTTGTATGAGACAATTGCATTCTTTAGTGGGCACTTTCCCCTGACAACGTCCAATTTATTACTTGATGTGTGTCTATTGTCTCCACTTTGCATTCATATTCCACCTAAGTCAACTTCAAGAACTGTAATGTGGCATGCTACCAAGCAGGCTTGCGAAGTGGAACGAGTATTCCCTGATTTAATTTATTTATTTGGAGAACGATCTCTGGAGAGCTGAGAGAAACAGAACTCCGGTGAAGAGTCTCTCGTGGGAGCAGCTGCATGATGCTCAGGCCGCTCGTCAGGAGGTCCTTCTCAATCAAAGCCACCCTCGCCAACTTGATTACAATACGTCAGCACCGACTTAAACTACCACTTTCTCCAAAGGGAAAAAGACGAGGAGGAGGGGGAGGAGGATGAGGAGGATGAGGGGGGGCGGGGGAGGGGGGGGGGGAGAACAGCATGCTAACGTGGTACTGGGGAAGTTTAAATGGCAAGGCCGTTTGGAAGAAAAGAAAACACCGCAGGAAAAACGCTTGCGTTCAAAGGAGCGATACACACACATGGTCAAGAGGAGAGTGTGTGAGGAAGACAAAAAGAGGAAGGACACAGCAATTAAGCATTCCTTTGGTCAGAATAACAACAGTAACTTTCAATTTGTTCAAGCTGATTCATACATTGGTAAATAATAGAAAGAAACTCTATAACATTATTTCAAATGTGTGTGTGTGTGTGTATGTGTGTGTGTGTGTGTGTGTGTGGGGGGGGGGGTAATGATAATTGTTGACCTAGGTTCAATACCTCATTGCTGGATTACTGTGTATGCTGTATGCTAAATCCCACTCACATCACCTCTCACTGAACCTAATTATAACGCTGACCTTCTTTCATATTGTAAGCAATGAAAATGAATAGGGGTAATATACACTGTAGACTGTATACACTATACACTGTAGCCTTGGCCCTATCTCCACTGCTTTACCTCCGTACTGCAAATGCTGGAGCCATCTGCCTTCTTGCCTGAGTGCAGCCGACACCTCAGATAGTGGTGTGGCACTTGATGCATACACAGTGGCAAGCACATTTTAATCCCTGGGGAGCGTAGACAGTTCCCCTGTCAACAGAGCTCCCTGTCACCTGTGCTGCCTGCCCTCTGATTATACACCTCCCTCCCCCCCCATCCGTCCCGGCGAAAACAACATGGGATGCATTACGGCCCCCGAGTCAGAGATCTCCGAGCTGGAGGAGATGAGAGTGTGGAGGGTAGATAATGACTTAAGACTGGAGCCATTTGCACGAGCACACGAGCATTTGCACAGCTACAGCCTTGGACAATTTGGGTCTTAGGAGGCTAATGGCCCATACAGGCCATTGGCTTCTCTGTGATGACGTATTTCAGATAGTGGTTGTTTCTGAACTGCCGTTCTCCATACTGGCTACATAGAAAAAAGAGCTGGGATTATACAAATGCCATAAGGATTTATTGTGGTCCTTTATTATGTTATATTAATTAACAATAGTAGGACATAAAATCATGACTTTACCGCATGGGTGCTCATACCCGTTAAGTGAAATGAACTAATATTGTGCTGAATGGGCAGTGTATGGCGTTTGTTTGCTCACGTTAACCCAACAAGCAGCAAAGGTATGGAGACAGGAAAAATTAACCAGCTGGACAGGCTGCCTGTGTAAAAGAACAAGCGATCTTTGAACATGTCCATTTAATCTTCAGCTGATGATTCCCTTAGCTGTGGCCATAATAATAGTCCATATGTGTCTAGTACATGCTATAATGAACCATAGGATCGTAAAGTAAAGGGCAGCACAAAGAAAAGCTTGACAGACCACATAAGACGTGTCAGCGTCTACAACCACATGTTTGCCCAGCCACTCTGATAGGTTGACAGGTTTCCCCCCGAGCTCACACTCAGTCAGGGATTTTTCCATCTGTTTTGCTTCTGTTTATTTGTTGCCGGCAGCAATGATGAGGGTAATGTGAGATTTCTTTTTTTGCGTTCACAACATCAGTGAACGAACGATTCGGTGATCATGAAGGCGTGCACTCTAGTTAAATCAGAAAGCAAATGTTTCACTACACAAAAACATACACTTGTTACAGCTGGCCTGAAGTCACTCTTTCTTTTTATTCTGGAAACACCTGGATCAGCAGCTGGGTTCCTGAAATGGATGATAGGACAGGAGGAGAGGTAGCTTAGATGTCTCATCAAAGCGCCCCCCCCCCCACCACCACCACCACACACACCTCCCCACGCACTCCATCCTTTCCCCTGAACACAGCCCCAGCTGCCATGCTGCCATCATGCCCTCCACCTGGGACTTCAAGGTCTGGAGGATTCAAAGCCTCAGTGCAGTTCACACCAGATGGGCAAACTTACTCCCTGGGCGAAAACTGAGCTTTTCCGACACACACTACAGTGCATTAGGGGGAAAAGGGATCTGTGAACTCCCCCAACCCCCCTCCCCCCTCCCCCTCTCCAGGTCTCTCTCTCTCTCTTTCTCTCTCTCATTCTCTCTCTCTCCATACTGAACTTTCAGCTGCCACCCAGGACCCTGAATGGGCCTACAGAATTTGTCCATTTCATCATCCAATGAAATACAATCATACAATCATATTTCAGCAGCTCCTCCATCGCTCCAGTGTTGGAAGCACACTAACAAAGTTATAGTGCTTTCTTTAGGGCTATCAAATGATTCATTTCGCAATTCATTTCATAAAATTATGTAGTTAATGGTAATCAATTGCTCTTCTAAAAAAAAAAAAAAAAAACACCGGCTAAGTGTTTTCATTGGCCAAGTTTGCATGTTTTGCTTTCTAGACAAGTGACAAGGACATCCATATTTATACCGTGCAAAAAGTACTTTGAATACACACAATACACAGTCGACAATTATATCTGTTTAAGCTGTACCTAAATGGCATTGTCCTGGATGTTCCAGCCCTGAAAACCACCGGGCTTAAATCTGCAACTCAGCAGCACCACTACTGTTTACTAGGAGTTCAGCAAGACTTGTGTGTAAACTTGATCCCTAGAGTGCCAGCTTTAGGTTATGGTTTCGGGGCAGAGTTGTACCACCGTACTAACTACACAACTATCGACTATCTCTTACACATGCATGTTTATGTCAATCATACTGTGCTATAGATTATCTTCTCTGTGACAGAAATGACAGTTTTGTACAGAATATGATGCATGAACATGCTTATTAAAATTATACATTTAGATTTAGACCCACATTCTTTCCAAAATGGCCATGTCTACCAAAAGTAGCCGCATGATGAAACTTATCGCTTTTTATCAAGTCAAGCATCTTTCAGAATCAGTATCAGAATCTGTTTTTTATTGGCCAAGTATACTTGCATATACAAGGAATTTGATTTTGGTAGGTGTTTGGTAGGTGTTTTGTTCTCTAGACAAGTGACAAAGACATCCATCAGTATACATATTGTGCAAGAATTACTATTAACATATGATGGGAATCAATAAGCAACTATTAACATTATGGACAGGTAGGTAATAAATGATACAAGAATAGGTGCAAAGAAAAGCAAATAATGCAGGTGTGGTGCTAAAGAACATAGCCAGTGCACATACAAGATCTTGGTCAGTGAAAAGACTTATCCTTGGTCGAGTACAAGGTCCTAACCTGTCGTTCCCCTGGGTAGGGTCAGAACAGGGCCATGAAAAGATGAAAAAAAGGGAAAACCACATACGCATCTCTCTGCTCAAAACTAGAATGTTAGCCAACTCCTCCTAATAATGTTGCAGGAAAAGCAGCGATAGATAGACAAACACACAGCCCACAGTTATCAGCATTACTCTTCCCCTCATCCTCTTGTGCTCATCTGTCACTTGTTTCTGTCTGGCTCTCCCACTCGCAGAGAGAGGCTGTAATTGCAGAGACGGGCGCTGCCGTTTTGACAGCCCACAGGGCAGACGTTGAAAGGAAAGGTGGCATAATTTTTCAGCATTATTTCAGAACCTAGAAGAAGGGCTAGCAGGTCATAGCTTAAACATGTCCGTACTATTAAAAGCTGTGTCTGGACAGTAGGTTTTACAATACATCTTTACAACACAAATTTACACAATCCACTGTCCCGCTCTA
Source organism: Limnothrissa miodon (assembly GCA_017657215.1). Classification (NCBI taxonomy): domain Eukaryota; kingdom Metazoa; phylum Chordata; class Actinopteri; order Clupeiformes; family Clupeidae; genus Limnothrissa; species Limnothrissa miodon. Next base: position 222,696 of record JAGFZM010000225.1, read on the forward strand.
TTGTTTTGTCAAAGTTAGGAGTGCTTGCTTTTAATAAGCAACCCAATTATGTGCAATATGTTATCGGCTAACTAAGCGTAACAAAGCTGTTGTATCAGGCTAATTGGGTCTCCCTTGACCATTTGAAATGATCGAAGGGCTGGAAACAGACCTCTGGACTAAAGACTGAATCCTCTTAGAGTTCTCTTACAGTGAGACAATTTCCCAATGGAGAGAGCTTACAGTGGGACCAATTCTAAATGGAGAGGGCTCTGAATGTTTTCATCCATTTTTTTACAACATGCTTAATAACGCCTTGCCTTCATGGTAGTGCGAAGCTCATATCATGTCAAAAAAGATTTTAAAAAATGACCCAGCTAGTTTGGTCATATGCACATTATTGGGTCCATCATGTACTTATACATGGGCCATGTTTTCAGTGCCTGGGCCTTTGTACAAAGACGGCTATTCTGCAGAATGTGATCAAATTCAAACACCTGTTTCCGTGTATTTCTTCAGGTTTTGTGAGGAAAATCCGCTGTTGGATGTGAGCAGCAGAGGTGCAATCCCCCTGTTCTTCCGAGGGCTAGTCGGCACCAACCTCTTCCTCTCTTTCTCTCTATCCTCCTCCTCTCGCCTGCTGTGTTTTGCTGTCCTGAAAGACATGGCTGTCGTGTTTTAACAATTCACTCCACTTTAATCGCGCTGTTTCTCATGACACGGTCCACTGGAGCTTGACACCAGCACCTTCCGCCTGGGGACCGCGGCGATGGCGGCGTGACACAACACAACAGCCACCTCAGAACCATCCACTCATCCTCCCAACCCAATCTTTCTCTGCAGCAAATTTGTCTTTTTTTTCCCCACTTTTTTTTCTTCGTCTAGAAATATTCCTCAGAACAGGGAACATCATTTCATCTTCTGAGAGGTAAATTACAGCGCGGTCGCAGCTTTCTCTTCGGGAAATCCTTTTGTCAAATTAAAAGTACAATCTTTCAAAGAACTCCGAGAACTCGCCGCTTCGACTATGAAGCGCCGCTTCGATCTCCATGAAACCCTAATGGCAACCTGAGGCTATTAGCTTCTCCGCAGCCTGCCTGGTTCTACCCCATTAGAACACGCGGAGAACACCTGGCCCCTCAGCTACACTCCTCATTTGCCTCACAGTCAAAGAAAAATAAGAAAAAGACACCTTTCTCAAAGACGGTGAATGAAATATGCCTTCGGAATGCCTAATCTTACTTTCACACCAGGCTGCATGTAGATCACGAAAATTGATGGTCAAGAAAGGCTACAGCACATCCATAAGTCTGTCAGCGCTGACTATAATTGAAGACATGGGCCATCCCAACTGTTGGGGAAATTGCTTGAGCACCAGTAAGGTGGTCACATGAAGAAATATTGCTATGTTTTAAAAATGATATGCATACAGTACACTGTATCCACAGCCTGCCACTTAAGATGCTGACACACACGACTGTGTTCCAGGCAGTGCTGACAAAGTCAAAGTCAAAGTCAGTTTTATTTGTCAATTTCTTCACATGTACTTGACATACAAAGGAATCGAAATTACGTTTCACACTTGTCCCATGCGTAGACGTTGCACTTTATTGTCAGCAGTGCTGACAGAGGATCACCAGCCAGATGAAGTCTGTGATAAAGTGAATGTATAGCAATGCAGAAAACAGGGCCATGGAAGCACTGTGAATGTATTATGTATGATTCGCCACAACACAAACAACATATCACAAAATGTAATCTTAATATTACAACATTTTACTTAATATTAGAACTTACAGTACTTACTGATTGACGTTTTTTTTTAAACATATTTCTTTAAGTAAGAGATATCATAAATACTTGACAAAAACAGTCTTGTAATTTACCATCTTCTTTTGTAAAGGAGATGACCAGGGGCAATTCACGTGCAATAGTTTCTATAATCCCCGAAGCCAGTAAATAGATCCATAGATCCATAGACAGTATACCCCTATAATAATTCAGCCATAGCACACACTGATGTGCTGATATATTTTGCAGGCCTAGGAAGTTACTGATCAATATTTTGAAAATCAACACAGCAGGAACAGACTAGGGTGTGTGTGTGTGTGTGTGTGTGTGTGTGGGGGAGGGGGGGGGGGTGTTTAGGGCTGAATTTTCTTATGTATGTAGTGAGGACACAAGAATTCAAAATTGCCTCATCCTATATAAAAGTAATGTGTTTCAAGTAATATATATATATATATATATATATACATAATATATTACTTTGATAATGTATAAAAGTAATATGTATTAATAGTAATATGTAAAGTAGTATGTTTGTTTTACTGCCGGGGTTGGATTGTAGCATGTGATGTGCCAGACCTTAGTTAAAGAATCACGTACAGAGGAACTATTCTGATGCAAGAAATGGTCCCTATGTTTTGTTCATTTGTCATTAATTTTAGTCCTTGTTTGATTTGTCTTTAATCACAAAGGCCTTGCTGCAGGTAATTGGAGTTGGAATCAATTACAATTCTGTGATTGAAGACTGTTTTTCATTCTTTGCTTTTCACTTCATTTCATTTCATTTTTTTCATTTTACAATTTGCAAACAAACCATAGTTAAAAACTCATTAGAAATAACCTCCAAATGTCAAAAATTAAAAACTGCTGCGAACCATTAAACATTCTC
>JAGFZM010000225.1:225361-244231 GCA_017657215.1 Limnothrissa miodon
CACACACACACACACAGACTTGTTTGAGTAGCAGGTGGCCGATTTGGAAATGGATCACAATTCTGTCTGACATATTTGTTTTTTTGTACTAGATTTATCACTAGTACCCTCTCACTCCAACTCCAATGCTTTGTTAGAGACAGTCATGCCGTGTTCATAGTAACATTGACAAACAAGCATTCAAATGTGAGAAATACAAAAACTAACCAACTAACCAGCTGGTGTGAAAACATTACATTCAAAGCAATGCACATTCTCTGAAACATGGAATTGGTGTCTTACATGTACATCAAATCTGAATAGGCAAAGTGAAGTCAAAGGCGAATGGAGGAGAGGAAAATGGAAATGGAGGATCTGATCTAATCAACTTCTTCCTGGGTTTCTAATGCACCTCCACTCCCACTTGCAGCCATCCTCTCCCCAGATGGGCCTCACTCACAGAGAGGAGGTGTAGGGATTGAACGAGGGCATTAATACAGTGAGGGAGGGAGAGAGAGAGAGAGAGTGCTGGAGATCCTAAATAAAAGGACAAGTGAAGATGACAAGAGTAGGAAAATGGTGCTCAGGGCTATATAGCCATCATCACTCACACACACACAGACAGAGAGAGAGAGAGAGAGAGAGAGTGTCAGACTCATTGAAGTGGACCAAAAAGGACCAGAGGTCTCAGCTTAGAGACTCTGCAGTGTCTACCTAAGCCTTTGTCCGTCTCACTTAACCAAGCCAACCTTATAGACTAGAGTATGAGGAGAGAGAGTGAAAAAGCCAAAGTGCCAAACCCAGCATGCTTTTGGATATGTGATAATCTGCGCTTGTACATCGGGTTGGTGCTCAGCAATGGTTTACGTCTTGCTAAAGTAATATCCACAGCACTTTGCTGTCTACAGTTCTGTTAATATAATATCTGTAATGAGATGTGCTGTGTCCTATGAATATTAATCTATGAAATGATGGCCTCGCTTAAAATGCAAACCAATAGACTCGAAAACAGACTTTTAATGAATGATGTGATGCTGGCAAATGGCAAGACTTTTTAGAAGTCCTACTCAACACGGTGTCATAAAGGACAAAATTACATCCATTAATATTTGATTAAGACAGAACAGTTGGTGTCCAACACTGACATGGGAATGTAATTCGTTCTGTCTGCCATGCAATTACAGTTAGTGACAGCCCATTAGACAGTGCAGGAGTTATGGAAGAAAGGCAGACATTGGCAGAGACAGAAAGAACTGTACATACTTTTTGTAAAGGAAAATGAGCACGTTGCTATCTTTTTATGAATTTACTATATCATGACAATTCATCAAAAGCATTTAATTATTTCATGATAAATATTTCAGAAATACCCTCCTCCACATGCATATTGATAATACACCCACAGTTTCATTTGTAAAATTGATATTTGTAGAATAATCTGAACATAACAGTTTCTCAACTGATCCATACTGATATTTCCATCAATCTAAAATGGTTGATTTCATTAGACGGCATAAACGGACATTTTAAAATAGACTGGTATTATTTTCTGATTGGTTAATAAATGCGTTATTATGTACCTATAAACACTGCCCTGACATTATTATTGTTAATGACCTGAAGAGATGAATCTCACCTCCATTAAACGGTCTGTGTAATGACCCATAGAGGCACTTAGAGCTGTGGACAGCTATTGCTGAGTGTGCACTAGCTTGCCAAGCACCAAGCACCACCAAGAGAGGCCATTGAGCAACCCAGCCTGTAGCGGGGCTTTCAGCCTCTTTGACATCCATTCAGCGAAACATGTCCACATTGATTGTGCATCTCATCTCATCGGTGTGAAAAGGGGCCATGAAAAACACCTCAAGTCTAAAGTCCTAATTCAGCTTCAGTACCTAAAGCCAAATGACATGCCAAGGGCAAACATGTTGATTGATGATTGGTTGAAACTGTGGCCATAATAGGCTTGTTTCCATTGAGTGTGTTGTAGAGGACGGAACCTTAAGGGGGAAAATTCTGTGTCTCTGTTACTTTAACATTTGGATCGGGGCAATTCTGCTCACGCAGTCTGTCAGTTATAACACATTTCTGCTGTAAAACCATTGCCTAGCAAGTAGGCTTCAAACTCAAAAGAATTGTATTGGGATGAGACATAGATTACTGAGTCATGGGCATACATATTATTTGGATAAACAGGAAAACAGCCAAACATCTCCTACAGGACATTCCTATTTTGTTGACTCCCAAACACAACAGTGTTTGCTTTGTTTTTTTATACTAATAAAACGTGAGTGTAAAATAGTCTAACATAATAACCTAACTAATGAGAATAATTATCCAAGAAATGAGCTAACTAGTCTAATAAGGTCAGCACCTTACAGAAGCTAGTTCAATGGACCAATGCCCATTTAAATCCTTTATTTTCTTCTGTTGAGCTAATACTTTTGATATTATTTATTAGGTAGTATTTATATGCTATACCTGCAAATAGAGACTCATTTATAACCCTGAAAAAAGAGAATCATTTATAACTGGACAATTTTGATAACCTACTAATTTGAACTGAACATTAAAAAATACCATCAATCAATCAATCCCTACACCTCCTCTCTGTAAGCAATGTTTCATGTGGATGGGTGTATAATTTATTGTTATCGGTGCCGAGCTACTGAACAACCAATCCACTATGAGTTCCCATGACAAGTCTCAGGGCTTCTTGAGAGCCATTTGGAGTAGCCTACATATCCCAGGAAAGATGCCCGCTTCCTGAAATGGTTGTCTTTTTCAGTGAAATGGAGACACATGCAGACTATGAATGTCCAGTAAAATTTCCTTATTGTACCAAAGTGTCCAAAAATATATAAAAAATAATTAAACATAATTTTCTTTGTATTGCATTTGTCAAAACGTTAAAAATGATAAAGCTAAAGGCTTTATTTTCATAATGTTCCATGTTTACTGATCATCAATGGTCTTGTATCAACCAGAAACCTTGCTTTTTGCCATTTTAAAAGTTAATCAACCCAACAGCTGCTAAGCAAAGTTCGCTAAGAGCACAAGAGTGTCACTGCCACTTATCTTATTGCAGAAAATTTAGATGATCAAACCTAACTCCTATTCAGGAGGCCTCTGTCCCTTATCTGCCTTCAATTAAATTTTTTCAATTAAATATGCGCATTATATATGCACATTTTTACAAAAGGCATGTCTCAAAGTGCTTAACACAAAGAGGCCCAATGAGCAACAGGGGCAAGGAAAAACTCATTATCGCGTTTTTTGTTTTTACCTGTTATGGTAAAGCAAGAAACCTTGGGCAGTTCCGACGGCTCAAGGGGCTAGCCCAACTGCCTACAAATACAGCCAGCTTAACACATTTGGATAAGGCTCCTAATTACTGGGGGCCTACTGGGCTTTGACACAACTGTTTTAGCCACCGACGGCAAATAACTTTTGTCTCAATAAATGGCTGCAGCCACGGCTTGGGAACAGGGGAACAGGGAAAGCCAATTAAACAGCCACCTCTCGGTGACCAAAACAGGGGCCCCTTGTGCTCCAGCGTGACAAATGAGTTCTCTGAAATCTGGCAGCAGGTAGCTCCTCAGACACACACCTGGCTTGGCCGTCGTATTTCTGCCTAACGTGGCGGCGTGAAGGTGCCCATTTCTCCCCGAGGACTGGAAATAGGACGTGTTTGAGAATGTTAAGCGTGTAGGTGTTTCGCCCCTGTGCTGAGCTCATGCTCAATCTCACATGTGGATCTTGTGCGGCTGTGCTCCGCGGTTTATTTTTAGCTGCCGCACCTGGCTTCGCATGGGCTTGGGCTGAAAGTTTGTGTCGGAGGAGCCGTGTCGAATCTTTTGATCAAAGCTTCTTTTTTGCCACCTTGGTTCATCGGTTCAACACAGCTGCAAACATCCTCCACCCTCCCTGCTTCCCACCCACCAAACCCACACAAACTCCCAGACAGCAGTGAGCTATCATTAGTGTTAGCACCATGGCAAAAGATATTTGTGTTAGGCAGGTATACTCACAGATCCTTACACAAGGATATGTATTAATATTTGTAAAATAAGTGAGCACATATGAGTCCAGTTGATGGTTCTTATTCATCCGTAGTCCGATCCACAGTGGATTAACTCAATGGATGGATGAATATGCAGTCGTGCTAACACTTACTGTAAGAAAGGTTCACTGCTGCCTGCCCATGGGAGAAAGCAACACGAAAATGGAATGCCTGCGTATTTCTGAAACTGAAACTAAAAATGGCTTTAAAATGGCTAGCAATGGGCATGTGTTGTTTCTATCCTTAAAACACTAGTTTTTAAAAAAGTGCTACTCATGGAGTGATTAGTGGCGTTTGCTGATGTTCCAACCGAAGTATCGTAGCAAAATACAGTTTCTGTCATGTTTTATTTGCCATTTTGTAAATCCCATAGGGATCTATTTGCTCCTTCATATAAACAAAGTGCCAAATAAAACATTACGGAAGCTTTATTTCGCTACGATACATGTTTTGGAACATCACCGAGCACCACTAACCACTTGGTGAATTGCACTTTTTTAAAACCAGTATTTTAAGGATAGAAACAACACATGCCCATTGCTAGCCATTTTGAAGGCAGGCAGAGGCGATTCTACATTTCCCAAATAGCCGAGACAGAAGCAATCGTCAAAATTTCGATGTCAACCACTTTATTGCATTTTAGACAACCTGTGAAAGGGGCTCAATGTGTTAAAAACCGAACTATCCCTTTAAAGAAGGCTACTGAAATTGTGTCTAACCGGAGCAAATGGCACTGTCTGTCTGTCTGTCTATTTCTCTGTATCTGTGTCTGTCTGTCTGTCTGTCTGTCTCTCTGTCTGTTTATCTGTCTGTTTGTCTGCCTGTCTCTCTGTGTCTGCATCAAAAGCAGTTAGAGACAACAAGAACACTGCTAGTTACTCACTGTAGTTACTATACTTGTTTTTGTTTTCTCTAGTTGTCTGTAACAGCCCTCTTGGCTGGTAGGTTCATCAGTCATGCATGGCCACAGACACACACACACACACACATACACACACACACTGACACACACACTGTACTGCCAATACATCTAGGTTGCTATGAAAATGGAATGTTTTATTTCCCGGTGCTGGAATATCAGATCATGTGTAGTCATGCCTTCAATAATGCAGCGGTGCTTCCTTCCCCACACACACTCCAAACCAGGCCCCCCACCTCCAGACACTTTTACTCAATACCAGTGACAGGACTAATCGCTAACACACTCCCTCAAACACACACACATACATACATACATTCACACATACATCTACAGTACACACATACATGCATACACCCCCCCCCCCCCCCCACACACACACACACACAGAAGCTTGTGTGCATCAGAATCATTTGGCCACACCCTGATCCCTTGGCACTTAAGCAGTTCAGACCAGTTCATCTTGGCTGCTTAGGAAAAAACAGAAGATTGGAAGAGAGTGGGTGGATAGAGTGTTTTTAACTGAACTTCATCCTTCAATTGGATTTGGAGAATTCCCCTTTGGAAACACAAGATGCTTTCACCATGGATGTCCTTGGGTGGGTCCTCAGGCCCGTATGTGATTTAGCATTGGCTGTGTAAATCAATGCTACGCTGCTATGCGGAACAATGGATACACAATGTAAGAGCCTATAGCAACTGTTGCTTAGTTGATAAGGCAAAGAGAAGAATGCGGCGACCGGTCACTCAATTATGGACATTTTGTCTTTCCTATGTCTTGACTGCTCCTATTGATATGGGACTATCCTGGGATTATGTTGCTATATTACCGGTAACACCATGATTTTCTTATGATGTTCGCCCTCATCCTGGGATTACTATGATAATTATATGTTCAAGACATATTAATACCATGGACCAATCACCATCTGAGAGACTTGCCCCTTGAGCCGTCAGAACTGCCCAAGGTTTCTTTCTTTACCATAACGAGAAAAAACAATAAACAATGATAGGGAGTTTTTCTTTGCCCCTGTTGCTCATAGGTTCTCTTTGTGTGCGCTATGAGACATGTCTTTTGTAAAATGCGCTATACAAATAAAACTGAATTGAATTTCTTGGGGCTGAAGACTTTGAACAGATGCAGGTAGTCCCAGGCAGCTCAGTGCATTCGACTAATCCCAAATTAATATTAGAACTTGAAATATTTAATTTGAAACCTACACATACATTCTACCGAAGCAATTGGCTTTGATCATGTATGAGGCATGCATTGGCAGATTTGATTAAAAATGTACATTGAGCATTCGTCCACCGCATGCATGGCTAGATTCCATTAAAATTCCATTAGAATGCATGTCGGTTCTAATCATGCCAGAACATTCTGCACTAAAACCCATCACACACTGATGGGTTGTAGTGTGGCCAGTCTCTCTCCGTGTTTTGAGTTGATTACATCATTTACTTCCCTCTCTCTCTCCCTCTGTTTCAGCTCCGACCTGATCACACATGCACAAACAAATCCTTTCTGCTTTGGGAAACCCACGCACTCACTTGTAACTGGGTCATATTTTGTGTTTATTGTCTTATTTTATTTTCTTGAAACATGAGAAAATCAATGCCAAAATTTTGTTGTCCACACCAAAGCGATACTTACTGACTGACAGGGTAGTTGATATAAGCAACTTCATCCTGTCCAGATATATAGTTTTTCCTACGCATAAACTCTAACCACATGGCTTTGTTTTAAACACAGCGACTATATGTCCATAGCGCTGTATTTGGAGAAGACATTAGCAAGGGAAATGAGATCATGTAACTGTGTGTAAAAGAAGAACTACAGATGGAGAGGCTGCTGATGAGGGGTAGAGGATTGCACGGTGGTTTAGCAAACTGCTGTGTTTGAAGATCTGCTGTTCATTTTATACATGTCACATCCTCAGTCTTTCTCTGTTTGAATCTTTACTTGGATATTTACCCATCCTGTCTTCCTTTGTCTTTCTCCCTGCCTCCCCCTTGCCTTGTCTAGATGAGAATCTCTCTAACTCACTTTGCCTCTTCCTAGATAGGAATCTCTCTCTCTCTCACTCACTCACTCACACACACACACACACACAAACACACACACACACACACACAGAGCGAGAGAGGGAGAGGGTTATCTGTCTCTTTTCTCATTTATCTATCATTTGTGTCAGTGTCAGTGCATCATTTGTGTCAGAGTCTGCGCCCCCCCCCCCCCCCCCCACCCATCTTTAGCACAGTTACACCCTTGATGAACCCCCATCTCCCCACCCACAACTGTGTCCTCAATGACACGGCCAACCCCCTCATCATCCTCTCCACCATCCATCCATCCATCCATTGCAGCATCCCTGCTCCGTACCATAATTAAGAGCTTGATGGTCTGGTGAAGTGACACAGCAAAAGACAACCTGTCACAAAGTCTCCAAAGTCTGTGAGGGCTTTAAGCAGCCCATTGAAATTCTCACTGCGCTCTTCAACGACTGAAAGTGGTGTCTCACTGTCAGACTTTTTTTTTTTTTGGGCAACAAATCAGTGAAATGGTCTGTCCAATAATGCAGACCACCATCCACACCAAAAAAAGCGACAAGCTGTGAAGAAATTGCCTGTAAATCGGCAGCGCTGGCAGCTTCATCTCAATGCATGTGAAGTGCCACCCTACACGCCGGTCTTGATTGCCCAGTTTTTTGCCACCCTATGGGCCAGCGTTGGCGGGAATGATTGATGGCCCAAAAAAATGCAGCGCCAAACATCCATCCAAACGTTGTAGCCATTCCCCCGCTCTCCCCCAAGTGCCTAAACCACGTTATCAAAAGTGGCGTGTGCCGTGCCGAGCTGCTCTCCCAGTGTCCACTGGAACATGTAAGCCTGCTGCTGTCCCTCGTGCTGCATGGCAACTCAAATATTCATGCGCTGCAGTTCAGTCTGACATTGGTGCTTCGACGAGAGCAGCGTGTCGTGAGGAGCTAACACTCACTGGCCTGCCAACAGCTCCCTGGTGGCGCTCAGCTCGCTGCGTTCACTCCACTTCTTCTTTGTTGTTGTTTCTGAACATGGAAAGTAACTGGAAATAGAGGTCAGATCACGCAATGCCCTTTATCGCTCTACTGCTATACAGCACAATTCGGAGGTTCTAGCTTTGATAGCAATGGATCTCAGGAGTGCAAAGCACTCTCACAGTTTAATCACAATTATTTTAGCTTCACAATGTTTGCCTCACATTCACCCATGTGCATTCACAAACCGGTGGCAGAGGCTGCCATGCAAGGTGCCACCAGGAGCAATTGGGGTTCAGTATCTTGCTCAAGGACACTTCGATGGGGTCAGATGGAGCAGGAACCCTCCGGCTGTCGAATGACACCTCCACCACCTCTGCCACCATCGCCCCACAATCTCACCATATCACCATCATGTTAAATACCATTTATATGGGGGAATGAGATGGAAAGATACAGTAACTACATTCAAATACTCAATTACTGTGCTTATATACTGTAGGTATCCACTGCATATTTCAATTGAGTATTTAACTTTTACTTTGATACATTTTCACAACAATATCTGTACTCTAAACACCTTACATAAATTCGTACTTTCTTGGACGCAAATAACATTCAGGAAACCTATCAATCTGGCTTTAGAGCATACCATAGCACAGAATCAGCCCTAGTAAAGGTCTACAATGATCTCCTTATCTCATCTGATAATGGATGCATTTCATTATTAATCCTACTGGATCTAAGTGCTGCTTTCGACACTATTGATCACAGCATCCTACTACATAGACTTGAGCATATCATTGGCATCAAAGATTCTGCATTAGCCTGGCTCAGGTCATACCTTACTGGACGTTACCAGTTTGTACATGCACATAATGAAGCATCATGCCACACTGAAGTCAAGTATGGTGTGCCCCAAGGATCAGTACTGGGACCTCTGCTATTCTCCCTTTACATGCTACCTTTGGGATCTGTTATTAGAAAACATGGCATTACCTTCCACTCTTACGCAGATGATACCCAACTATACCTTTCAATGAAGCCTAATGATTGTACGCCAGTAACAAAACTTGTTGCCTGCCTCAGTGACATCAAAAACTGGATGACTAATAATTTCCTTTGCTTAAACTCTGATAAGACTGAAGTCATGTTGATTGGCCCTAAAAACCTGACCAACACTTTACCCCATCATCAGAGCTTACTTAGTGACCTTTCACTCACACCTAACACAAAGGTCAAGAACCTTGGGGTGTATATTGATCAAGACCTCTCTTTAAATAGTCATGTAAAGCATATCTCCAAAACCTCATTCTTTCATTTACGCAACATTGCTAAGGTCAGAAAATTCCTTTCTTTTGAGGATGCAGAAAAACTAATACATGCATTTGTTACCTCCAGACTTGACTATTGCAATGCACTGTTCTCTGGATGTGGTACTAGCTGCATCAAAAACCTTCAACTAATACAAAATGCTGCAGCACGAGCACTCACAAGGACAAAAAAATATGAACATATCACACCTGTCCTTGCTTCCTTACATTGGCTTCCTGTTAAAAGCCGAATTGATTTTAAAATACTTCTCCTAACATATAAAGCCCTTAATGGCCTTGCTCCAGCATATATTAAAGACTTACTTGTTCCCTACCACCCTTCTAGACCCCTAAGGTCACAGAATGCTGGTCTCCTAGTAATTCCTAGAATATCAAAATCAACAATGGGCGGAAGAGCTTTCTGCCATCGTGCACCTGTCCTGTGGAACAAACTCCCTTCTAACATTCGTCAAGCGGACACTCTCAACACCTTTAAGTCTAGACTCAAAACCTTTCTATTTACTGACCCCTTTAGTTAGGGATGGTGTATGGTAAGCCACATCTCCTCAGGGTTTTATTGGAAAGGACTGCCTCTGCTGTAAGCTCCTGTCCTGGGCTTGGTGGCCACTGACCATTTCCTTTGGTGGTGTTGGCTTGTTATACATCATACCTTAGTTATGCTGCTATAGTTTAATGCCGCCACAATCCACCCATCTGTTAAGCCGTACAATTTTCACTCTGTCTTTCTCCTCCTCTCTTTTCCTCTCCACTTACTTCTCTCTCTTCACTTCTTTACATCTGTATATGGTTTCACATGCAATATAACTCACATTCTCAGAAATCTGATGGAGACTGTTCTAACTCATCTCCTCTCTGATTTTCCATGCCTTTACCACCCTGCCGTGAGTCATCACTGCCTTCCACTGCCTGCGCCTGCACCTCCTGGGTTCTCCTGGGACCTTCTTCCAACGTGATCCGGCGGCACTCCTGAATGGTCCTCAACCCACTCCACTGTCCATGCCACTGCCTCCCTGCTGAGGGTCACCCCTGCCCTCCACTGCCTGATCCTGCATCTCTGGCTTCCTGGGCGGTCTGCCTTCAGCTCACAGATGACCGTGACATGATTGTTACAGCCTCTAGCTGGCCCCTGGCTTGACTGCGCCTAATGACATGGGACTATATCCTGGGATTCTAATGGGACTCCTATATTACTGTACTTTATTTACCAAAATTTTCTTGTAATATGTATCTAATGGAATAATAGTGGACTACTCACCATCTAAGAGACTGAAAACCTGCCCTAGGCAGTTGGGTTAGCCCCTTGAGCCGTCGGAACTGCCCAAGGTTTCTTCCTCTACCATAACAAGTAAAAACAAAAAACGCTGCGAGGGAGTTTTTCCTTGCCCCTGTTTCTCATTGGGCCTCTTGTGTTAAGCGCTTTGTGACATGCCTTTTGTAAAAATGCGCTATATAAATAAAATTGAATTGAATTGAATTGAATTACATTTTCAAATCAGTCTAGTAAATTAATGCATTTGAAGAAACAAACCAATATATTTTTATAAGTTTATAGAAATATAGTGAGCCCTCCTAATGTAGGGCCAATTCTTACATGGATGGAGGAATACTTGCATCTCTTGAGACACTATTAGTTGAGTGAAAAAAAATGTTTATTTGCATATTGTTGTGGCACAAAAATACAAAGGCAAGTTTAGGAATGGAAACTTGGCAAGCCAATTACATTTGTCAGGCTTTGATGTCACTAATGCATATGCAAAATGCTACATATCATTTTAAGTAATTATATAGAGTAGCCTATGTTTATGTATGTGGTAAGACAGTGTTGATATGTAGGTAGGTAATGTAGACTAAGTGTAGATATACCGGATGATATTGCATAATAGTTGGCATAGCAATCAATATTAGTATGGAACTTACTGCCAAAATGCCCAACTGACCACTGCACTTGCACTGGCTGGCAGTGTTCTATTAAATGGCTTTTGGGAAGCAGGTGATTGTCCTCTGAAAGGGCTTCAGCCTTAGCCCTGCCCTGTGGAGCCAGCCCGTGAGATCTCCCAGCAGGCTTGGCAGCAGAGGAGCCAGGCCCTTATTTATACATTTAAGTTAATTACCTGTGAAAACTCACCATTTAGCCAGACATAAAGGGTTCACAGCGAGAAAGAGAGGAGAGAGGGAGAAAGAGAGAAAGAGAGAGAGATAAAAAAGAAAAAGCCTGCACTTTCCAGAAATCGAACAGGCTGTGTCCATGGTGTTTTTGAAACAGTTACTTGGAAGTGGTTTCGATTGGTGCTTTGTGAATTCAATGACCCTTAAAACCTTTAATTATAGAGGAACAATTGAGACAAATGACGCAGAATATCTGCAACAAACAAACAAATACACAGTACTTTCAGATGTCGTAAATATAGTATTTTTTTCTTTTAATCACTATCTAACCTTGTATTTTGTGATACACACAAACAAAAATCTATTTTGCCCGATAAATGTACTATTGACTTTTCACTAACAGCCCTGGCCTGATGCAGATCATCTAACAGTGGGGCTGTTCAGGTGCAATTATGACAGTTTCTCCTGAGCATAATTCCAGCTGTCTGGCAATATTATCCCAATTAATCACCGCTGTCACTGCCAGGCCAAGAAACACATTCATCTCGCCAGTTACATCTGATTGGATTGATTCAATTACTCTTAGCTCAGTCTGAGGGGTCTAAGATATTAAATCTGTACCCAAGACTGCCATTAATCGTTGTTTTCCTTCCTGTTCCCCTTCTGGCTTCTGCGAGATTCTTGACCCTTGGACTGCTTAGAATTGGGCAGTTTTAGTCTTTCATCTACTGGCTCGGGGAGAGTGGGGCTTAGGTGGTTTATTATTATTTCGTAAGAATTGTTGTAATAATCTTGAGCTGGCACCCCATAGCCTAACCTTGTTTGCACTATGCTGCCAAGTGCACGGATAAACCAGGCCCTTTCATTTGCTCCACCACATGATTGGAGTGGATTTTTAGGTGTGTGTGCGTGTGTGTGTGTGTACTGTGTGTATGTGTGTGTGTGTGTGTGTGTGTGACCCCCCCCCCAATGCATCTTCTAACTTATACATTGTGTATATTGTTTTTATATCTTGTCCTTAACACTTGTCACTTTTTTGACACATTTGTGGCATTGCTGCTGTAGCTAATTTCATTGTCCAGGCAACTGCACAGTGACAATAATGGGTCTTGAAGTGCTGAAATCAATAAATCCCAGGTGTTACGGACAAAGCCATGGACGTGTTTTGTATCCGTTTTAAAGGCCTGACTGGGCCATTGCTTCACCAACCTTAAGAGTCGGTGAGACTGGGAAAGGGTTCGAGACTGAAACCCCGTTTACACATATACGTTTTCGCTTAAAAACGCACACTTTTCCCTTTGTTTGCGCCTTTCATTTACACACAAATGGAGATGTCGCCTCTGAAAACGATTCTTTCTAAAAACTCCGGCAAAAGTGGAGATTTTGGAAAACTCCGTACTCACATTTGCGTGTAAACTGCGAAAAACAGATAAAACTGTTTTTTAGGCAGGCTACACGCGGACGCTGTCTGGTGGGAGAGCTTTGAAAATGAGGTGGTTGTCCCGGAGGAATGGTGTGAGGCTTCTGATTGGCTTGTATGGCTTTCTCCTATAGCTCAATGTAAACAGAAACTTTTTAGAAAACGATGGTGTATGCACAAATTATTTTGGAAAACGGAGGGAAGAAAATATTAAAATTAAAATATATTCTTTAACCTGTAGGTCATAGGTCATCGGAATGAGATACATAGATAATCATAAGACAGAATGATTTAAAAAGCAAAAATGTAGCACTGATTTAAGTTGGCTTACAATGCAAAAGGACTATGGATAACATATCGCCTTGGTGGAGGAGCAGTTACGTTGATGATTGATCGATGCTGAAACGCCAAACCATATTTCTATGGATGTTAACAGTGTGTTAATGCAACCTCGCTTTGATCGCGATCAAAATATGTCGCCGTTAATGGTTAGTCGCATATTGTTATGATTAACATGCAAAATGAAGCTAGTTATAACATAAACTTTGTAGTAAACTGCTTCTACAGCAGCTCTTTTTAAAATGTTCTCTATGACCTAGAAACGTATGAAACTAAAGCTTTAGAACTGTTTGATGTGTAATAACCTGTATGTTTCAATTGTGCATTTTGTGTGTGTTTCTTCTGGCTGTTGCCCTCCAGTGTATGGATTGTTGCTCAAAGACATTTTATGTGATACTTCTGAGCATTGTGAAAGAATTAAATTATTATATGTAGATAATTAGTAAACCACTTGTAAGTGCTTGCTACAGTATGCTATTATTGTATGATTTGCATTCAGTGTGAGCCTGATATAATCAAAAAAATATGAATAAAACATCTGTAGTTTGTCATACTATTTTTAAAACAGTTAATTAGGCTATGAATTCAGAGAAAGAAAAAAATGAAGGTTTTGAAGGATAGCTGTAAAAACATCAAAGAAGAAAAAACATCCAAACTATTAAAACATTTCCTGAATAACTATACAGTTATAGTGCATATAAATCTTCCAGAAATCATGGACAACAGGGCATAACAACAAAGTAACTATTTTTTACATAACCCGATGTCTCCAGGTTACTTGGACCCTCAGTTGTTGTGCCCTTGACTGCCAATCCCCACAGTGCATTGCAGTCTTGATTGGTTTAGTTTTACAAAATCTATAAACATTTTTGCTTAGTGATTATATACATTTTATGATACTGTTTATGAATGCTATTAATTTTGAATACAACAATAAGCATAGGACATTGTGTATACCAATTATTTCAAAATGTATAAACATGTATTGTTCATTATTAGTGCATTAGTTACTGAGCATCTACTATTTCATAGTGTTTGCTTCAAACATGTTATAAGGAAACTCCCTCCTCATTCTGTTGTAGTTTGTGTTTGTCGTGAGCTCAAGGCAAACTAAAGGCTGTTTGAAAATGTTAGCAAATGTCTGGCTTTGTGAGCCCTCAGGCTAAACCCTTGCCTGCTCATGGCCCAGTTGTGTCGGATGAGGATCACTTCATCCCCCAGGGTCCTAGAGCCTGTTGGCCTTTAAAGAGACTGCTTTAAGCAATGCTGTGGGTGGACCGATGCAATCAGTAATCCATCTGTGTTGTTCTGGCTTAGCTGCATCAGTGCATCTACTCATTATAAAGACCTGCCTCATCTCCTTCCTTAAGAGTTGAGAACTTACACAGCGGGCGATCGAGGCATCTCCACACCCACACCCATTTGGTGTTAGATCATCTAAGAATCCTTTCTGGTTATTAGGACAACATTGACATGGCACGGTGAGAATAAATCACTAAGAGAAAATAAATTAGCAGCAGAAATCAAACATGATTAAAGCTATGCTGTTTTGTATGTGTGTATGTTTTCACATCAGATTTAATCAGATCCAGAATCTGTTATTATGTAATGAAGAAAATAAGGAAATACTTTATAAGCAAGTGCTGGCCCAGCAAGAGAAAACGGAGAAGGAGACACACCTTCAATGAATAATGTTTAGCACTTCAAACTCCTTGCCCATCTTATCCACCAACTGCTCCCCAGAAGGAAAAAAAAAGCTGTCTGCACGGATCGGGGGTTTCTAAATTATTCATGTTGAAAGTAGGAAAGGTTTTTGTCTTCCACCAGCAACGCCTCTCATAATAGTCACTGTGGCTGTTTGAGTGTCCACTAACGAGCTAAGTTCGGCCAACCCATGGGCACTGTTTGACATTACAAATGAAGCAGCCGGCTCAAGAGAAACTTGCTGACTCAACCTCCAAGGATATTCATCCTCTGTCAATCTCCTCATGGCCGAACAGCGCTAAAACAATGCTGCCACACTCAATTTGTACGTAGCAGAAAAGAGAGAGGACAAGCACACACAAACACACTTACACACACACACACACACACACACACACACACACGCACAAGACAGAATGAGTTGAAGGCAAAAAGAAAACCCACATCCCCTATGTCCAATCTAACTCCCATCAATAAATACATCAGGTCTACACTGTTTACTTCAAGAGACACTTTCAATTTGCAGTAAAACTCATAAGAAACCCAAACTATCTATCAGAGGTAAAAGTAAGTTCAAATTCGCAGGCAATAGCCTGGCTCACATGGGTACCACTCTCCTGAGTCAATGAACACTAATGAGCTAATCCACCAATCAAGGAACTGGCAATTCCTTTGGGATGTCCTAGGAGTCAATTGAGGTTCATTAGGGCCCAACGACTTCCTTCATCTAAAAGCAGGTCTGGCTCCTGCTGTTAGCAATGGTTGCTATATTGACTGAGAGGTGATCACAGGTGATGGCACTTCCAGTCAGACAGATGGTCTAAGGGATCACATGACTGGAAGCCCTCACGAATACCTGGAGGGTGTTGACACCAGAGTAAAATCTGCTTCTGACTGTTATGGTAAATAAACTGTCAGTTAGCTTCTAATCTCACTTTTCTTCAGATGCATATACAAACATTAGTATTAAATGCTGCACTTTCTTTACTGTTTGTGTGTGTGTGTGTGTGTGTGCGTGCGCACGCTTATAGTGTCTGTGCGTATATGGTTTTTCAACCATGTCATTGATGACCACAGAGAGAGAGAGAGAAATAGAGAGAGAGAGAGAGAGAGAGAGAGGGTGTGCAGTAACACAGAGCAACTGCAGGAAAGGCACCGCCCGTGAAAATGCATTATTGAAATTCTCCACTTTCTTCCAAAAAAAGGTCTCCTCATATTGTGTGGCAGCCGAGAAAAATAGGTTCTGCGTTTGTTCAGCCTCGGGGCAGTAACATGCAGAACAGAATAAAAAAAAGAGAAAGAAAAGAAAAAACCTTCCCTCTTCTGGCAGGAGTTTACCAAGGGGAGCCTTATCTTTGTGAGAACTCCAAAAGTAGCACATACAGATTAGCGTCTGTCTTCCGTGGCAAAGAGAGAAAAAAGAAACAACTGTTGTGCTGCAACAGTAAAGGTGCACTGTGTGTTTTCTGTGTGTGTGTCTGTTTGCATGTGTGTGTGTTTCACCGAGATAAGCAAGACAGACAAAAGAATGTGGAAGAGCCCCTACACACACACACACACACACACACACACAGAAATGCACTCGCAAAAGAGGCAGAGGACACCAAACTTTTCATTTATTCCGGCAAGCGAGAATAATGGAGTTGGACCTGGATGGGGGAAGATGGATTGTGTTTCTGTGGAGGCTGTTAATGGCGTCTGTTGATAGAGGGGACGGGAGAATCTATAAAATCTATAGCTATCTCTGAGTAGAGCCCGCACCTGCCCATTCACACACCACGGCCCTGTGCAGGGGAGCCACAGTCTGAATGATCCCTTCCACAGCAGTCGGAGGAAGAGAGAGAGAGAGAAAGAGAGAGAGAGAGAGAGAGAGAGAGAAGTAGTAAGGAAGCAAAACAGAGGCGGAGAAAAGGGAAAGGAGGGAGAAAGAGAAGAAAGGAAAGCAGGAAACAAGCAGAAGAGAGGTGGAAAGAAAGAGAGTGGAAAGAAAGGAGAAAGCAAAAGAAAAACAGTGTGGAATGGAGAAAAAGAGTGTGGGAGATGGAGAAAGGAGGGGAGATAAAAGGAGAGAGAGAAACAGACAGGGAATCTGGAGACTTTATTACTTTCTTCCACTGGCATGTCTGGATTTCTCTGTCTACTGCCGACACACACCCAGAACACTCAGAAGCGCACGCGTGCACACACACACACACACACACTTTGATAAATGCATGCACTCAGAGACACAAACTGACAGAACAGACACAATCTATGTGAAATGTGAAACACACCATGACAAACCCTTTAATGGACATCCGGTACATCTAAAATTGAAAAGGACCAAAATTTTAGATGAACTGGGGTAAAATTTTATTACCTGCTGGTGTGAGTGTTCCTCAAACACACACACACACACACACACACAATTACAAAGAAAGAAAGAAAGAAAGAGAGAGAAAAAGAGAGCGCTAACTCCTTCTTCATCTGTCATCTATTCTTTCTCCTGCAGAT
This sequence comes from Limnothrissa miodon, assembly GCA_017657215.1. Taxonomy (NCBI): domain Eukaryota; kingdom Metazoa; phylum Chordata; class Actinopteri; order Clupeiformes; family Clupeidae; genus Limnothrissa; species Limnothrissa miodon. The sequence continues at coordinate 242,736 of JAGFZM010000225.1, forward strand.
AATGGCTGGCCTCCGAGAAAAGAGCAACTAATGAGGCTTCAGTCTCAGCCTCAGCCTCCGTCAGCTCCACCTCGCCTCCATCAGCCTCCGCTGCCAGACGCCAGCTTACTGCACGGCCAGCTGACCGGCCCGGCTAATTCCATCCATCCATCCATCCATCTCCACCTTAATTATTTATCCTTTATCCATCCCTGTCATTCCGGCACTTTCTCTGTGATTCTCGTCCCTTCCCTTTCCCCACACCCCCACCACTCCATCAAACGCTCCATCTCCATCCTCCTCAGCCTTCCCATCTTATCCTTCTATCTTTGCCGGATGGCGTAACATTTTGTGGCACGCCGCTGCTCATTTCCTTTCGCTGCCTGTTTTTTTTCTTTCACTCAGGGCTTTGAACGGGCCATTAAGTGGACAGAATGCAGCAGCCCAAACAGCGGCCTTGGACGCGCAATTTGCTGTAACACAAGGGGTGAAGTCACATGGCAGCGCAATCATGTAAATCACAGGCCAACTTCAGAAATGGGTGCATTTATTCCTAAATTTAGCATGTTTGATGTTTGATATTCACATAAACTCCACCACAAACAACACCCCTACACACACTTGCATGCACACACATACACACACACACACACACATACACACACAGTGTTGCAATGTTGATTTCCTCAGTTTAAGCAACGACATCCATTTTTTTCTTACTTTAGCTTCTGATATTACCACTGTATCACACACACACATACACACACACACACACAATCACACAGTTACAAAACAACAATGGACCACAGTGAAATGTGCATGACCCCAAACACCACAAAGATGCATCACAGCCATGATGATGAATGTCATTCTGTCAAACATTGTCCATTTGTACTGTACTCCATCTCAATTTCATCCTTAATTCCAGTCTCAATCACACCATGACCTTTTTTAAGGGTCATTCAGACAGGAGGAGTTCTAATTTGGAGGGGCATTCTGTTCTTACCCGATAAAGACATTTTTTCAATATTTCATATTTTTTGTTTTTATATTTATAGATAACAAAACAAACTTCTGTTACATTAATGCCCATTTTATACTTCACTAGTAATTTTCCAAAAGCTTACAGTTCCCCACCCCCATTTTTTCTCTTTCAATTTTCTCCATCTCTTCATCAGTACCATTCACTTCCTCTTCCCTTCTTATTCCATTATGGCTTTGACGCCTCCCACCTCTCTCTCTCTCTCTTTCTCTCTCTCTCTTATTCTCTCCCTTTTTAATTCTCTCTGTTTCTACCAGGATGGAAAGCACCCCCCCTCCTTACAGACGCACACACACACACACACCTCCATCTGACTGAGTGTGACACTCTGATGAAAAGGATCCCATTCCTACCGCAATGGGTGTGGAGAGTGGGCGCAGCTGTCTGCTAAGGCAGGCGGTTTAAACATTTAAGAGACATTTCCCACCGAGAGAGAGAGAGAGAGAGAGAGAGAGAGAGAGAGAGAGAGAGAGAG